>CM065597.1:21331795-21850011 GCA_033119425.1 Bufotes viridis
CGTGGGACGCTCTCACTGAGTGAGGCGTCATATCAATTTCACTCACAGCAGCAAATAGAAATTTCACCGTACCTCACCCGTGCGTTGAATCTACTCCCGGGCTTTGAAAAAGAATGTAAACCCGGCAACAGTCTTTGCCAATAGAGGGTTTCTATTTTTCAGCTTGAGGACCCGGTTGTCATCGTGCGCCCTTCTGGTATACCGTCGCCTCGCTCTAGCGCATGCTCTGCGTGTTTCTTCACCTGAACCGTTGGGGTGGCTCCCACGTGAGGTGACCAAATCCGGCAGCACCAACTGGTCCCCTCAGCTCCTCTAGCCCGGTTGCATTCACCTTCCTCCTCCCACCTACAAAACTTTGAGAGGAACAGCACAAAGGTGAGGCACAACTAAAATACAAGCTAAACAAACAAATTCTAAACACACTCACCCTATGGCGCCTTTCTTCTTCTCTTCATGCCATATATCAAGTTGGAAGGAAAGCCTAATTGGGTCACGCATCTCACTGCAAAAAGTACCAGAACCTCAAGTACCGGAATGACTGCAAGGGCCGTAATGATTTTGCATGCCTTACTGTTCATTTTATATTGTACAGGGGAAGGCACAGTCAGATGAAGTCCCAGATGCCCTATTTAGAAGCAATACTAATACAACAGAATCATAGTGTAGTTGCATTTGTATCTCCTACATCTTCACCCATGATTGACAAAATGGCTTTAGAGACAGGGTTTTCAGATACAAATGTATGGATAGAGTGGATCCGCTATCACGGTTCTTTCCCAGAAGCGATCCAACTGCATAGCCTGTGCTGCAGCTCGACCTCATTTGGGTACAGTACCTTTCCCGTTGAATGAGATTACAGATCCTGAGGGTTTCAAGTGCATCCTTAAGATATACACTGAAAGCGATTCCTAGTAATGACACCTCCGCTGCAGGACATTAGAATTACTCTATCCTATAGTTCATGATAAAGACCATATGGGTTTCGGTATAACGCCATACCCTGGAAATTATACCTGTTTTAATCGTAATGGTACAGGCAGAGACCTTGGTGTTTTCCCTCCAGGATATTGTTTCCATAACATCTATCTGAATGAGACAAGTAGTGACTCTGACGCTTACCCTGACAAATGGTTTATCCACCAAAATTATCAACACTCTGATATCTGATGGTTGTGTGGAGATTTGAAGCTCCGACCCAGGATACGAATGGACTGGATTGGCCAATGTACCCTGATTAAGGTGCTAATGCCATTTGTTCTATTTTTGCCTCTTGAGTGGGCTCAAGTCAATAAGCAAACCAATGTCCGGTCAAGGCTAAGGTGGTCACTCCCTACATCTTTTAATTCTCATGTTTATATAGGAGTCCCTAGAGGAGTTCCAGATGAATTCAAGGCTAGAAACCAGATAGCTGCAGGTTTCGAATCGATATTTCCCATGATTGGCATTAACAAAAATGTTGACTGGATTAACTATCTGTATTATAATCAACAGAGATTCGTGGACTTTACCCGAGATGCGGTGAAAGGAATAGCGGAACTGAGCTCTTCGTCGGTGATGGCGTTATAGAACCGACTGGCCCTTGACATGTTCTTGGCGGAAAAAGGAAGAGTCTGCAAGATGATTGGAAGTTCCTGCTGCACCTTCATCCCGAACAACACTGCCCCTGACGGAAGCATCACCAAGGCTTTGAAAGGACTGACGTCTTTATCGAACGAACTGGCGGAAAATTCTGGAATCAATAACCTGTTTACTTCTTGGCTAGAACAGTGGTTTGGGAACTGGTCTAGTGTGTTGACTAATCTGTTAGTTACTCTAGCTGTAGTATTTTTGGTATTGGCATTGATAGGGTGTTGTGTGGTTCCTTGTTTTAAGAAAATTGTTTTTAAAATGTTTAATTCGACCATGCCCGCAAACACCATGTACATGCATTGTGATTCTGTCAAATCCGAAGATTATTATGAAAACCTCTTTGAGGAACGTGATTCCGTCCTAAAACAAATAAAACCTTGTTCATAGTTGTGGAATAAATAGAATAAGATGAAAGCAAACCCGAAAGGGAGTTGGGGGGACCTGGTGAAGCAATAAGGAAAGTCCAGCTCTTCGCTGTTTAGGGCGTTGGGAGAGTACCTCACTTTGCTTATTCATCTTTGCTTCATTCTTTTGTTTCAATTAGTAGGGTGAGGGAAAGGGGGAGTTAAGTTGCAGTTTTTTGAATGTGCCAATAAACTTAGGGATAAAGTTAGTAAACTACTCCCATTTTGGCAAAGAGCCAATAAACTTTCATTTAGGACCACCCTTTTTGTCTACCTCACATTGCCTATATAAGTGTATGTTGTTTGAATAAAGTATGCATATTTTCCATGATACCAGCCTGTATTGGTCTCATTGAGAAAGCTGTATGAGCTCATTCTTACAATCCTAATTGATTTGGACCCACACAAAGAAGAAAGAATCGCACAATTGCGACCACACCCTCAGGTCCTGGACATCATTGGATCCTTGAGGGGGCTGGATACCCGGGTGGCTGCCACAATATGTAAGTTCCTGTTCATTCCTATTGTCAAATGTATCATCTTGTAGGGAACTGCTATTGATTATATGTTATATCTTGACTTTTGTCCATAGATGTGTCATCTGACTAGTGCTGCCTCATATGGATCAGGTATTGCTGGTTAAGACCAGCCCCCTCTCATGTTAATGTTACAATTATCATTTATTTATATTTGTTTTTGCTGTATTGACCCCCTGAGGAACCCTTTGATAGGGGGAAACGCGTCGGGGTGTTCAGGTGTATTTAGGGATACGCAGGTTTCTAGGGATAGGTACGTGGACGAAGACTTACCACTATCAGGTGAGTTCTTCAAGCTGTGGGATATATTAGGGATACGGTAGGGATACCACACCTGTCTCCTCATAGCCAAATCCTCGATTATTGGTATCATCTACCTTCCCTCCCTGGTGTTATTCACACTTATAGGATTTTGTGGATTTTCGGAGAGATTTTTGTCTATATATAGAATTGATTGGATTTGCGTTAATTTTAATGTATATCAATAAAATGTACTGTTTTTAGAGTCTACCACCCATAGGACCCTACTTAATACTTTAAACGTGGAGACCTACCATCATGGTTTATTTGTTTTTGGCTATGTTTTACCTCACCCCCTTGCAAAGCAGCCAAGCAGTCTGAGCCCCAAGTCATGCAGCAGTCTTTTATGCTTTTTGATGACTCTGCTGGCAGGGTTTCCATGGGCTATCCACATAGCGTTGCCCCAGAAGTGGAAGAGATTGAGTGCACTGATGCCCAACCACTTATGTTTCAGGATGTGGACATGGGAGGACACTTGCAGCACGTCTTTGATGATGACGAAACACAGGTACCAACCGCTGCACCTTTCTGCGGTGTGCAGACCGACAAGGAGGGCAGAGGTGAAGAGTGGGTGGAAGATGATGTGGAGGATGATGAGGTCCTAGACCCCACATGTAATCAAGGTCATGTGAGTGACATGTGCAGTTCGGAGGAAGAGGTGGTGGTCGCACAGAGCCACCAGCACAGCAAAAGTGTGAGCAGCGTGCGAAAGCAGAGCAGCCGTCCCCTATACAGTAATGTAGCAGTGCCAGCTCTGTACACTATACACATAGTAGCAGTGCCAGCTCTGTACACTATACACATGTAGCAGTGCCAGCTCTGTACACTATATACACATGTAGTAGTGCCAGCTCTGTACACTATATACACATGTAGCAGTCAGTTACACTATATACACATGTAGCAGTGCCAGCTCTGTACACTATATACACATGTAGCAGTGCCAGCTCTGTACACTTATACACATGTAGTAGTGCCAGCTCTGTACACTATATACACATGTAGTAGTGAGTGAGAACTCTCTATGCCCTTTATTTCCACACAGAGTAGACATCATATTTTTCATTAGTACCTCACAAGCTGAACGCGGCTGGTTGCTGGACCTGGCGTGCTGCTCTCAGTGCTCTGCCTCTTTTCTACTCACTCTGCTGCCACCTGCCTGCAGCTCCTCCTGTCCTCCTGGTCTTGGCTGTTTTGTCCCTCCCCTGCCTGTCACGTCCTCCTGCTCTGAATGAGATAGTGTATGTGGGCGGAGCTTAATACAGCCTGCGCTGTACTCACAGTTAGGGTCGGGAGACACAGAACAAATCAGGTTAGCGAGGACTGCAGATAGAGGAGAGAGATAGGGAGGAGAGGAGGAGGGGGGGACGGTCCCCTCGGCGCCGGCGCTACTGCGCCTGCTGTGAAGGGGGCCAGAGGCGATTGCCATTGCATATGAACTGAACTAATAAACGTGTGTCACATGCTGCTGGGCGCCGGGCCTTGGCAGCCAGACTGAAGCAGCCGCTTCCCCTGCTTCCCCAGTAGTTACGCCACTGCGCCTGCTACTGCCCACCGCACCCATGGAGCACACCAAAGCCAGCTCCAAGGAGTTCCCTGGCTTGGCAGTTCTTCTGACAATGTGCTGATTACAAGACACAAGTGGTTTGCACGCTGTGCAATCAGAACCTGAAGCGAGGCTTAAATGTTCTAAACCTGAGCACAACCTACATGACCAGGCATCTAGATGCAAAGCACGAGCTGCAGTGGAGTAAACAGTGAAACACCTCAAAAAACAAGAAAGATCTCAGGCTCCTCCTGCTCCCACTTCTGTTGCAGTCTCGGTCTCTTCCGCCCAATCAGCAAACAGAGGATGTTGCAGCAATCCCACCACCTGCGTCACCAAGTATCTCCACAATGTTCTATCGAAGCGTTCAGCTGTCCATCTCCCAAACAATTGAGAAAAAGAGGAAGTAGCCCCCCACCCACCTGCGATCTCTGGTCCTGAATGCCAGCATTTCAAAATTCTTGGCCTTTGAAATGCTGTCATTCCATCTGGTGGAGACGGACACTTTTAAAAACCTTATGGCGGCGGCTGTCCCACAGTACGTTTTTCCCAGCCGCCACTACTTTTCCAGGCGAGCCAATCCTTCCATGCACAACCAAGAGGCGCACAAAACCAGGTGTGCATTTCGCAACGCTATCTGTGGCAAGGCCCACATAACCACAGATACGTGGACCAGGTCCCCAATGACTTCAATGGGGTTTGGGTTCGGGTCAAGTTCGGATTACTGTTACAGCACCAGTTTGAAATTCCTACATGTTTTAAATGTTCTGACATTTCGTTTTTGTTTTGGGCATTGACATATCCAAAATGCAAGAATAACTATACTGTAATATCTTGCCATGGGTGTAGCTAGGGAGGGGCAGATGGGGCATATGCCTTATGTACCAGGTGCCGGGGGATGGCAATAACTGACTGTGACTTGGAAACATTAATGTGTGTCAGCTGTAGAATGAAATAGTGCTACAGAAATCACATGGGACAACAGGGGACAAAAGTCCCAAGTCAAAGCAATTTATATGGGATTTTTACATTTGATTTTTAAAAGTTCAGATTGATTTAATAATAATATTAATAATAATAATAATAATAAAATGTAATGGTCACATGACGGCGCATTATATTAAAGTTGCATGCCATTTTATTATTTATTTAATTGTTCGTAGTCTGGACTATCTGACTCCTTTTCATGTAGCATGTTAATTTTTCATATGCAACATGATGAATTGCATTGTAATGTTTGTTTTACCGCTGCTTTTGCTGTGTCGTCCGAGACAGAGTGATGTTTATTGAATTGTGAGCACACAAATCAGTAGATTTTATAGAGCATCACATAGCTTGTTGGTATGCGATTATAGATGCATGAATTGTGCTCTTCCTAAAGAGGCTCTGTCGCCAGGATCAACCCTATTAAACCAGATATACTGCCTGGTTGGGCTCATCATGCTGATTAAAATGATATCTCTTCTTGTCTGTATGATAAACAGCTGCAGAGCTGTGTTTTTATTCATATGCAAATGAGGAACTGGAGCACCAAAAGGCGGGGCTGAATTGTCTGAGCACTACTATGTAACACCACCTGTGCTCTGCACACCCCCCCCCCCCTCCCCTTGATTGACAGGGTCTAGACATCAGGCTCAGGGCAGAGCTGTGTCCTAGAGCTGTGTGCTAGCATGTAAGTCAGGGGCGGACACAGGCAGCAGAGGGCCCCTGTGCAAAGTATGTGCCTGGGCTCCCCAACCACACATGCAGAAATAAACATAGGCCATAGGTAAAGATTTATACAATGATGTGTGGTCTCAAAAGGGACCCCAATTTGTCATCTCCCCCCAATCCTACAGGGAAAGGAGGGGGTGATCAGGGGCATCAAAGATGGTGGAGACTCTTTAGATACTGTGTTGCGTATTAATACCCCCACATAGTAATTTTTGTCCCTTTGTGCCAGCACATAGTAGTAACATCCACAGTGTGCCCCATTCACAGTAGTTATGCCCAGATATATGCCCCTTCACAGTTGTTATGCCCAGATACAGTATATGCCCCTTCACAGTAGTTATGCCCAGATATGTGCCCCCTCGTAGTAGTTATGCCAGATTATTTTCCCCTCACAGTAGTTATACCAGATTATGTGTCCTCTCACAGTAGTTATGCCCAGATATGTGCCTCCTCACAGTAGTTACGTCCAAATATGTGTCCCCTTACAGTAGTTATGCCAGATATGTTCCCCTCACAGTAGTTATGGCCAGATTATGTGACCCTAACAGTAGTTATGCCAAATTATATGCCCCCTCGCAGTAGTTATGACCAGATATGTGCCCCCTCACAGTAGTTATGCCAGATTATATGCCCCCTCAGAATAGTAATGACCAGATATGTGCCTCCTCACAGTAGTTATGGCCAGATATGTGCCTTTCACAGTAGTTATGCCAGATTATTTGCCCCTCACAGTAGTTATGATGCCAGATGTGTACCCCTCACAGTAGTTATGCCAGATTATGTGTCCTCTCACAGTAGTTATGGCCAGATATGTGACCCTCACAGTAGTTATGCCAAATCATTTGCCCCTCACAGTAGTTATGCCAGATTATGTGCCCCCTCACAGTAATTGTGACAGATGATGTGCCTCCTCACAGTAGTTATGCCAGATTATATGCCCCCTCACAGTAAATATGCCCATATATGTGCCAACTTTACAGTAGTTATGACCAAATATTTGCCCCCTCACAGTAGTTGTGGCCAGATATTTGCCCCCTTCACAGCATTTATTGCCAGATATGTGCCCCCTTCACAGCATTTATTGCCAGATATATGCCTCTGCACAAAGACCTATTGAAATGAATGGGTCAGGATTCAGTCTGGATGATATGTATTTACATTGGTGCTGGATGCGCCAATGTTATGGAGAGGCCTGTGCCTCTTCCTAACTTTGGCAGAACCACTTCCAGTTTAGAGGTTATTAAAACCGGTGTCTAAAACGGTCTTAATAAATGACATAGACCATATGTATTTTGCGATCTGCAAATTATGGATGACTCCCATGTGTCATCTGCATTTTATTGCAGACCCATTAACTATCATGCATGTTGGGGACCAGTATAGGACATCACTTTTTTTATCCTTTGCGGAACAGACATACAGATGCGGAAAGCAAATGACTTCCATGTGCTTTCTGCATCTACAGTCGTGGCCAAAAGTTTTGAGAATGACACAAATATTAGTTTTCGCAAAGTTTGCTGCTAAACTGCTTTTAGATCTTTGTTTCAGCTGTTTCTGTGATGTAGTGAAATATAATTACTCGCACTTCATACGTTTCAAAGGCTTTTATCGACAATTACATGACATTTATGCAAAGAGTCAGTATTTGCAGTGTTGGCTCTTCTTTTTCAGGACCTCTGCAATTCGACTGGGCATGCTCTCAATCAACTTCTGGGCCAATTCCTGACTGATAGCAACCTATTCTTTCATAATAACTTCTTGGAGTTTGTCAGAATTATGGCTTTTTGTTTGTCCATCCGCCTCTTGAGGATTGACCACAAGTTCTCAATGGGATTAAGATCTGGGAGTCTCTAGGCCATGGACCCAAAATGTCAACATTTTGGTCCCTGAGCCACTTAGTTATCACTTTTGCCTTATGGCACGGTACTCCATCGTGCTGGAAAATGCATTGTTCTTCACCAAACTGTTGTTGGATTGTTGGAAGAAGTTGCTGTTGGAGGGTGTTTTGGTACCATTCTTTATTTATGGCTGTGTTTTTGGGCAAAATTGTGAGTGAGCCCACTCCCTTGGATGACAGGCAACCCCACACATGAATGGTCTCAGGATGCTTTACTGTTGGCATGACACAGGACTGATGGAAGCGCTCACCTTTTCTTCTCCAGATGCCCCAAACAATCGGAAAGAGGCTTCATCAGAGAATATGACTTTGCCCCAGTCCTCAGCAGTCCATTCACCATACTTTCTGCAGAAGATCAATATGTCCCTGATTTTTTTTTGGAGAGAAGTGGCTTTTTTGCTGCCCTTCTTGACACCGGGCCATCTTCCAAAAGTCGTCGCCTCACTGTTCGTGCAGATGCGCTCACACCTGCCTGCAATGATGGCTGCACGCGTTTCTTTGCAGGTCACCATGGTTAACAATGGAAGAACAATGATTTCAAGCATCACCCTCCTTTTAACATGTCAAGTCTGCCATTTTAATCCGATCAGCCTGACATAATGATCTCCAGCCTTGTGCTCGTCAACATTCTCACCTGAGTTAACAAGACGATTACTGAAATGATCTCATCTGGTCCTTTAATGACAGCAATGAAATGCAGTGGAAAGGTTTTTTTGGGATTAAGTTAATTTTCATGGCAAAGAAGGACTATGCAATTCATCTGATCACTCTTCATAACATTCTGGAGTATATGCAAATTGCTATTATAAAAACTTAAGCAGCAACTTTTCCAATTTCCAATATTTATGTAATTCTCAAAACTTTTGGCCACGACTGTATATGTCCATTCTGCACAAGATGGAAAATGTGAAACGTCCTATATTTCTCTAAAAAATGTGGACTGCTAACCCATATAAGTTAATGGGTCTACAAAAATATACGGATCCCACATGGACTGCATACATATCTTGCCGATCTTGTTAATGTAGCCTCACAGTATGTGGGTAAGGGACAGTCACAGGAGGGCCAGAGGGGGACAGGGGGGATAGGTGAGGTAAATAGAAATAACATACCAAGTCATGTTCAGTGTCTGGCAGGGACAGTGGGCACTGGCACAGCCTCCGGTCCTCACTCATTTCCTCCTAAGTTGCTGCAGGCCTCACCATGAGCGCTAGGAGGAAGGACCATGTGTGGGTGGGGCTACCAACAGGGGAGGAGCTAACACAACACTAGATGGGGTGGAGCTACTTGCATTGCTAGGTGGGAGGCGGAGCTACAACACAGTGAAGTGGCTGAGCGCAGGCCTGGCTGAGCTGTTGTCAAACACTTCATGCCGCTCCCCACTACACAGCAGGACAGAGCTGTAAGGAGCTGGGGCCATCGCAGATGCAGCTCAGGACGTGCTGCCCAGGCCCTGCTCCTCAGAGCTGTGGATGCGGTACCTCCTGAGACTGAAATCAGTGTGGTGGGCCCCTTCTACCTATTGGATGGTGTGATGATGAATGGTGAAGCGTGGAGCCTGAGGCTCTCTGCTTCACCATTACAATCAGCTGTCTGTGCATCCTGAGGACGCATAGACAGCTGAGCTGGAGGGCCCCCTCCCATGCTGGGCCCCTGTGCAGCTGAACCGGCTGCACAGGCGGTATGTCTGCAACTGATGTAAGTATCACATACACTATGTACTATAGCTTCACCACACTGAGATCTGCTCAGAAATATAATCTACATATTACTGCTGTATTTACAGGCAGAATATATGATCATACAGACATCAGTAATATGTGTTAGCTTATAAGTACTGAAAAAACATGTATCTCTAAGTGGTAATATTATAGCTAGAGGTGTAGTGGTCTACCCTGTATGTAGACATCCCTGCTTCAAATCTCAGCAGAGACATATGTTTTCTTTTCTTTTTTTAAACCATTGTGAGATAGTGGGAAAAGTGGTTGATGGCAGGTATTTTTCCCCCAGAATCCTGTCATATGCTGCTTAGCTCCAGGGATTGCCCAGTATGTAGTGGGAAGCTCAAGCTTTCC
Source organism: Bufotes viridis (assembly GCA_033119425.1). Lineage (NCBI taxonomy): Eukaryota > Metazoa > Chordata > Amphibia > Anura > Bufonidae > Bufotes > Bufotes viridis. The sequence continues at coordinate 21,341,896 of CM065597.1, forward strand.
TGAGGTGGGGTTGTAGAAAAGCCGGTATAGGGCCTGGAGTTTTGGATTGGGGAAGGGTTGGGCGGGTTCCCCAATCCGCAGTCCACTTCTGACAAGTGTTGGCTGCCTGATTATCTGCACCTGTAGCGCTTGCATAAAGATGCAGGGTCAGAGTGAGCAGGGGGAGATCTGGAACTGACATGCTGGTGCATGAGAGTGTGTGGCTTTGGTGAACTACAGAGCTGACCAAACCATATCTAGGACAGTGAGTAAGCTACTGTTAGTCAGCGCTCAGACGAGCAGCTTTTGTTTTGTATTTTGTCTGAGATGTAAATGCCTTCTTTTGTTTTGCAAGTGGAATCTTGTTGAACCTAACCCTGTGTGTCACTGCCTCTGACTGTCCGCCAGCAGGCCAATCCTGCCTCTATCAGGAGCTAATTCCCACACCATATTAAAATACTATACTATAATAAATAATATATGATCATATAATAATAAGGCCTTCCTATATTGAGAATAGTATTATTATTATTTTTTGCTAAAACCTATTACCTGTTTATTCACATATAGTTATATATATATATAAGCGAACACCTGAAAGTTTGGGTTCAACGGGTTTGGCCGAACTTCACAAAAAAGTTCTAGAGGGCTGCAAAATGTGCTTAAGAGCATGGCAAGTGCTCTGTAAACAAATGTGGATAGAGAAATAACAAAATAAAATAAATAAAAATAAAAATTATTAACTTGCAACTCGGAGGAGGAGGTGGATGTGGAGTCGGAGTTTGAGGAGGCGGTGAATGTGGTGTTGTACGTGGAAGCGGCGATGGAGGAGGAGGTAGCCAGCTAACAATGATTTTTTTTTTAAATTGGGGTAGCCCCCAAACTAATGGGACAAATAAAAAAAAAAGAAATTAAAGAATAAGTGAATTTGAGTACAAGAATGTATGGTTGAGGCGAGTTTAAATGTCTATTTTGCACAAGTTACAGACAAGTCTTGTGGGATCCAAGCCTGGTTCATTTTAATGAACGTGAGATTGTCCATGTTGGCTGTGGACAAGGGCTGCGTTCGTCTGTAATGATGCCCCTGCCGTGCTAAATACACGTTCAGACAATACACTGGCTGCAGGGCAGGCCAGCACCTCCAAGGCATAAGGGGCAAGCTCAGGCCATGTGGACAATTTGGAGACCCAAAAGTTGAATGGGGCAGAACCATCAGTCAGAACTGTTCCACAATGTAGTTCAAATGCTGCCTCCTGCTAAGACATTCCATATCAGCTGGTGGTGCCGGTTGCTGTGGCGTGTGAGTTGCTGGCTGTGACCCAGCTGCATTGGCGACCTCTTCATTCTCCTCCTCTGCCTCTGCCTTCGCCTTGTGCTTCCATTTGTCCCCCGGTGTTAGTTGGGAATGCCCTCAGGAGCACGTCTACAAGCTTGTGCTCGTAGTCACGCATCTTCCTATCACGCTCCAGTGAGGGAATTAAGGATGGCACGTTGTATTTGTAATGGGGATCCAGCAGGGTGGCCACCCAGTAGTCAGCACAAGTTAAAATGTGGGCAACTCTGCGGTCATTGCGCAGGAACTGCAACATGTAGTCGCTCATGTGTGCCAGGCTTCCAGAGGTAAGGATAAGCTGTCCTCTGTAGGTGATATCAGCTGTGTCCTCCGTATCCCCCAGCCACGCTCCAGTGATGGCCATGAGCTGTGTTGGGTGCCACCCTGCTGTGAACCTGGTTCCTCCTCCTCGTTCTCCAGAACTGTGCCCTGGTTGGCCACATGTGTACCTGGCCTCTGCTGGTGCAGGAACCCACCCTCTGAGCCACTTCTGAATGACTGGCCTGAAGCCCTGTGAAATGCCCCCTCTTCCTCCTCCTCTTCCTCCTGTGTCACATCCTCCTCCATCATTGCTATAAGTGTTTTCTCAAGAAGACATAGAAGTGGTATTGTAACGCTAAGAACGGCGTCATCGGCACTGGCCATGTTGGTCGAAACACCGCAACAAGGCACACAGGTCTCGCATGGAGGCCCACTCATTGGTGGTGAAGTGGTGCTGTTCCGCAGAGCGACTGACCCGTGCGTGCTGCAGCTGAAACTCCACTATCGCCAGCTGCTGCTCGCACAGTCTCTCCAGCCTATGCAAGGTGGAGTTCCACCTGGTGGGCATGTTGCATATGAGGGGGTGAGCGGGAAGGCTGAAGTTACGCTGCAGCGCAGACAAGCGAGCAGCAGCAATATGAGAATGCTGAAAGTGCACACAGACGGACCACACTTTCTGCCGCAGCTCTGACATGTCTGGGTAGTTTTTAAGGAATTTTTTCACCACCAAATTCAGCACATGCATCAGGCAAGGGATGTTCATCAAACCGGCTAGTCCCAGAGCTGCTACGAGATTTTGCCCATTAATGCACACCACCAGGCCGGACTTGAGGCTCACTGGAAGTAACCACTCATCGGTCTGTTCTTCTATGCCCCTCCACAGCTCCTGTGCGGTGTGGGGTTTGTCCCCCAAACACATGAGTTTTAAAACCGTCTGCTGACGTTTACCCCTGGCTGTGCTGAAGTTGGTGGTGAAGGTCTTTCGCTGACCGGATGAGGAGGTGGAAGAAGAGGTGGAGGAGGAAGTGGAGTAGGAGGAGAAGGCAAAGAATAATGCCCTGCGATCATCGATGGTGGAAGGACATGCGCCAAACCGCTTTCCGCCTAGGGCCCAGCCGCCACTACATTTACCCAGTGAGCAGTTAGGGAGATATAGCATCCCTGCCCATGCTTACTGGTCCATGTATCTGTGGTTATGTGGACCTGGCCACAGATGGCGGTCCGCAGTGCACACTTGATTTTATCCTCCACTTGGTTGTGCAGGGAAGGGACGGCTCACCTGGAAAAGTAGTGGCGGCTGGGAACGACGTACTGTGGGACAGCCACCGCCATCAGCTGTTTAAAACAGTCTGTCTCCACCAGACAGAATGACAGCATTTAAAAGGCTAGTCATTTTGAAATGCTGGCAGTCAGGACCTGGCATCGAGGGTGAGTAGGTGGGTATTTCCTCCTCCTCTCCAGTGTTTGGGAGATGGAGAGCTGAACGCTTGCGTGTGACATGGTGGAGATGCTTGGTAATGATGACGGAGGTGGTGGTGTTGGTGGCACATCCTCTGTTTGCTGGGTGGCAGGGGCCACTGTGACTTCAGAGGTGGAGGAAGAGGCAGAGACAGCAGCAGAAGAGGAAGCAGGATGAGCCTGAGACCTTTCTTGGTTTTTAAGGTGTTTACTTCACTGCAGTTCGTGCTTTGCATATAGATGCCTGGTCATGCAGGTTGTGCTCAGGTTTAGAATGTTTATGCTTCGCTTCAGGCTCTGATGGCACAACATGCAAACTACTCATGTCTTGTCGTCAGGACATTGTCTGAAGAACTGCCATGCCAATGAACTCCTTGGAGCTGGCTTTGGTGCGCTAGGTGCCTGGGTGCGGTTGGCCGTAGCAGGCGTACTGTCTTGTTGACGGCCGCTCCACTTTTGCAACCTGCTACCACCGCCTCTTCCTCAGAACTGCACACGTCACTAGCATGAACTTGAGTCCAGTCGGGGTCTAGGACCTCAACGTCCTCCACATCATCTTCCATCCATTCTTGACCCCTGCCCTCCTCGTCGGTCTCCACACAACAGAAAGCCACAGCATTTGGCACCTGTGTTTCGTTTTATCAGAGACGTGCTGCGGTGGTATTCCTTTGTCCTCATCCTGCAACATAAGTGGTTGGGCATCAGTGCATTCAATGTCTTCCACTTCTGGGGCAGGGCTATGTGGATGGCCCGGGGAAACCCTGCTAGCAGAGTCATCAAAAAGCATGAGCTTTCTGCAGAGGACTGGGTGGGAGATACTGTTAAGGAACTGGAGCCACTGTCAGCCACCCAATCTACTATCGCCTGTACTTGTTCTGGCCTCACCATCCATAGAGCGGCATTCGGGCCTACCAAATAATGCTGCAGGTTCTGTCGCCTATTTGCACCTGAGAAAGGCGTTTCACTTGGACATGTATCTGGCGCAGAACGGCCAAGTCCTCTCCCAGCAACAGGAGCTCCACCAGCACCACCACAACCATGTCCACGTCCCTTATTTGATGTTCTCCTCATTATTTGCATTCACCCACCAAACTAACACATGGTTTATCTCAGGTGTCAATTTAACTACCAAAAGTGTAAAATTAAGTTCACTGACAGTAAGGCAGTGCCCGTGTCATAAACAGAATACATTTCTTTAGGTCACACATCAGTGTAACGGAGCAATTCAATACAATTACTTCACTATCAACAAAAATTTGATTTTTCAAACCAACAATGTAACGGCAGAGGTTAACAGTTTAATTTGACTGTCAGAAATGCAGCATACACCGCAAATGTGCTATCTACCACAAAACCGGAGTTTTTGCAACCAACTATGTAAATGCAGAGTTCCATAGGTTACTTAAAATGACTGAAATACAGGGTAAGCCTCAGATCTGCTATGTAGCACAAAACCAGTGTTTATTGCAACAAATGCAATATGTCACCCCAAAAATTATAAAACAGGTTTTTCAGCGTTGTGTGCAAATGTGCTCTGTGGTACGACAGTACTGGTTTATTAACCCAAATACAGAAATGCAGTTTTTCACCGCAAAATTATAAAACAGTTTTTTAAGCGTTGTATGCAAATGTGCTCTGTGGCACAACAGTATGGGTTTATTAACCCAACTACAGAAATGCAGTATGTCCCCCCAAAAATTATAAAACAGGTTTTTCAGCGGTGTATGCAAACGTGCTCTATGGCACCACAATACAGGTTTTTGCCCCCAACTACAGAAATGCACTATGTCACCCTAAATTATAAAATAGGTAATATAGAGGGACCTGACCTGCCAGAAAAAAGGAATTTTTCTTTTTCCTCCACTGAGGTACCAAAAAAGGATTAGACAGATGTCCCTGTCAGGCTGGCACACATGCAGATCACATGAAGTTCCAAGGACACTGCAGTTGCTAAAATGGCCGCCAACCCCCACCTCACTAACAAATGGATAAAAAATTATTTGCCAGTATCACTGGGCTCAGGGCTGGGTACAAAAATGTAGCATAGCACCCTCAATCATTGCTGTAGCTTTAAGATTTAACACCACCGAGTTCAACAGATTTCTTCCCTAATCTGTCCCTCAAAGAAGCGGCAGCATCCTATCCCTACACTGAGAAGAGCAGAGTGACGTGCGGTGCTACGTTAAATAGGGATGAGCAAATTAAACTTTGTTTTAATACTGTACGAATTGACTTCAAACAAGAAGAGAAGGAGCAACTGGCAGAGGAAGAAGCAGGTAGGGCAAGGGTGCACAGATTGTCTTGGGCCCACCCTAAGGACACTTAGCAGTTCATTTGCATATGGATTTCTTGAGAATGAAGCGATGGATCGTTAAGTGAAAGGTATCATTGCTTTCAGCTAAGGAAGGACTACAAGGCATTACGCCTGGTTTACCACTGAATTTCTCGGTGATAGTAGTAACAATCACATTCTTTATTAAAACTCTTTCTAAACCTTTATAAGAATATCATGTAATTAACCAGCGGTATCATCAATGTGCCAAGCATAACTTTTGCCCCAGGCTGTTTCCGGGCATGAAGCTACAGCGGAGGGAAACTAAGATCTCCAGCAATAATTTATGTGTTATGAAATAATGAGAAATATGTCCAGAACATGGCACTAAGAAAATCTCTTCAATGAAGACTACTAATAAAGTACATTTTTCCTGAAATTCTGAAAAACTTTAATTAATGAGGATAAACAATTAGGGTCAGGCCTAAATTTATTGACAAGGCAATTTCTTGAATTTCAGTCCGGATTTGAATTGGCTGAATTGATCAGGCGATTTGATTAGAATCCGAATAAATTTGATCCAAATTGGAAGTGTTCCAACTGCAGGTATGTACACTCACACTATCTGAAGGGGATAGGAAGTAGGGGGAGTGGGAGCGATGCTGTGACCTGCTACTGTTGGGTACAGGACCATGTCCATGGAGGAGGTGGAGGAAGCAGATAAGTGCCTGTTGTGGGAGCCAGCCCAACGATAAGGTTGGGGGGGGGGGTGTCAAAAGGACCTGGCCATGTTGTTAGGGTGCTGCCTCTCCACTGCCACAAAAAACATAGACCCAGTGGGCCATGAAATACATACACTGTCCCTCACCCTAACAGCTGCTCCAGGTGTCCAACGTGGAGTGCAGCTTGCTGCACAGTGAGAATGGCAAGGACTGGGCTTGCGTTCTCCGCCACGTGAGAGTACAAGTTACTACTACAATGGTGCTGCAACAACTGCACCGCCAGCAACGTGGCCAGGTTAGGGTTCCTCTTGTGGGATAAACTAATTGCTGGTGGAGAAAAGTTTTTTTCATGGACTAAAATTCCATTATAAATGTCTCATGACGGAGCCAAGCATAAGAATGAGTTTTAGCAGGGTAATAAGAAGGTAATAAGGATGATGCCAAAGATATCATATTGCTTGGGGATGTGGGTTGGATGCCACAAACAGAACCAGGCAAAGGAGGACAGACTTGTTCTGATTGGTAGTGCTAGCCAGTTGTATTTTCCCAAATGATCTAGTGATGCCATCTCATGTGCTACAATGGACTTCTGGTGCCTATAAATGTTTTTCTATAAGCCACAGCTTATTTTAATCTGGAAGATCTTGCACATGGCTGTGGTTTTGTATGCCCACCTTGTGGGGGGAAAAAAAGCTATATGAGACTTGCTCGCATAGAGCTACAGGCAGCTGAGCTGGGCTTAGATCTGGTTTTGGGCCTAACCCATGTCAGCAGCATCATCAGATCCTGAAGCAGACGTGGCACTGGCTCTTCTTCTCGGAGGTACGGGTCCTCTGCTCTATTTTTGCTGCCACCACCTCCCTTCTCCACTAATGTTGCATCCTCCTCAACACCCTGACTTGGCTCATGGGTCCTGTCCAGCACACAATCATCATTGGAGTCCTTACCCTCCTTGCAACTTTTATCAGACTATCAGATATCATGGTGGGCTCCTGGGCTCCACTCCCCTGCTCGTCTTTTTCCCTGAGTGTTGCTACCCCCACCACCAATGCCGTGGCTATAGGTGCCATTAATACCACCACCATCAGCACAGGTATGCATGTGGTCCCCAGCCTCCTCCTGAACCTCCTCCTCAGGGAAGCTCAAACTGTGCCTGCTCTCACACAAGTCATTATCAGGGAGTCTCTTTACTGCTCTGCCATAGGGCATAGTGGGATTTTCTAGCCACTTAGGAAAAAGAAAGACACTCCACTGAAAGCCTTCTCTGGGGATGCAAGGGGGAGAAGTAGGAGCAATGCTGGGACCCCTCACTCCATGGCATGGTGTCAGACAATCCAAAGTCATTTCCATGTCATATTGCTGTGATTGAGAGGAGGACTAAGTTATCCAATCCAAAATATCATCCTCTTTCTCCTCAACAATAAAGTTCTGCCATTCTAAAGCCATGGACAACTGGAGCCTTACTACTACTACTACTTCTTTTGACTGGATAGCTTGTGCTGCTACTACCCACATTCTTGCTCTGAGTCTTTCATTTGGAACCCTTCCTTAGCCTTGACTTTTTGGGCCTCACATATAATGTTGTGTGCTACCCTGTGTATTGGTTTACAAATCACGTATATGCTGTTTTGAATATATTTAACTAACACCCAAAAATTTGATTGGAAACAGAAGACAGAAATAAACTGAAAAGGATTTAAGCCTGAATTTATTCACTCACAGATAATTCTATACACTATTCTGCATATTGGTGTAGTAATCATGTATATGCTGGTTTGAATAAATTCAACAACCCCCCCCCCCCCCAAATAAATAAATAAATAAATGGGATTGGAACCGTGTGGAGAACGAGATCAACAGAAATGGATTTAGGCCTAAATTCGTTATCACTCACACAGATAACACTTTGCGCTACCATGTGTATTGGTGTAGTGATCACCTATATGCTGGTTTGAATAAAGTCAATAGACCCCCAAAAACATCTGTGTTGAGATAGAAATAAATGGATATAGCCCTAATGTTATATTATCAATCACTGATGTTTTGTTTGCTACCCTGTGTATTTTATACGTTTTTTAAAACTGAAAAAAAATGAAATTAACTACTAGTATGTGAGATGCCCTGACATAGAGTTTAGACTAGTATTTCAGGTGTTTTCACTGAGATTTGCTACATCGATGGTAGAACATATGTTGTATAGTTTTGCAAAAAAAAAAGAATTTCTGTTAAAATGGGAAACAAAATTAAAAAAATGTCATTGCAGGTAGTTGCTTTTAAGTTTTTTAGATGCAGTTGTGCTAGGGGGCACGCCCAACCTCAACTGCTCACTTCTCACTCCCCGGCTGACAGCTTCCCTGTTTGTTCCTATTCTAAACACACAATTCTTCTTCTTTGTAATTCTAGCCTTTCCCTTCACTGTCCCTGCCAGCAGAATACAAGCTTGATTGTGATTTTTGACAGTCCCTGACTACCTAAGATCACTTTTCTGGAAGACACTGCATAGATCTATCCACCTTCATTCAAAACTCAACACAGAATCACATTCAGCTAGGGTGCCTCCCTGCCTGCTGCAGCATTGATGGTCACTAGTGATGAGTGAGCACCAAAGTTTTCGTGTGTTTGGTTGCTCGGGCCGAACACATTGCTATGTTCGTATGCTCGTTCGAGCACCCGAATATAATGGAAGTCAATGGGAGACAACCAGGCCCCCCCTACTCTGAAGAGGGGAGGGTGCCTGGTCCATTAGAAAAGGTCAGAAAGTGACAGAAACACCACCGAAATGGATCGGGAAAAGCATGAGGACAATGTCTGGATGCATCTTGGACTCCCAGGTCGCTGCTGGGAACCATGTTGTCCGAGCTGTATGCCACTTTTACAGACTGACAAAAATACGCACAACCTCCCCCCTCAAAAAAAATAAAAAATTTCACAGGAAAAATTGTTAGGAAACCTTATTTCCTGTATATTCAATTGTAAGTAAAGTGCAAGTGCTGTCAAAAAAAAAATTGTTTTTTTCCAGAATTGGGGCCATGATTAAGATGGACGGCCATAGGTATCTGTATTGCCCTTCTATTTGACTGGCACCAAAAGAACCACACTGAAAGCATTTGCCAAGAATGTTTTCATTAATCTAGGATTAAATTTGTTGCTTGGTTTGAAAATGATCCGACACACGATCAGGCGGCGTTATTCCCATTACATTTTCCTGAAACCAAAGTCTTTGGGTTCCGAGGGGAGTATGGTTGCAAAGCTGAAACTTAAACTAATTGACGGAAGGGCACCACCAGGAGTGGAGCCTGCGGATTAATTTGATTCTGCATGGGAAACCTCACCCGGCCCCGGACACTGAAAGGATTTTCCGATTTATATCTCTTTCTCGATTCAGTGGGTGGTTGTGCATGGCCGTTGTGAGTAGGTGGAGTGATTTGTCTGGTTCATTCCAACGAGATTTCTCCATGCTAACGAGTTACGTCACCCCGGGCTTTCAGTGCAAGGACATTGTATAGATATTATCAAAAACACTGGCCATGATAAAATATTATAGAGATTTTAACAATATTTTTTGATTGCAGTAATGTTACATTGCAGAGTTAGCGCAGGGAATGGCAGTCAGCACCGGCTACAAAAAGATATTATAAAAATTTTAACAATATTTTTTGATTGCCCTGTAAAAGATTGTAGGTAAGGGCCTGCAGGTGAGCTGACCCTCCCTGAAGAGGGACATAAGAAGATCTTCTGCGCTGATCCCCAAACTCTTCAGCATCCACAATCAGAAGAAGATGACGTTGGGGAATGGCAATTAGTGTTTCACGAAGTGGATGATGCAGATAAAACACAGTTGACAATGAGTGAGGGTCTTGTAAGGTCAACACAAGTCATGAGGATGACCAGAGTGAGGAAGTGGAAGAGGAGATGGCAGACGATGACATCACTGACCCAACCTGGAAAGGTGGCAAGCCAAGCGAGGGCAGCAAGACAGAAGGGGAGGCATCCATAGCACCGCAACAGGCTGGAAGAGGATGTGGGGTGGCAAAAGGGAGAGGGCGGGCCACACCAAATAGGCCTGCAACTGTTCCCCCTTGTGGAAATCTCCCTTGACAAGGCGCTTTTTTGAGGAAAGTGGGGACGATAAAAGAATTGTAATTTGCTAACTGTAACTGTGCTATACCAAAATAAGAACTCATAGTTAAACACATAACCATAACGTATTTTACATGCTATTTTTTAACTCGAACTCAAACCATAACAATAAAAACTCAAACCCGGGAACATAATGGGGAAAGACAGTACACTGGAGGCAAAATGAGTAGGGGTTGTGAACACTAGCAACCTCACCACCACCAGCATGATCCACCACATGGCATCAAAGCAACCTAACAGGTGGCCCAAACCCCTGGGTTAACAATCAGTGTCTGTGAGTCACAGCACTGCCTTTCCTTCCTCCCCTGTGCTACGTGCTGGTCTGGCCAATCCTGTGTCCTAGACGCAGGCCTGGATGACTCCCGCCCTGAAGCTGGGCCTTTGCAAGCACTATCAGCTAGCACACCCACTTCTGTGTCCAAGCAAAGCATACAGATGTCCTTCCTTACCCCAGGCCTTTGAACGTAAGCTGAAATACCCAGCCACCCACCCACAGGCCATAGCACTAAATGCGCACTTTTCACAATTTCTGGCCCTGGAAATGTTGCATTTAGGCCTGTGGACACTGATGCTTTCCTCAGCCTCATGGTGGTACCCATCCTTCGTTACTCAGTCTCCAGCCGCCACTATTTTTCTCTATGTGCTGTCCCCGCATTACACTGGCAGTTGTGTCATGTGACATCACCCGTGCCCTGACCAATGCAGTTATTGTGAAGATACACTTAACGACAGACACATGGACAAGTGCTTTTGGCCAAGGACAATACATTTCCGTGGCGGCACACTGGGTGAACCTTGTGGAGGCCGGTAGCGAGTCGTACCCTGGGATGGCACAGGTGCTACTGACGCCAAGGATTGCGGGCCCTACTTCCATCAGGATTTCTGCCACCACCTACATTAGTGGCTGAAGACCCCCCCCTTCTCCTCCTCCGCCTCCACTGCAAACTCAGAATTCTCATCTTGAAGCAGCAGTCAACCATCAGTCAGTAGCTGGAAGCACGGCAGTGGGAAAGTGGCAACAGGCCATGCTGAAACTTATTTGCTTGGGTGACAAGCAGAGCTGTGGCAGGGTATAAAGGACCGGGTTGGTTGTGTATGATAATGGCCATAACTTGTTGGCAGCTTTGTAGCTCGGAAAGCTCACACACGGCAATCATACAGCATACATGTACCCTGCACAACAAACATCCCAAACTTATACATTAATATATATAAAAACATAACGCATGAGAGTGGAGGTAAACTAATGGCATGGCCTGTTTAAGAACTCATAAATAACCAAGTAACCATAACATATTTTACAGCGTAGTCATAAACTCAAACTCAAACCATAACAATAACAACTCAAACACTGGGACATAACAGGGCCTGCCCTCAGGCAAGCACGGCCCTCATCGGGCAGAATGACAACTCTGCCCAGTGACCAAAGCAAAATGTCGGGAAATTGTCCCTCAAAAACCTGTCCTAATATTATAATCTTAATCACTGGGCAGAAAACAACCTCTGCCCAGTGAAGAAGGCAAACTTTTAAATGGGACAAATGCTGATATGGCCATGTGGATCCCTCCTTAATGTCCGGGATCCGGCCATACCATGCCTAGCCCACATGTTCTAAACTTTCTCCAAACCTACCCCAATTTGCCTGAGCTACTGGTGAGGGTGCGCCGTGTGTGTGCCCATTTCAGAAAGTCATCTACAGATGCTGACGGTCCTGCAGCGCTGCTGCAGCACTTGTATTTGCCAGCTAACCGACTGTTGTGCGACGTGAGCACGCGCTGCAATTCCACATTACACATGTTGGCCATGCTTTGTGAGCAGCAGAAGGCAGTAGTGGAATACCAGCTGCAACATGGTCTAGTATGTCTGATCTCTGTGAGGTTTTACGCAATTTTGAAGGATAAACACAGATGGTGAGTGGCGATGCCGATATTATCAGCCTAACCATCCCACTTCTGTGTCTACTGAAATGCTGGCTGCTAACAATGAACGGACATGCTTTACATGTGGAAGAGGTGGGACTAGGGGAAGACATTACACAGAGTGATAGCCAGACAACCCTCAGTTTGTCTTGTCAGTGTGAATTGGATGATGATGATGAGGAGGAGGAGAAGCAAGAGACAGTTGCCTCTGCTACAGAGGGTAGTTACCATAGCAGGTTTATTTCATCTGTTCAGCATAGATGGGCAGTAGAGGAGAAAAAGGATAAGGAGATTGAGAGTCATCCTCCAGATGAGGACAGCAAAGTCTTATCTGTTGGGACTCTGACACACAGGGCTGACTTGTATGTTATGCTGCCTTTCCTGTGACCCTCACATTCTACGCATTTTGCACAACAGCGATTACTGGTTGTTCAGTTCACCCTTCTCGACCCCGCTACAAAGAGAACTTCTCATCTCTAATTCCTGTGGTGGAGAGGACTAGCAAAATGATGCAATACCAGAAGGTCTTTCTTTAAAAATTGCTCAATAAATTTCCATCTGACAATGCTGGCGGCAGAGTACGTAGTTCCTTGGGCAACCCAGGAGGGAAGATGAGGGAACACACACCAGTTCCAACAGAGGCAGGACAACACTCTCCAAGGCCTGGGACAGTTTCATGACACCCCGCCAGCACCCTCACCTTGATGCGTGGGCCTAGTGTCACAAGAATGGAAAAAAAATGCGGAAGATGTTGAAGGAGGACATAGCAGACCATGTCAGCGTCCTCAGTGATCCCTCTGTGCCTTACAACGAATGGGAGTCCAAACAGGACACATGGCACGAACTGGCACTCTACAGCTATAGCTAAATGATAAGGAACATGGAAGATATACTATATTGGACTGTAGTATTCAGGGTAAATGACCATGTGCTATAAATAAGTGGGTTTTGTGTTGCAGTTTTGGCACTAAGTCTCTAAAAGGTTCGCATTTGACATCACTGTTGTAGAGGGTTAGCGCGCCTGCAGGCCCTCAGCTACATTCTTTTACTCAGTTTCATTGCGCCCAGGTTCACGGCCTCTGCGTGCACCATCAGCCTCATGGCCACTTACACGTTACCTACTGGCTGCATTCTTAATATTAAATGTTATATATGCTTAACAGTATGTCACACTTACAATAGCGTAGGATTTGTAAGTGTATGCGCCAATAAATTAAAACAGGTATTTGGGATACCCACACTTTACACAGGAGATGTAGCCTCATAATGTCACAGAGTAGCATACACATCTTCAGATAAAGTACAGTATATGTCAGTGATACGTATGAAATGCAAACAAACTCGATGTTGCACAAATAATGTACATTTCACCTGTGGTACAGTATTTGACACAGAGAGGCACACTGTGTGGACAATAAATGTTGCCCCATGTCCCAAAAAACCACAAAATATGGACCCTATATTAGACCCAGATTGTTGCAATTTGAAACACAGACACTTTTTTCGTATGCCAGATGGTATATGTCACATAAACCCACAAAATAGACACTATATTATGCCCAGATTAATGTAATTTTAAATACAGAAACTGTTTTCGGATGCCGGACACTATCTGTCACATAAACCCCCATAATATGGACACTATTAAACCCAGATTAATGGAATTTGCACTACAGACACTGTTTGCTGATTTACTACTGTATTTTTTACATAAAGCCACACACTATGGTCACTAGATGTAAGCCCAGAGGAGCCACCTGTAAGGCAACCTAGGCAACCGCATAGGGCGCAATTTAGCAGGGGGCGCTGCCGGAACCCTGCGGTTAAAAAAAAAAAAAAAAACCTGGTTGGAAGGGAACGTGGCGGCTAGTGTGGCTAGCGCGGCTCCCCGCTCTCATGCTGCGCCGCCTGAGGGGGGTGCGGATCGTATCGGGTGACACCAGTCCCTGGGGTGACACCCGGTGCCGTCGCCCCGCCCCCAGGTGCCAAATTGCGGGCAATGTGCATTATGCCCCCAGCCAATGCTGGGAGCCTGCAGCGAGCAGAGTCGCGACAGCAGAGCGTGCAAGAGGAGGGCCGGAGGCGTGTCCCGTCCCCTATTCATCTAATAGGCTGCCAGCACTAGGCGGGTAGCCTATCAGAGGCCGGTCCAGGAGGCGCGATGACATAATCGCGCCGCCTGAGCCTACATCGCAGGACACAAGCCGGAAGAGGCCTGCATCGCATCGCTGCCATGTAGGTAAGTACTGTATGTGTTTGTTTTTTTTGTGTTTTATTTTGTGTGTTTTTTTTGTACAAAACAAACTGGAGTCAGTGTGGAGCACATAAGTGGGTGGGCTACTGGCACATAAGGGGGGGCTACTGGCACATAAGGGGTCTACTGGAACTTAAGGGGGGCTATTATTATTGTTATAAGGCCGCCTCTGTACTATTATTATTATAATGGCCCCCTCTGTACTATTCTTATATTAATAGCCCCCACTGTATTAGTATTATTATTTATATAGAGGGGGCCGTTATTATAATAATAGTACAGAGAGGGCCTTTATATTAATAATAATACAGAGCTGTGCTGCCATGTCATGGAGGGGGGAAATTGGGATATACCCTATATACCCTCATCAGTGCTGCCATGGAAGGGGAGAAATGTGGTATGGGTAGGGGGGGGGGGATGTGCTCTGCAAATGAAGCAGTGTATTATATTGTGGGGCACTAGGAGGAAGGCAGGAGAGGAGCACTATGGGGGCATTTACTAGGGGCACTATATAGGGGTATTTTATACTGGTACATTATGGGGACATTAGCTCAGCTACGGCATTACAGGGGGGTATTTTTTGCACTGTCTATTATAAGGAGAATTATTAGCGGCAGCTAATAGTAGCAGCACCAGCCTCTCCCTGCTCTGCTATCCCTCTGATCCTTCTCCAAATCCTTATTATGAAATCTTTCTCATTAGGATAAAACACATCATCAGCTCCTCCGATCCCACACTATATACAGTATACCTCTACACTGATCTCCCGGCCAAAGTGTGAAGTGGTGTCCGAGATCCCCAAGGGCCAAGCCAAGTAACTGTTAGTTTTCATGTGAAATATGTTTGTTATACACATATAGCATACACTGCGCACAGCGTCATTGGTTGTTATGACGCCGTGCGCTTCGTGCCGCCGCTACAGTACTGTAAGGGCAGATCATCTGATGGGGGGGGGCGTCAATTTTTATCTTGCCTAGGGCGGCAAAAACCCTTGCACCGGCCCTGTGTGAGCCAGACTATTAAAGACACAGTCTGCGGATGATGTACACGATATGTCACTAATAGGCACAAAATAAAAATATCTTGCTGCTGTGAAACACACCCGATAGTCATTAAAAGGCATCGTGGGATCTTTGAAAAGCTTTTGGTAGTAAAAACAGCAAATTTCTCTCCCTGCAGGATCTGTCCCTTCCTTGGCACGGATGTCCCAGACACTGATGTTAAATATAATGTTGATCTAAAACATACACACACACAGAGGCACACGCTGTGGACAATAAACATTTCCCCAAAATACACTGTTTTCAACAGTTAAACAGTATTTGACACAGAGAGGCACACGCTGTGGACACTAGATTAGCCCCAGATTATTTCGATTTACGCATTAGACACACTTTTCGGATGATTGACAGTATACAGTGGAGGAAATAATTATTTGACCCCTCACTGATTTTGTAAGTTTGTCCAATGACAAAGAAATGAAAAGTCTCAGAACAGTATCATTTCAATGGTAGGTTTATTGTAACAGTGGCAGATAGCACATCAAAAGGAAAATCGAAAAAATAACTTTAAATAAAAGATAGCAACTGATTTGCATTTCATTGAGTGAAATAAGTATTTGAACCCTCTAACAAAAAAAGACTTAATACTTGGTGGAAAAACCCTTGTTTGCAAGCACAGAGGTCAAACGTTTCTTGTAATTGATGACCAAGTTTGCGCACATTTTAGGAGGAATGTTGGTCCACTCCTCTTTGCAGATCATCTCTAAATCCCTAAGGTTTCGAGGCTGTCTCTGTGCAACTCTGAGCTTGAGCTCCCTCCATAGGTTTTCGATTGGATTAAGGTCCGGAGACTGACTAGGCCACTCCATGACCTTAATGTGCTTCTTCTTGAGCCACTCCTTTGTTGCCTTTGCTGTATGTTTTGGGTCATTGTCGTGCTGGAACACCCATCCACGACCCATTTTCAGTTTCCTGGCAGAGGAAGGAGGTTGTCGCTCAGGATTTCACGATACATGGCTCCGTCCATTTTCCCGTTAATGCGAATAAGTTGTCCTGTGCCCTTAGCAGAAAAACACCCCCAAGCAAAATGTTTCCACCCCCATGCTTGACGGTGGGGACGGTGTTTTGGGGGTCATAGGCAACATTTTTCTTCCTCCAAACACAGCGAGTTGAGTTAATGCCAAAGAGCTCTATTTTGGTCTCATCAGACCACAGCACCTTCTCCCAGTCACTCTCTGAATCATTCAGGTGTTCATTGGCAAACTTCAGACGGGCCTGCACATGTGCCTTCCTGAGCAGGGGGACCTTGCGAGGCCCTGCAGGATTTTAATCCATTGCGGTGTAATGTGTTTCCAATGGTTTTCTTGGTGACTGTGGTCCCTGCTAATTTGAGGTCATTAACTAACTCCTCCCGTGTAGTTCTAGGATGCTTTTTCACCTTTCTCAGAACCATTGACACCCCACGAGGTGAGATCTTGCGTGGAGCCCCAGAGCGAGGTCGATTGATGGTCATTTTGTGCTCCTTCCATTTTCGAACAATCGCACCAACAGTTGTCACCTTCTCTCCCAGCTTCTTGCTAATGGTTTTGTAGCCCATTCCAGCCTTGTGCAGGTCTACAATTTTGTCTCTGACATCCTTGGACAGCTCTTTGGTCTTTCCCATGTTGGAGAGTTTGGAGTCTGCTTGATTGATTGATTCTGTGGACAGGTGTCTTTTATACAGGTGACTAGTTAAGACAGGTGTCCTTAATGAGGGTGACTAATTGAGTAGAAGTGTCTAACCACTCTGTGGGAGCCAGAACTCTTAATGGTTGGTAGGGGTTCAAATACTTATTTCACTCAATGAAATGCAAATCAGTTGCTATCTTTTATTTAAAGTTATTTTTTCGATTTTCCTTTTGATGTGCTATCTGCCACTGTTACAATAAACCTACCATTGAAATGATACTGTTCTGAGACTTTTCATTTCTTTGTCATTGGACAAACTTACAAAATCAGTGAGGGGTCAAATAATTATTTCCTCCACTGTATGTCCCATAAAACCACAGAATATGGACACTATATTAAACCCAGATTGTTGCAATTAGAAATACAGACACTTTTTTCGTATGCCGGACGGTATATGTCAGATAAACCCACAGAATAGACACTATATTATGCCCAGATTCATGTAATTTGAAATACAGAAACTGTTTGGGGAGGCCGGACAGTATATGTCACATAAATCCATAGAATATGGACACTATTAGACCAAGATTAATGGAATTTGCGCTACAGACACTGTTTGCTGATGTAGTACTGTATTTTTTACACAAAGCCACACGCTATGATCACTAGATGTGAGCCAGATTATTAAAGAAACAGTCTGCGGATGATGTACATGATATATCACTAATAGGTACAAAATAAAAATATCTTGCTGCTGTGAAACACACCCGGTAGTCACTAAAAGGCATTGTGGGCTTTTCAAAAGCTTTTGGTAGTAATTATAGCAAATTTCTGTCCCTTCCTTAGCATGGATATCCCTGACACTGCTGTTAAATGTATTGTTGATCTAAAACACACACACACACACACACACACAGTAGTCCTTAAAAGGACTTTTGGATCTAAAATTGTTGAAATTTGCTCCCTGCTCTGTCTATCCCTTCCTACCCGATGGTCTCCGTGACTTTGACTGATCCGAGCACCTGTCATTGGGTGCTATATAACCTCCGATGGTGAGTTCCAGCCAGCCAATCACTGTAATGCCAGCAGCTAACATGGCTACTGACATTACAGTGAGGGCAGTACTTACCTGCACCTTTATTGGCTGCTTAAAACCCTCAAAACGTGCGGGGTGGAGACTCGAGCATTTCGCTCAAGCACATGGGTACCGGCTATGTGCCGCCATGTGCCGAGAGTAGAGATGCTCGAGCTGAACAGATATTCGGTCCGAGCATGCTCGCTCATCACTAATTAGCACGTCTAGGCTTTGAGCCATTCAGGGCAAGCCCTTCCCCCACTTCCTCTCAAGGTCAGATGAGCACCCCTCTCTAGTGCTTTTTCAAACAGACATGTCCAGTAAAATGGGCCATAGCTCCATTTTACTGGATTCATCCAAAATTAACCTGAAAGTGTTTGGTTTTATCTGTCATCCAAAAAATTGCAAAGTTCATAACGAATCCAGTTTATTACGAACTGTTTTGCTCATCTTTAGTCTTACCATATCAGTCAACGGTGGCAGGATTGTTGTCTAGTTCCTTTCCTCTGATAATCACTGACTGAGTTTTAAATGATCTCCCCCTCTTTCCCCCCAGAGAGAATATTGGTCAGCCATGTTTCTTTCTACAAAGCTTTTACCAGTTTCTATAAAGTTTGATAGCCTTCACACTTTACAAAAGTGTAACTAATTTCAGGGGTGTTGCTAGGCTAAAACATTCGGGGCCTGTGTCCCTGATGTGTTGTCCCAGGCCCCGAATGTCCTGCCTGCCAGATGGATCCAACTGTATTGCCATCCTCAGGGCGGCAAAACAATTGAATCTAATACCTTGCAAGAGCTGAAGATGCTGTGATGACATCACCGTCCATGTGATCAGTACTTAATGCAGGAGCTGAAAAGGACCTGTGATGGTGTCACCACCGTGTGACCAGTGCAGGAGAGGACGGCTCAGCAGTGAAGAGAAGTCCTGGGTAGAAGCTGTGGTGAGGTCTGATGAGGAGAGGTAAGTAAAGGGAGAACCAGAGCAATGTTGAGAGTTTGTAGTTATTTAACTGGGACTGTATGTTAGGGCTGAAGGGAGGGAAGTTATTTACATGGGACAGTGGCGTGGAGGGATTTTTTTTGCATGGAACTGAAGGTTGAGGGGGTAGTTATTTACATGGGAATGCACAATTTAGGTGGCTGGGGCAGGGTGATGTTACTATATGTTGAAGACAGCTGTGGGAGGAAGGGATATTATTTACATGGGACTGCATGTTGAGGGGTAATGTTATTTACATGGGACTGCATGTTGGAGGTGGCTGTGGAGGGGGTAATTTTATTTACATGGGACTATATGTTAAAGGTGTCTGGGGGAGGGAGTGATCTCATTTACATGGGACTGAATATTGAGGTGGTGATGTTATTTACATGGGACTGCATTTTGGAGGGCCTGAGGAATTATAATTTCTGAGGACAGTAAATGGAGGAATATAACTACAGGAGGAACTGCAGGGGGCATTATAAATGCTGGGGGCGCTTTAGAGTGAGCATTATAACAGTAGGGGGCAATATAAATACTGGGGGCATTGCAGGGGGCATTATAAATACTGGGGGCACTTCAGGGTGAGCATTATAACAGTAGGGGGCAATATACTGTAAATACTGGGGGCACTTCAGGGTGAGCATTATAACAGTAGGAGTCAATATAAATACTGGGGGCACTGTGGGGGTATTAAAAATCCAGGGAACATTAAGCATTTTTATTACTAATCAGACTCTATAGATCTGCATTATTATCTAGTAAGAGCATTATGGGGCCTTATTACTAATGAGGGGTCCGTAGAGAGCGTTATTACCACTTTGGGAACAATAGGTGGTCTTATTTCTACAGGGGGCTCTGTAAGGGTATTATTAATACTGAAGGGGCTTTCTACTAATGGAAGCACTCTTGGGGAATGATATCACTGTTGAGGGCACTGTAGGGGGCAGTGTTACTAATACGGGCATTCTAGAATGGAATTACTATTGGTGGGACTATGAGGAGTACTGTTACTATGGGGGAACTCATTTTTCTTCAGGATAGTATTTGGGGGTACAGAAAAGTGAGGAAGCTAAGATTTCTGTGTGTCACACTCTACAGAGACAAGGCGGCTGAGAGAAGTTGTCCGGACTGAATGGAGAAGATGATGAAAGAGAAGATCTACATCAGAGGAGACGTCACCTGGGAGGCACTGGATGTGAGAGGTGCGTGCTGCTGTATAACTGTATCACAAGTACAGTATAATTTATACAGTACTAGTGTTCGCCTGGGGGGGGGATTGTGGTGCGGCAGGCGGCTGGTATACTTAGAGAATTGGGCCAAATGCATTTGGGCTTAAGACCGGATCTTTTGAGACCCTAGCAACTCCCCTGTTAATTTTCACATCCATTAATGTAAATATGGGTGGGCTGTGCTTTTTCTGACATTTGATCCTTGGTCAATTTGGCACATGAATTATCCTGGCTCCCATCTAAAAATCTACCAATACCCATGGCTCCACCTCAGTAATACTGCCATGTAAGGGGTGGGTATCTTCTTTTTTTCTATTCCTTCCTACCTTGCAACATGACATTCCACCCACAGGACCTTATCACAATGACCAATCACTGATATGTATGGTCATAAATTTACTAAGGAAACTTTTGGAAACTCTATAAAAATGTTAAAATGTGTCACCTTTATCATAGGTAGTAATAATTTCTGGTAAGTTCTAAATTGATGGTTTTTGAAAGTTTTTAGATTTTTCAAATTTAATTATTTAGCTATTTTTAACACTGTTATTACTGCCACCTTACATGTATGGCAGAAGTCATCACTTTAAATATAGCACCCACTTGTGAGTGCAGCAGGTTCCATAGCTGGGGAATTTATATGTTTTAAATGTCTGTGATCAGAGATAATGCAGAAATCATTTTAAAAATAAATTGAGTAAACAGTAAAAAAACAAAATTACCTCCCAAAAATAAATTGAATAAAAAGTGATCAAGATGACACACAAATGCCAAAATGGTAACAATAAAGTTATAGATTGCACACACACAACTTCGTAGACGTAACTATAAAAACATTATGGAGGTCAAACTATGGTAATGAAAAGAAAAAAATGTGGTAATCTTATTGATCTGTAGAATGAAGGGAATTGGTCAGTTTTACTTGACGTAAAAGCAGAATCCTTAAAACTATGTAAAAATTTAATTTTTGTACTAATCTTATCCCTTTTGGAATTTTTTTCCAGCTTCCACTACATCATATGCAAAAATAAATGGTTCTGCAAAAAACAAGCCCTCATACGGGTAACAAAAGAAAAAATATATGTGGCTCAGGAAAGGTAGGGAGTGAAAAATGAAAAAATGAAAATGAAAACTCCTTGGAGGCTCAAGGGGTTTAAAGGTTTTTAGTTTCAAACTAGATATATATATTTTTTAGTTTGTTGTTTCTTCAAATTAAACTGAAAAAAGGTTATACTGTAGCTACACACTAAATATTTATTTAAAAAGTTTTTTCAAAATTAATATTTGTTGATAGTTTTTAGTTACTTAAATTATTTATTTGTTAAGCTTCTTTAAATAAAATTACTTAGGGTCCTTTCACACTGGCGTTTTTGTTTCCCGGCATAGAGATCCGTCGTCGGGTCTCTATGCCGGAAAAATCCTGATCAGGATCATCCCCATGCATTCTGAATGGAGAGAAATCCATTCAGGATGCATCAGGATGTCTTCAGTTCAGGACCGGAATGTTTTTTGGACGCAGCAAATACCGCAGCATGCTGCGCTTTTTGTTCCGTCCAAAAATCCGGAACACTTGCCGCAAGGCCAGATCCGTAATTAATGCCCATTGAAAGGCATTAATCCGGATCCAGCCTTAAGCTAAACGTCGTTTCGGCACATCGCCGGATCCGACGTTTAGCTTTTTCACAATGGTTACCATGGCAGCCAGGAAGCTAAAGTCCTGGTTGCCATGGTAAAATGTAGTGGGGAGCAGGGGAGCAGTATACTTACCATCCGTGCGGCTCCGGGCGCTCAGAGTGACGTCAGGGCGCCCTACACGCATGGATCACGTAACGCATGGATCACGTGATCCATGAGCATGGGGCGCTTGAGGTCATCCCCGGGAGCCGCACGGACTGTAAGTATACCACTCCCCCACTCCCCACTACTACTATGGCAACCAGGACTTTAATAGCGTCCGAACTAATGCTTTCAGGTGATCTATGCAGTTCTGGACGCGATCCGGCGGGACGGAAGTGCCTGCCGGATCCTCAGAACGCAAGTGTGAAAGGACCCTTAATTCTGTAAAATAAACATTTTAGGTTCAAACAAAAAAAAAATCTACAAAATGTATTTCTTTAAACAAACTAATTTATTTTTCTAAAATAAAACATTTATTTAAGGATTACTTGTTTTAAAGTTTCTAGTTTTTACAAAATACTTAATAAAATATGTAACTTTAAATTCTTAACTTATTTGCTTTTTTTGTGCTTCTTCAAACCAGTTCATGTATTTATATTTTTGAAAAAAGTTTTTAGCCTCAAACTAGATACATATTTTTATGAGTGCTTTTAGCTTCGTCAAACTATCATCGTAACCTTTGTATCGGGAAAATAAGTAGAACAAGTTGTTAAATCTGAGGATCTCTCGATGAACAATTTTATTCTCTGTTTCACTTGAGAAGATTGACATGTTTGTTCTGATAATCACACGCTTACATTTTAACTGAATATTTCATGTATGGAAATAAACATGTAATTAACATGTGCAGCTATTGTTTGGACAAAAAATAAATAAAAAATTAGTAATGCATGTCAAGAGTGCCAACCATAGCTGTTATATCTGTAATGGGATAATGCTCATTAATCTTAAAAATTTTAATAAGATTCTAGGATGTCATGCTGCAACTCAAGAAATCCTTCAAGACAATAACCTTTTCCTTGGGACAGATTTAACAGTAACAAATAATCTGCTTGAAGGGATTACTGTAATTAGCGGAGCTGCAAAGCTGTAAGGAATGAAAAAATATCTTTATATGTTTTGCCAACTAGAACTTTAGTTCTAAACTCTAAATTCATTTTACAGTTCCATTTTGTTATGTCAGTGGCCCATTCCTGCTGCTGTCTCACTTCCCGTGACACTGCACTCACCCTTCTTTCACCAATATTTCTTTCCCATTGGTCCAGACCCATTGACCTTCCTTTGCGCTCCAAAAATGGGCCTGGCTGTGGGATCCCATGTGCAGAACTATGTTGCAGGACGCGGCCTGTTCTTTCCAGCTAGGCCTCTCCAGTATGCCAACAGCAGGTGAAGGTCACATAGAGGCACACTGACAGAGTCTGGAGGTGGCTGCAGCATCAGGAGGTCATAAAGTGACACAATGAAAGAGTCTGGAGGTGGCTGCAGTACGTTCATCAGGAGAAGGCCACTGTGTCACACAGTGATAGTGTCTGGACATGGCGGCAGCATCAGAAGGTCACTGGGTGGCACAATGACAGAGTCTGGAGGTGGCAGCAGCATCAGGAGACCACAGAGTGGAACAATGACAGAGTGTGGAGGTGGGGATGGCAGCAGAAGGTTACAGAGAGGCACAGTGATAGAGTCTAGAGGTGGCAGCAGCATCAGGAGACCAAATAGTGGCACAATGACAGTCTGGAGGTGGCAGTAGCAGCAACAGCATCAGGAGGAGGCCACAGAGTGGCACGGCGACATAGTGTGGAGGTGGGTGGCAATAACATTACTCACTGACGATGGTGTGTTTAAGAAGGAGCAGTTGGCATCAGATGTGTGGCATCAGGCGGGTGCCAGCATAAGAATAGTAGCAGAGGCAGGTAGCCAGAAGAAACATGTCTCTTTTGTCAAGGTTTGGGTGAGGCAGCATGGATTATCTAATCTTATGCATAAGGCATTGGTGGGTGGAAATCTTGGCTGATCAACACCTGATTCATCTTGACAAAGGTCAGTCTCTTCACATTTTGGGTGGACAGGCGAGTTCTTCTTGTGGTAATTATGGCCGCCACCGCACAAAACACCTACTCTGATGCCACACTATTGGCCGGGCAGGACAGATTTTCCCAGGCAAACATTGCTAGTTGCTGCCACAAATCCAGTTTGGCTGCCCAGTAGTCCAGCTGATCTTCAATGTGGGGTGGCAGGGTGCTGTCCAAGTATGCCACCACCTGCTGGTTCAGGTCCTGCTCCAGGTCTACCTGCTGCTTCTGGTGAGTACTTTCTTCACTATGCAGGTAAAGAAAGCTGCTATCAGCGACTCTAGACTCAGGCTGCCTAGACTCACTGCTCCTGCCACCCCTCCCCTCCCCAGCATACCATCGCAGTGAAACATGAGCGCAGAGGGCCCCCCCGGTCGGACCTGCGAGAGGATGGATGATGGCGCAGACAGGCAGCGGCCAACTAACTACATAGGATGTCTCTACAGTAGTTCAGTTTGTCCTCCCTCTCAGCGGGTGTAAAAAAGGCCCTCATTTTGGATCGGTAGCTAGGGTAAACAAGGTGGAGAGCCAGAAGTCATCCCTCTGCCGAATGCTGACAATTCGGCTGTCACTATGCATACAAGTGAGCATGCATCGGCCATTTGTGCAAGTGACTTGGAGGGACTCCCTGCCTCCATCTCCATTGCATACTGCTACGGTGTGTCTGGGTCCTCTGCCTTATCTTCCTCATCACCCTGTAGCACCTCAGGCTGGTCCTGCTCCTCCTGCTCCTTCTCTCCTGTCAAGTGTGTAGAAAAACCACACGTTTCGCTACACATTGCTTGTGCTCCAGTGTCCTCCACCTCCTCCTCCTTCTCCACCAGTTCAGACCCCACAGGGCTCATGTGGCCATGAGATCTAGGCACCACTTCTTCAGTCCCCTGACCAGCCAGATTTAACAGCATCTGTTCTAGGACATGAAGCAGTGGAATGACATTGTTCATCCTGTAGTCCTGGCGAGTCGGCGACTGACAAATAATGTGGCATCCTCAAAGGGCCTGAGCAAGGTGTGACCCATGAGCTGCCACTGGCTGACATCAAAGTTACACAGGGGAGTACTTCTGGCTGCTTGGATCATTAAGAAATCATTTATGGCCTTTCTCTGTTCGTATAGTTGGTCTAACATATGGAGGGTGGAATTCCAATGGGTGGAAACGTCGCACATCAGCCTATGTTGGGGGATGCTGTTCAGCCGCTGCAGCTCAAGGAGGGTGTGCTTTGCCGTGTACGAGTGGCTAAAGTGCATGAAAAGTTTCCTGGCTATTTTTAGGATGTTTTGCAGATGGATGGAAGACTTCAGGAACCGACTGACAACCAGATTGAACACATGTGCCATGCAGGGCGCATGGCTTAGCCCTCCTTGACACAGCGCACACACAATGTTGGTCAACATGGTTCCGATTGTGAGTTGTCGCAGAGAAAGCCAGGATTCGATTTCTTGACGAAGGACACAGAGCAGTTCCTACCCTGTGTGACTTATTTCGCCCAGTGAAACGAGGTGCAGAACAGCGTGACAACGCCGAGCCCTGCACTTGTGTTATTCTGGAGGGCCCCTGTGAATTGTCCCTGCAGTGGAGGCTGAGGACATGGTGGAGGAAGAGGAGGCAGAGGCGGACATTGTTGCAGGAGCAACGGTGTGGCAACGTGGAGGCGTAAACTGCATCACTTGGCCAAGTTGCTGGTGTAGCTGTGCAGGAACCACATTCATTCAGTGGGCCGTAAAGGACATGTATTGTCCCTGCTCGTAGTTACAGCTCCACATCTCGGCGTGGCTGTGCACTTTAGCAGACACTGACAGACTCAAGGACTGACCCGCCTTCTGTTCTATATCTGTGTGCAGGGCTGTTACTGCCTTTTTGGCAAAGAAATGACGACTTTGGACTCCCCACCTCGGCTCGGCACAAGCCATCAGTTCTCTGAAAGGTGCAGAGTCCACCACTTGGAAAGTGAGGGACTGCAGCACCAACAACTGGGACAGGAGCACATTCAGCTTCTGCACCTTTGAATGACTGCACACATACTGTTGTCTCTTGTCAATCGCTTCGGTGATCGATTGTTGAAAGAATGACTGATGAGGAGTAGGAGGGGCAGGAGCATCAGGACCAGCAGATGATGGGAAAGACAGACAGCTCCCTTCAGCTGAGGTGGTGGAGCCTTGACTGCCTGAAACCGGGTGTGTGCCACTGGGTGATGCAGCGGTTGCTGCGGCAGGCTGGACCACCAGATCGGAGCTACGGTTCTCCCAGGCCACTTTATGGTGATGCTGCATATGTTGACGCAGGGCCGTGGTGCCAACATTGGCATCATGGCCACGCTTCACCTTCTGCCCACATATTCTACATACTGTATGGCCATGTTCACCTCCTCTGGCAGCTTAACAAAAAAAGTAGGTGATTTTACCACCAACACTCCGCACTGACTGACTGCTACCGCCGCTGCCTCCGTGAACCCGTGCACCGCTACTTCCCGGGCAGGTAGGCTCCTACGAAGTGGGTGGTCTATCCCAGGCACATTTTGCTCCCGACCTCCCACTGCTGCTACCCTGCTGACTCCCGGCCACACTAGCGATTTTCTGACTCCGCCTCTGGCTCAAGCTGCCACCCTCTTCTTCCGATGATGATGAAGCCCCTTTGTCATCCAGCTCCCAAGTGCGATCAGCTACATAATCAGTCATCTAGTACTGTCTGCACATCACTAATGTTCTCCTCAACCAGTCTCTGGGTCAGAAGCATGACCGCTCGCAACACCAGCTCCCACTCTCCTTATCATGCCACTCTCCTCATCAGTACTTGCCCGCCTAAGGGCGGAAGCGGCGGATGTCTCCTCTAGTTCTTGGCTGGGCAGTAGCTGCTGACTGTCCTCTAGTATCTCGTCCTCGCTGTATAGTGGAGCTGAGCCCACAGCATATAATACTTGTCTGACTGAGGGAACAGAAAAGGACAGAGGCAGTTTGAGGACAGGTGAGTGCACAGGGCCTGGTCCCGGGCCATGCCAACTAAGGGTTGTGTCTGACGAACCCACCGACTCTTGGCTGGGGATGTCTGATGTCACTTCAGACAAAGTTGATTACCTAGTCAACCATTCAAGAACCTGCTCGTCAAGCCACGTCGCTTAGATAACACCAGGAGCTTAGGCCTCTCGCTGCAACCGCTGCTGCCACGCCCCATTACTCTGCTGCGACCTCCGCCAGAAACATGTACACCTCTGCGTACGGCCTTGTACTTCTCTGTATGACATACTGTTAGATCAAATAATCCAAAATTAGATTAAATATTTTTTATTTCGCCACTAATACACTGCAAACAGGGTTTCAGAATATATCACTGCATCACAGAACGTCAATTATGCCGAAATTTTGTTCTACTTTTACACAACATGCTTTTCAACAGAGAAGTACAACGCTGGACGGCGAATATATTTTTATTTTGCCACTAATACACTGCAAACAGGGCTTCCGAATATATCACAGCACTGCAGAACGGCAATTAGGCACACACACACACATTTTTTTCTACTTTTACACAACAGGCTTTTCAACAGATATATGGAACGCTGGATGGCGAATATATTTGTATTTCACCACTGATACACAGCAAACTGGGCTTCAGAATATATCACTGCACCGCAAAACGGCAATTAGGCACACATTTTTTTTCTACTTTTACACAACAGGCTTTTAAACAGATATATGCAACGCTGGATGGCAAATATATTTAAATTTGCCACTAATACATGGCAAACAGGGCTTCAGAATTTATCACAGCACCGCAGAACGTCAATTAGGCCCAAATTTTGCTCTACTTTCACACAACAGGATTTTCAACAGAGAAGTACAACACTGAACGGCGAATATATTTTTATTTTGCCACTAATACACTTCAAACAGGGCTTTAGAATATATCACTGCACTGTAGAACGGCAATTAGGCCCAAATGTTGCTCTACTTTTACACAACAGGCTTTTCAACAGATAAGTGCAACGCTGGACAGCAAAAATGTTTTATTTCGGCACTAAGATACGGCATACAGGGCTTCCCAATATATCACTGCACCTCTGAGCGGCAAAGACATTTTTTTTTTCCACTAATACACAGAAAAAAGGGCTTTAGAAAAAATAACTGCATCGCTGAGCGGCAAATTTTTTTTTTCTTTTTCCACTAATACATGGAAAAAATGGCTTTACAACAGATAACTGCACCACTAAGCGGCAAATATTTTTTTCCTTCTTCCACAAATACACGCAAAAAAGGGCTTTAAAACAGATAACTGCATCGCTGAGCAGCAAATATTTTTTTCTTTTTCCACTAATACATGTAAAAAAGGGCTTTAAAACAGTTAACTGCACCACTAAGCGGCAAATATTTTTTTCCTTCTTCCACAAATACACGCTTAAAAAGGCTTTAAAGCAGATAACTACACCGCTGGGCGGCAAAGATATCTTTCTTTTTCAACTAATACACGGAGATAAGGGCTTTAAAACAGATTACTGCACCGCTGAGCGGCAAATATATTTTACTTTTGCCACTAATACATGACAAAAGGGATGTCATTTTCACCCTTCATCACAAAATGGCTAATTAGCCCTTTCTTCCCACTAATACAAGCCAAAAAATGCTTTAGAACATATAACTGCACTGCACAAGGGCAAATAAAACGTAGAAATATTTCCTTGTAATAAACCCTGTTAATACCTTTATCAAACAGCACTTGCATCCTAATAAGAATGGTTTGCTGGAACTACAGAGCTGTATAATGGCAATTTGGATTCCCAGTCAGGGAAGAAAGGTGTAATCAGATTGTTCCTCTTACCCAGGCTGTCACCTCCCCGACTGAACCCTGTTCAACACAAATGCTGGTGAAATGATTCCTCCTTATCCTTTTCTTACACCTCCTTGAGTAATCTCTCTTTTTTTCACTACAATCAAGTCTTTACTATCACTGTCCCTAGCGCCTGCAGACACGTCTCTCCCTGCACTAAGCACGTTGGTGAATGTCAGAATCTAAGATGGCCACCATATTTATAGGTCTGTGACATCACAGGGCTGGCTGCTGATTGGCTGCATTCATGTCTGTATGGTTGATCCCGACTTCCCAGAGTTCCTTGCCCCATGTGCTCACAGGTGTAGCAGCCATTTTAGGAAGAAATGTGATTCATTACCACAAATCCCAAGGAAATTCGGCTTTGGTGCGAATCAAATTTTTCTGAAATTCAGATTGAATTCCACTTGTCAGCTTCGATTCGCTCATCTCTAGTGGCTACATCTGTATTAAAGGGTATCACTTATATTAACTAGTGTTGGGTAAGATACATACCACAGAGGCATCTCATGCAGGTAGTCCGGAACTCCTGGAGAGAAGAACCACTGGTTAGTGTTATTCCCTTTGGAGGGGAACCAGCACAAGTGTAACAGAAGTGAAAGTGTGGGTTAAAGCACCAGGCTCTTCTGATCTGGTTGGAAATCATGGCACCAGAACTGTTGGCCCAGTTGAATCTATGCCATGGAGTTTCCTATGTTTACTAATGGCTCTGGTCACCTTAAAACACAGAACTGTATTAATTTAAAGGATGATTTTTGGCCCTGGTGATAAGTGATATGGTTGAGGTATGTAGGTCAAACATCTAATGTGTGGTGGCACTGGTTGCATGCTGGTATATCTGATCCTAGTCATTATGTTGGCTCCAAAAAGTCAATCATCTGGCTACTCCTTTAATATACATAAGCATATATCACCTTCAGAAGCCCATTAGATATACAATAAGTGGAAAGCGCATATCCAAACACAGTAAGATCATTTTTTTGCTACTCATTAGAGATGAGTAAATCGAAGCTGACGAAGTAGAATTCGATCCAAATTTCAGGAATTAGTTGATTCGCACTGAATCCGAATTTCCTCGCGATTCGTGGTAACAAATCGCATGTTTTCATAAAATGGCTGCTGCACGTTTGACGACATTGAGAACGGAACTCTGGAAAGGCAGGATCACCCATAATGCCATGCAGAGTCCCCCTGCTCTTAGATATCTAAGTATTCCCCCTCCCCAGTCTCACCAAAGCTCAGTGACAGGCCAGCATCAGGACGTTCTGTGTGGGCGGAGGAAACATAGTCCTGCCCCCCATCTTTTGCCTGCACTTGCTCTAGGCTGCAATGCGCCCAAACATCAGACTGGGTGACTGGGCCTTCTGCTGCTTCTGACCCACAGGCTCTGACCTCAGCTTCCGGACTGCTGGAGCTCCCAGGACCTTCCTATTAAAGCACCTGGTAAGTCCATCTAGTAAGTAGCATGTAGCAGTGTCTGTGGAGGAGGAGGTGCAGGGCTGCTGGGGTTACACTCTCATTGTAGCAGCACTGCACTGCCCTAAAGTACTGATGGTCACTGACCTTTGAGTTCCCACTGTCAGCTTTGTGTTTTCCTTGTGCCCCTTAGGCCTCCATGTGAGCTACTTGTGTCCTTTGGGCTCCCTCTGATTGCAGGGCACAAGAAAACGACATGCTCATGTGGTGCTTGTGACGTGGCCGTGCAGTGTTTAATTACCACAAGGCTGTCTGGGCCATAGAGGGCTCTAGTTAAACTAATACAGACAACATTGTTTAAGTGGTCTGCATTGTTAATGGAGGGGGGGGGCTCTACTTGTATAAGCATTTAATAGAACAGGTTCTATAGACATCCATGTGGAATCAGCTGACGACAGTGTAAAAGGAGTGTGCTTCTTCTTGGCGCTAACATCAACCTGTAATGCTGAGTTCATACTTGAGTTATTTGGACACTTTTGGCCCTGTGACTGCCCAAATAAGTGAAGTGAGCAGTGATTCTAATAGCGACGCCAGTCACCTGCATTTCATACTGACTCACAGTATTATTTCACTACCAAAGCACACAATGTATGCATGTTATTGCAAGGCACAGTGTTCTCACCCCTATAAAGGCTCTCTGCAGCCCGGAAATAGCAGTTCTTGAATACGATTTACTTGAATAAATTCAGATTGAAGCTAAATTTTTCTGGAAATTCGGCGAACCAGCCGAATCGAATTTTTGAGAAATTCGCTCATCTCTACTACTCATGAATAAACAATATGAAATCTATTGAAAGTTATATTGTCCTCAACGCCCTTCTCTTTTCTTATTAAATATGCTTGTGAGTTTCACAATTTTTCTGACGCTTGTCCTCAGGCTCTACAGAGGCGGCACCATTCAGCGATGTTTAGAGATGTTTAAAGATAATCACTAACCTTATTATGTTTCCCCCTACAGCTTAATTACGCAGTCTAATTTTTCTGGTGATTTATTGATATATTGACAACCAAGCCAGTTGTTCATATGTCAAAGAAAACAAGATCTGACTGTAGAAAACGTGGCTGAATTGAGGCAATAATCTTTTGAGCTGAGTATATAATAAAGAGGGATTAAAATATGTTTGTGGTCGGATCGGCTATCAGAAAGGTGTACCTAACCTATCTAACCCTATCTACAACAAGCAGTGGAGTTATGCCATAACTGCTGTGGTAGGGCAGCCTAAAGGGGCCAAAAAGAGCAGACCTTAGTTTAGAGCAAAATGTATACATACCGTTATGACACCCACTTTTGAATGCAAAAGACATTTCACAATGAAGGTGCGGAATATACCGAACATATAACAGCGACTTCCATCTACCTTACCTCTTGTCATGTGCATCGGCACATCGTTCCTGGAGGTAGCTAATGCTGATGCGATTGAAAAAGTGGCCGGTAATCAGAAACGATTAACTCCTATGTTGACTAACAACATATGAACATATTACGAGAAGGTCTGAATCCTGAGAGCTGTAGACTGAAACAAATAATGGTGAATCTGTTGGAAGGGCCTAAATGAACTCCAACCATTCGCCAAGGGCCCTGATCGGACACCAACTGTTCCTGGTGGCAAAATACTTCACCTCTACTTAATCCCCAGGCCACACTTTTTTTTATATATATAAGGATCCAAAAGTTATGATGAATAGAATATGGCGTATGTTGTCTTACTCTAGTAGTAGATTAAGCTAAAAATCTAAACTCACCAGGCGTGGGGAACTATAAACACGAATACATGGCTATTTCAATTAACAATCTAATGTTGCCTGTGATAAGGACAGAGAATGTACACACCATACCTGCAGTTGTGACAGGAAATAAACTATGTATGATGTGCCTGTAGTCGTGATAGGACATTTCGTGTCTGTAGACGTGACAGACTTCGTAAATTGCGCCTTATTACTGTACCTCCTACTGGATGATGGACCGATAACCAGGACTTAGGCCTGACACCAACACCCTAAGCCCGAGTTTGTAGATGAAGTAAGCATACCTGTAATGAAGACATAATGTACACACAATACCTGCAGCTATGACAGGAAATAAGGTTAAGGTCATAATAAACTACGTATGCTGTGCCTGTAGTCGTGATAGGACTTATCGTGTCTGTAGACTTCGTAAATCGCCTGTAGTCGTGACAGGACTTCCTGTGGACAAAACTGACGCCATAGAATAGTGTTTTTTTTTTTTTTTTTGGAACAACCCCTGGAGAGGAAGAACTTGAAAAATGATACCACAGGGTCAGCTTGCTGGGAGAATGGGTCTATAAGGACGGGCAAGAGAAAAAGTAACAGCTGGGAGTGAGAGGAAGCAAGAGTCTAGAAAGGGTAAGTGGGAGAAAGTTGGGATGACTGCTTATAAGGAAACAACTATGAAGACCCAACAACCTAGAAAATAAATGTCAGAGAAAAAACAATAATGTAAGTGAGGCTCTAATGGTAAAATCCACGTGTGCGAGCCACCAGCAGAGTATAACACATAATGTAAGAACAGGTGGGTGAATGCAGCTCTGGATGTGAGTGGTGCCTAAAAACATGGTATGGGCACAGCTCTGAGTGCAATCTGAAGTGAGCAGAGTATTAATGTGATGCAACAGCAGACGCATGAACGCAGCTCTAGTAGTGAATGGAGTATAGGACAAAATGTAAATGCAGACACACGGACGTAGCTTTGAAGGTAACAATCCTAACCACAATCATTCGACCATTAGCGCCCAACCCCCTTTGCCCCAGAGCGCTACAAGTCACGGACTGTGTAACCAAGTCCAATCCTACAGTGAATGCCAGCACTCGCCTGGCACCCTCTGCCAATGCCCAGATGCGAACAGACCTCCACGTGATGCTGCAGGAGTTTTTTTTTTTTTTTTAGTACCATGGTCACCACAACACCACCTCGTGTTCGCCTAAGAAAAACATAAATGTGGTTGAACATAATCCAACACCAATTAATTGACATATAGTGCACCTATAAACATAGCACGGAACTGCTGACACATGCGTGCCCATAAAATAATGTTTATAGATTAAACACACTTACATACAAGAGCATCGGAACTCAAATACAGACGCCTGAACCAAATCTGCTTGTGCCCCCATATACAGACCACTGACACACATTCACCAACACCTTGCATGTCTGGCGCTAACTGCGGACGTGCGCC
This sequence comes from Bufotes viridis, assembly GCA_033119425.1. NCBI lineage: Eukaryota > Metazoa > Chordata > Amphibia > Anura > Bufonidae > Bufotes > Bufotes viridis. Next base: position 21,375,425 of record CM065597.1, read on the forward strand.
CTACATGTAAAACAGGTGACAAACAACTCCAATCAAACAACTCCGATCCTACCATGAATACCAGTGCCCTCCTGAGACATTCTGCCACCGCCCAGCCGTAAGGAGTCTCCACACCATGCTGCTGTATCCTAGAGCTGACCCAGAGGTAGTGAAATTAGCTGAATTGGCGTCAGCCTGGGCCCACAGGTGCCTTTAAATAGCCTAGTAATCAGCCAGCCTGGGCCCACAGGTGCATATAAATAGCCTTGTAATCAGCCTCCCCTCCCACAAATGCAGAAACTATATTTGCATAATACATATATAGATTATAGCTTTCCAAATTTTCTTTGATTCTGCATCAATTTGACATAAATTCAAATCAGATTTTCACACAAGTCCTACAAGTGGATTCATATTTGCAAATAAAACAAATGAGTCAAAAATAGTAGACTTTGTCATTTATTTATTGAGGAAAATAATCTAATATCACATGTTCATGAGCGGCAAAAGTATGTGAACCTTTGCTTTCAGTATCTGGTGTGACCCATTGTGCAGCAATAACTGCAACTAAACATTTTTGTTGCAACTAAAGTTAATTGTAGAATAGTTGTACACATTGGCTTGGAGGAATTTTAGTGCATTTCTTCCTACTAAACAGCTTCAGCTCTGTTATGGGGCTGGGTTGCCTCCCATGAACTACTCGATTCAGGTCCTTCCACAGTATTTTTATTGGATTAAGGTCAAGTCTTTGACTTGGTCATTCCAAAACCTTAACTTGATTTAATTATTCTTTGGTGGAACTACTTGTGTGCTTAGGATCGCAAGGATGAGCGAATTGATTCTAAAAAAAAATCAGAATTTCACAAAAAAATCGTCTGCCTAATGAATCCGAAGCTTTTGGGATTTGTTTCAGATGAATCTCTTAAAAATAGTGCCATCGCTCCCTCTGTCACTGCTTACATTCAGTGGGCGCCAATGCTCGTGGCATGTAAGGTGTTAAACAGCCCGGATCGGCACTCATGCCAGACGGGCTGGAGACTGAATTCTATAAGCTGTGATATCTATATCGCTTTTTTTTAAACATTTTTTATCTGTAATGTATTGTCACTGTAATTCCTTTATCTTGTAGTTTTTGTACTTTCTGCACTGCTGTAACACTGAGCACATAAGGATTATCGTATCTTCTTGGTGGTTACTAAGGGATTAAGAGACTGCTTACAACATTTAGGCATTGTTTGAGCATTGTTACAGCTCGCTATTAGAGAAGGGCAAATTTCACAAAATTCGTCTTGGGTCTGTTTAGGTCAAATCGGCCTTCAGATTTAATTCAGTCACAATAAATTTGGTCCAAATTGAAAATGCCCAAATTATGCTGAAAAGTTTAGTCGGTCACTCTGGGGTCTCTATGACTGTGTCTAACCACTTCCAAGCTCTTGAATGTGAAGACAAGCATTAGTAATGTCAAAGTAACAGCAACATATACGCCTATAGGTAAGCGGACGGTAGCCATCGGTAACAAACAGTCTGCTTATCACCATACTACACTGATGGATTATTTTATTGTAGGCTTTATAAAAAATGGCCCAAAAACTTACAATGACTTCTTCATTTATAATGAGTTTGATTCTTGTAGAATCGATTTGCTCATCTGTATTCTTTACTTTAGTAGACAACATACAAAAATATGTAGTAGGGGCGCCAGACACTGACAAATGAGTCACATGTGCTTAATAAAATATAACACAGTAAGCAAGGGTGGCCCTGGACTTTCTGCTGGCTGAGGCGAAAACTGAAACAAAGGCCCCTCCTAGCGCAAATGCCAATTTCTTAACCTAACCCTTTCCCTTCCGCCCTAATGTTAAATACATACTTGGAAAACATTACATACAGAGCTACAGAACATACAGGGTAATACAGCACAACATACCTCTTACAAAGTGACGTGTCCTTTGATGTAGACGTTCTCTTTCTTTATCTTCTCCATTCAGACCAGACCACCCTTGTTGTTTTGTTTTTTTAGCCTTCTCGTGTCTCTGCAGAGTTTGACAACTACTTTTCCATCCTACTCCCCACCTTCTGAACACCCCATGCTGCCACCTATAATACTGTGCCCACTGTGCTTTCCAATACTATACTGCAGAAACAGATAATCCCCCTGAAAATACTATTACCACAAAGTAAGTTCCCCTTCAATAATTACTGACACACAGTGCCCTAAAAAATAACTGCCCAGCAAATAGCGTCCCTGAAACTGTATAGTGCCATAAACCTTGTGTCCTTCAAAAATAATTGTGCTAACCTGATAATGTGCCAGGGTGCCTCCGAATGTAACAGTCCTCCCAAAAGTCCCACAAATAGTGATAATTCTCTGCCAGATAGTGCACCCAATAGTAATACTGTCCCTCATTTTGCCCCCAGAAGTAATAATGCCCCCATAGTGCTCCCAGTAGTAATAATTCCCCCTACAATGTGTGCCTTTACAAAAAATACCCCCTTATAATGTGTGCCAGTACAAAAAATGACCCCTTATAATGTTTGCCAGTAAAATAATTCCCATTGTAATATGTGTATGCAATACAAAATGTGTGGCAGTACAAAAATACCTTCTTATGTGTGCAAATACTAAAACGGCTCCCTTATGACCTGTGCCAGTACAAAAAAAAAATCTTTTAGTGCCCCATGTAGAACAAATGTTCCCATAGTGGCAACCTTAGAATGTGTGCCAGTACAAAAATGTTCCCTTACAATGTGTGCTAAGTACAAAAAATGTCCCCTTATGTACCAGTACAAAAAATGCTCCCTTATCAGGTATGTCAGGACAAAAAACTACCCCCTTTAGTGCCCCCAGTACAACGAATATCCCCATAGTTGTCCCCTTATAGTGTCCAATTATTGATAGGGACCACAGCACTCAGTCTCACTTTTGACCAATGTTGGGTGCAAGTCACGTTGAGTTCCTACTCCACCGATTGGAACTATTTAAACTAGTAAAATATATGAGACTGCACTCCAATGATAAATGCTTTTTAGGTTTTATTTAAGCCGGACATGGTGGTGCAATTGAAGCAACGTTTCGGGCAAACAATGTGCCCTTCATCAGGCTGTCATACAAAATAAACAAGGGGCAAATAGATTATATGGTTGCCAATTACCAAAGTACATGTGCATTCATTTTCATATACATAGATACAATTATGTCTAAATGATAGGCATAGAAAACACATATTTGTACAACAGATAACCACCATATGGTTCAAGAGGGAAAAACTGGGAAGGGAAGGAGGGGGAGGGGGAGGGGAAAAGGGAGGAAAAGACAGGGGGAGAAGAGAGTGGACAGTGGGAGATAAATAATGAATATTGGATACTGAGTATAGCGTCCTGAATGAACTGCTTATGGCATCGGGGCATACGTATTGGATAGAACGGGGGGTGTGACCCAGCTCAGAAGGAAGGAACGAATCCAGCAAAATGGGCGGTGGAAGTCGCATAGGTAGCTGGAAAGAGAGCCCAGTTAAAAAAGTGGTATGTCTCAGAGTGCTATACCGCAACATAGTGCGGTTCACTGGAGAGCTGCATCAGGGGTGCACATATCGCCAGGTGGTGGCTCTAAAGTATACATGGCACAACAGCAATGATACAAGACTTACCGAGTGGTATGCACGTCTGGGAAGTAAACGGCCGGCGTGATCCTTGATTTTCTGAGTGGTCTCACCAACATAGCCAAACCCACAGGGGCACTTGATAAGGTATATTACGTAGCTGGATTGGCACGAAAAGTGGCCCTTTATGTGGAAAGTTTTACCAGTGGACGGGTGGGTGAAAGTAGGTCCTTTAGACACATTGCCACATTGGGCACAGGAAAGGCAGGGATATGTACCTTTGATGGGGGAGCCAATGATGGTTTGCTGGACACTCTGTATGGTGTTCGAGCCAATATCCGAACGGACTAGTTTATCCCTAAGATTTGGTGCTCTCTTGTATGACATCATGGGTCGATCCTTAAAGATTTTAGGGAAGTTATTAGAAAGAATGGGCCAGTGTTTGTGAAATATTTTTTTGACCTCTTGGCTTAAATGAGAAAAGGTAGTTACACATGGGATACGGTTATTGGAACCCTGTGTTTTGGGGGGTCTGGATACAAGAAGATTAGTCCTTGGGAGGTTGAATATCTTTTGAGTATGTGCCTGTACCAGTGGTTTAGGGTATCCCCTGTCAAGAAATTTCTGTGACATCTCAGATAGTCTGGGGGGGATTGCATCTGGGTCCGAAACTATGCGTTTAACACGCATAAGTTGGGAGCGTGGGAGTGATCGAATGAGTCCTGGTGTCCCCTTATAGTGTGTGCCAGTACAAAAATGTTCCTTTTTACAGCCGCAAGGTCCCATTAGTGATGAGCGGCATAGGCAATATTTATTTTCATGATATTTTGCGAATTTTTCGCATGATATTCACAATAAATTTGTAAATTCTAGAATTCGCAACCTTCAGTCATTATTTTTGCGATTGCGCAAATCGGTACTAATGATGCTCATTTTTTTGCGCAATACGTGCAACTTCACATTTTATCAGGTCTGAGTAGATATTACTGATTGGTGCACTAAGTATTGTTGTGACATCATAGCACTGTGTCTAACAGAGACGCTAATCCCTATCACAGCACAGCAATTCCTATCACACTACCTAACACCCTGCACTGGAACCTATCAGCTACACTATATCACTCTCTAACCTACACTGTCTATCTCCCACTAACTATCTGTATTATATATATGAGCTAACTAACTATCTCATGTAATGTGATACAGCAAAGCACAGAGCACAGCAATTACACTGCTGTCTCTCTCAGACAGAACAGCAGAAAATGGCTGCTGGGGATGTTGCTACCCTGCCAGGGATGTTGCTAAGCCCTGACAAAGATATTGCAGCCTTCTCATTGGCCCACAAGCAAGAAGCAGTAGTACTGATGAGAAATAACTAGAATATTCGCGATTACGAATATATGGCACTATATTCTGGATTTTCGTCAATTCTCGAAGTGCCGATATTCGCAATAAAAATTCACGATTAGAATATTCTCGAGCAACACTAGTCCCCATAGTGCTTTCTCCAATTACAAAATATTGACTCCCACCCCATTATGGCCCAACATTGTGCTGCCAAATAAAAATAATAAATTCAAATACTTAGCTCCATTCTGCTGTCAGCGATGAAGTGCAATAGTGACAGCCGTATTATTACCATTCAGCAGAGAAATGACTACTGGCTCTCCATCATGTTAGACCTTTGCTACTGCTCCAAAATGAGGGCCTTTTTTTTTTAAAACCTGCTGAGAGGGAGGATAGACTTAACTACTATCAAAGCATCCCATGTAGTCATGATCGTCACTGCCTATGTGCGCCATCGCCCATCCTTACGAAGGTCCTACTGGGGGGGCCTTCTGTGCTCAGTCATTTCACTGCCATGACTGGTGGAGGGGGTGAGGGGGCAGGAGCAGTACCAACTCCATCAGCAGCAATTTAAATCTGGAGTCTCTAATGAGCACTTTTCACCCGCCTACTAAAAAAACCACCCACCTGGAGCAACAGCGGGACAAGAAGCAGAACCTGAACCAGCCGGTGGTGCCATACTTGGACTGCACCCTACTACCTCACATCCAAGATCCCCTGGAATACTGGGCAGCCAAACTTGATTTGTGATCGCAACTGCCGAATTTGCCCTGGACAAGCTTTCCTGCCCAGCCAGTAGTTTGACATCAGAGCTGGTGTTTAGTGCATCAGGGGGAATAGTTACACCAAGGAGAACTTGTCTTTTCACCCAAAATGTTGAGAGACTAATCTTTGTAAAGACGAATCAGGCATGAATCAGTCAGGATTTCCAGTGCCTGATGCATCAGACTAGATCATTCCGGGTGCCTCACTCAAACTTTGTAAAAAGAGACCAGTTTTTTCCTGGCCACCTGCTTCAGCCACTATTCTGATGTTGCCAGACCACTGATGCCACACACCTGCTGCCTTTGCTGTCATCTTCTCCTATTGCCACCCACCTCCTTGTGCTGTTACTGCCACTGCTGTTCCTGCACCTCCCCACTCTGTAACTGGGCCACTAAGTTGACTCCTCATGTAGTTTCCAATCTCACCACTCTGTGACTGGGACATTGTGTTGACTCCTCATGCGGTTGTCATCCTCGCCACTCTGTGACTGGGCTACTATGTTGACTCCTCATGCAGTTGCCACCTTTCCTACTCTCTTACTGGCCCACTATGTTCACTCATCATGCAGTTGCCACCCTCAACACTCTGTGCCTTGGCCACTGTGTTGACTCCTCATGCGGTTGGCCCACTTCCCACTCTGTGACTAGTGTCCTTGTTTGACCTTGTCGACATCACCATTTTTTTACCCTTCTTCTCATCTGTCAGAAGGACGGAAAAAAAAAAAACAATGAATCCTGTCTTTGGAGCATCTGTACGGCCTGTATCACACGGTCCCTATTTTGCCTCAATACATGCTCATGATTTCGAAGCCAATAGCAGGAGTGGGTACGAAATGCAGAAGACATGCAAATATTCCAGTCACATGTCATCTCTGTTTTGGATCCACTCCTTTTTTTTTTACGTTATCAATACTGATGGATTACTGACCAAATGCTGACTGTGTGAAGGCGAATGCTCAGGGCAAAATAAACAGTGACGTCAACAAAAACTTACTGATCACACCCTCTCCACTCTGTCAGAGGGCACTACTTGTTTCAGAGTGTAACAGACCAGGCTCTGTAGAAATCTATGTGGCATCGGCTGACGACGGTGTAAAAGGAGTGCACTCTTTCACACTATAGTAGAATCTTGGGCCCCTGCATGGCTCTTTACACCTGACGCTAACATTGACCTGTAAGGCTGAGTTCACACTTGAGTTATTTGGTCAGTTTTGGCCTTGTACCTGACCGAATAAGTGAAATGTAAAGTGATTCTAAGAGTGACGTCTGTCACCTGCCTGTTATACTGACGCACAGCAATTATTTCACTTCTACAGCAGACTAGCTGTGCATGTTTCTGCAATGCACAGTGTTGTACACCGATATACAGACTCTCTGCAGCCGGGAAATAGGTGATTTTTTACGCACTTCATCACAAATAAATTCAAATGAAATCAATTTTTTGGGGAAAATTTGGCGACGCATAGCTTATCTATAATCAGTAATATGAAAGTGACTTACTTGTTCCTCCCTCTCCTCCCCTCTCCTTCTGTATTGCAAAGCATTGCACTGAGTAGTACACTAACAGGTTGCCTAGGAGACAACTGCCTAGCTGTTACTTCTTGTTCTCAACTCCTGGCTGACTATTGGATTTGTCCCTTTTCTGTCTGATCTGATTTCTGCCTGATTCCTGGATTGGAACTTGTGCTGCCTGACTTGACCTTTGGGCTCTTATTGGATTCTACAAAATCTGCTTGTCCTGGCCTAGTTTGTGCCTGGCTACAGTTTTGCCTCTAACCTCATTGCTCTGCCCTGGTGTATCTTGATCGTTGTGGGTTAGCTGTCACTGAACACAGATGCAGTGGTCTGGAGGTTCCCCTGCAGTGGAGTCCAGATCCCTATATTTCACTAAAAGAGTAAAGACAAGGGGGCTACTGAGACAGCTCCATTAGGAGTATCCCCAAGTCAAATCTATTCAGTGGAACAGCAGATCCACATCCACTTCCGTTATACCAACTTTGGAAAGAACATACGTAATTTTGGAATGCTTTGTCACGCGATGTCTATAATATAGGTGATTATGTGTGGCTATCAAGTGTTTTTGAATGTTAGCTGGTCAGGCACCTAAGAAATATTTCGCTAATTTTTGGCCAAATATTTGCCATAAATTCGCAAATTCGAGAATTTGTGATCTCTAGTCATTATTTACTTGATTGTGAAAATCGTCAATGTAATATATTCTTGATAAAAATTCACGATTAGAATATTTGCGATCAACACTAAGGGGTAGGAAATTTCCTATTGGTTGCTAGAGATGTTGCTAAGTGCCGATATTTGCGATAAATTCGCAATAAATTCGCGATTAGAATATTTGCGATCAACACTATTCGAGAATACGAATATTTAGCACTATATTCTAAATACTCGTGATTTCTCGAAGTGGCGATATTCGCAATTAAAATTCGCAATTCGAATATTCACGCTCAACACTAGTAGCTACACCTGAGTTTGCCTTGGGCTAGGGGAACTATAAATACTGGAATGGGTAAGGGAATGGCAGGTCCCTCTACAAACCTACCCACCATTTACATAAAAATCCAGGCCCATAAAACACTTTAAAGAATAGTACCTCAACAAATTACACTTTGTTAAAACCACTTAGCTTTCCTGGATTCTTTTACATCACCCAATTGAGCATTCTGGATGAGATGTACACCCCAACAGGACTTTTAATCGCGAATATCGCGACTTCAAGAATTCACGAATATTTAGAATATAGTGCTATATATTTGTATTCACAAATATTCTAGATTTTTTTCCCCTATGAATCCATGTTCCCTCCCTGCTTCTTGCTTGTGGGCCAATGAGAAGGCTACAATGTCTTTGTCTGAGCTTAGCAACATCCCTACCAACCAATAGGAAAGTTGCCTACCCCTTTAGTATATAAGAACCTCCCCAGCAGCCATTTTGTCCATTTTATCAAGTTCTTAGAGAGAGAGCAGTGTCATTGCTGTGCTCTGTGCTTTCCTGTGTTACATTACATTAGATAGTTAGTTAGTTAGTTATCTTATATATATATAATACAGATAGTTAGTGGGAGATAGTCAGTGTAGGTTAGACAGTGATATAGTGTAGCTGATAGGTTCCAGTGCAGGGTGTTAGGTAGTGTGATAGGTTCTGCTGTCCAGACATACATACATATATACAGACATAGTGCTGTGATGTCACAAGTTCACAACAATACTTAGTGCACTAGGTTCACAACAATACTTAGTGCATCACTAATATGTATTCAGACCTGCTAAAATGTGAAGTAGCCCGAATTGCGCCAAAATATTCGCATCATTAGTGCCTCGAATATATTAGAGCACTCTATCTGCATATAAAGCTATTGTAATGTTCTGCAGTGCAAGCCATTTTCTCCAGTCTCAAAAAACTTCTAGCAGCTTGATTAAAGTAGGAAAAGTGACCCAAACTTGTATTGCGCACGCAATATGCGCATATTAGATTGCCGTTTTTTGCAATTAAGAGAATATTGGCGAATTCTCGAATTCACAAATATATGGCAAATATTCTACCAAATATTTGCGAAATATCACAAATTCGCATATTGTACCTGCCGCTCATCAATAATGGAGTGAGTAGAGTATATTCTGGGTCACTAATCCTATTGTTTTCTCACAGAACCAGCTCATGGACCACTCTTTCTTCTCTCACTTTTCTTTGTAGTAGCGCTGACACATTTCAGAGAATTTGCTGCTTTGCTGGCATAGGTTTCCTTCAATGCTTGGAGAACAGGACCACTCCCAAGGAGGGGCAGCACCACTCACAGCTCCGATTCTTACTGATCTTCTGTAATTACATTAGAAAGATACAAATTGTCAATTTCCTTGTCAGTTTACTGATCCTCTGTCACCAGCAATATAATCTTCCATCTCATTTAACGGTGCGATTTTGTTAATCTCTATCTTGCTAGGGATATACATAAATTTTTATTTCTTGTGCATATGAAATGTTCCAGGTTCTACGCTATAACCTTAATTGTATGTTATATATCAGTAGATTACCCTGTTTGCCAAAGTACAAATTATATTACACCTGTACTGTGGTCAAAGCGTTAGAATTGCATATCACTCACTATATGTATTTCAGCAATGCAGAAGCTTTGATTAGAAATACTCTGCATGAAATGGCAAATAATGGGACATGCTGATAAATGCATGGATAGATACAGAAGCATAACTAGAAAAGCATAGCCCCATAGCAGATTTTTAAAACCCCCACCCACTCAGTAGTCATGGCCCTTTATTGCCTTCAGACAGTAGTTATGCTCCTTTAGTGCCCCCACATACTAGTTATGCACCCGTAGTGCCCCCACACAGTAGTTACACCCACCCTTAGTGCCCCTTCACAGTAGAATGCCCCCTTAGTGCCCACACATGGTAGTTACGCCCACACTTAGCACCTCCTTCATTGTAGCATGCTCCCTTAGTGCCCCCACATGGTAGTTTTGCTCACCCTTATTGACTGCTTCACAATAGAATTCCGCCTTATTGCCCCCAATCAGTTATGCTTATTTAGTTCCCCTCGCTATAGTTATGCCTTTTAGTCTCTCTTCTGGTAGTGCTCCCCTTAATTCCCCTACACACCAGTGCTCCCACTTAATTTCCCCACAAAGTATCCTGATTCTATATTGCCCCCTTATAGTAGTTATTACCCTGTGGTGTAAAAAAAACGCTGTATTACTCATCTGTCTCCATTCTCCTGATGAATGGAGCACATCCCACTCTCCTCACCAGATGCGATGCAGTGACATTGTTGCTTCTGCTGAGTAGGAGAGCAGTCAGGTCTGGAAATGATCTTACAGAAGAAATCCCAGCAACTCTGAACTTACTTGCGATTTAGTCTTTTCTTTTCTTCATTTCATATCAAATACACTCAAATAATGCATTTCGGCACACTGCCTTTGTCAATACTGCATATTGACATATATTGACAAAGGCAGTGTGCCGAAACGTGTTATCTAAGTGTATTTGATATGAAATGAAGAAAAGACTAAATCGCAAGTAAGTTTGAAGTTGCTGGGATTTCTTCTACATGGTTGCGTGGAGCTGCGCTCCTTCCCGCTGCAGCGAGTGCTGGCTTTCCTCCTTCTGCTGGAAATGATCTTCGGCCAGTGCACTCTTCTACTCAGCAAGCAAGCACAATGGTTTCACTGCATTGCTCCTGCTGGGGTGATCACATCTGGGAATGAGGCCGAGGCCATAATGGTTGACATCCATTATGGCCAGGGCCTTGCTTGTGAGTACACACACAGTAATCAGCTATTCCTGTTATGTCAGTAGTTGGCCCCCTCAGATAGATACTTAGGGGATCGTTAATATCTTTTTTTACACCAGTTTTTTGCGCATTTATATTGCAGATTTTGTCGCTATGATGCTTTGCGTGAAATCTGCGATCTTTCCCTCTCATGCCAATGCTGCAAAGTGGTGAAAAAAGGGGGCGCGGCGTGGGTGCGGATGAGAGCGGGCCGGCAGGCCTGTCTCATTAATCCTTTTCCATGCCAGTCTTGGAAAATGATCTTAATCTATGCCAGCAAGGGAGCTGTTGTAGTTTGAAGCATGTTGCATGGTTGGCGGCAGCGCCTCCAACATAATAACTTAGGCACATCCACCGGCAGCGCACAAGTATTAGGACCGGCGTATCTGCAAAGGCCACCTCCCCCCAGGGCCCTTTAAGATGCGACCCAGAAGTAGGAAATGCCGAGGGGTATAATGCGGCCTAAAATGTCCTTCTAAAATGTGTCACGGTGCTCCTATCTGGATACGGCAGGATCCAAGGTTTTGGCTCCGAAGCAAAGAAATAGGGGGAATAATTGAGGGATAAAAGAATAACTTGAGTCCAGACCTTAAGATGCAGTTGAAAAGCAGCTATACTTTGCATAAACGTTCTATCAAAACTTCAGAGCTTCATCTTGGTCCCAGCAGGCTTTATCATTAAAACTTGGCAGGCAAACTCGTCTCTACTACATCTGTTCCTCTCTGTCTCTGCTGTACTGACAGGCTTGCTTAATATCCTGCTTCTTCAGTAGGCTGCACAACACTTTGTGATCTGACTCTAAGATAGACCAGGGAACTCTCCTACTGGCTCCTGAAGCTTTAAGCGTTGGCCTCTATGGCCAGCAGAGCTTAGGGTACTCTGGCTGGGGTGGGTATGTCTAGTAGAGACCTGCCTAGCACATCCTTCCTTGGCAGGGGTAAGCTGGAACTCATTAACTCTGGTCCCCACCCTTCCCGCAAGAAGTGGGACTAGCCCACTCCTCCACAGAGAGGGGTTAGAATGGAATGGAAAGCTCCATTCTACCTAACTGTAGCTTTGCCATGTTTGCTGCCACCTGCTGGTGAACCAGGCATATTACATTTGAACATAACAGTTCATTAGAAATAGTAATGCACCATGTAGTGGACCTGAAATAAATACACAAGATGACACTATATTAGCCAATTAGTGATAGTAGCGGGGTGAAGAAGTGGTAATTAGTGTTGAGCATATTTATGAATATTGGCACTTAGCAACATCCCTAGAAACCAATAGGAAAGTTGCCTACCCCTTAATGTTGATCGCAAATTTCAATCGCGAATATATTACATTGCCGATTTTCGCAATCGAGTACATAAGGACTGGAGATCACAAATTCTTGAATTTGAAAATTTGGCGAATATTCGGCCAAAAATTCTATAAATATTGCGAATTCGAATATAGCCTATGCCGCTCATCATTAGTGGTAATGAAGTGTTACTAAACGCCTTCGTTTTTTGGAGAAAATCTTTATGTACAATATACAGATGCAAGCATCTCCACAGAATTTTTATGGTTTAGTACACTGTACCTACTCCATATGAACCAAATATGGAGCCAACACAAAAAATACGAATAAATCTTAAGCCTGTGATCGGAAAGGGGCTGAAATTCAGACTACCTCAGGAACCAACAGAGAATGCAGTTTATCTGGAGTCATTAATCATACAGATCAGTTCTTCCTTACCTTTTCTCTCAGCTCAACTTAGATGTGTGTCATGAGATGACCAGCTTGAAATTGAACGTGATTTCTTCTGTCGGGAGATGCTTATGTTGTATGTGTATGTGTTGCCACCCAGTGGCTGTGGTGTGACTTACGACTTTTTGAGTGTTTTGCTAGCATTCTATGTACTTTGAAGCCATGCAGCAACATTATTGATTTACTGGTCTGACCTAAGTTCTGCATAAATGGGAGAGGTATGTTCTGGAGTCTGTACAGATTGGAGAGCTGTTTACAGAAGATAAGGCTCTGATCTGTATACAGGGAGTCTGGTCTATGGATCTATATAATAATTTAGTGCATCTGGTGTGTGGTCAAATTTCTTTCGCAGGTATGCTGAAGAAGATCACATGTACAATTTGAGTTTCAATTGCCATAGGTTGAGGGGTTTCATTTACTGTATAACCATAACCAGGCAGAGCATAAGACCCAAAATTTTGCACCTGTTTTTGTTCCCATCTTTACAATCTCCCTGATGTTCCTTCTTGAAGTTGACAAGTAAAATGTAACTGCTCTACTATACTAGACATTAATTGCTCCTTGTGACCATCAGAAAACATGTATTAACCCGTATACTTTTCTAGACCACCAGGCAAATTGGAATGAACCCCTCCACTAATCTAGACCACCAGGGAAGTAGCATTTAATTTCTTTAACCCTTTCAGAAGGGTGTATTTTATACCTTAATGACAAGGAAATCCATAACTCAGTCTTAAATGATTTTTCCTTTCTTTCAATTTTCCAAACATTGGCGTCTCTTTGGTGCCTATGGTGCATTATATAATAATTTGCTGCAAATATTAGATGTACCTAATTCCTGCAATAAATCTTCCTTAATATTGAAAAAAAATAAAAAAATACAGATATTTTATTTGAATGTGTTTGTCCTAAAGAGATAACATATTCAGAAAATGTCCTCAAAACATTGTGATTTATTATATAGTAAAATTCCATGCATTGTGGAAATAATATTGTATATGGTTTATGCAGTGCATGAGCTATACATGCTTTATAAATACATCTGTAGGGTGTTCACGACTTAAAGAGGTTTCAATAAAAAGCCCCACACTTGTCCATAGGCTGTGTCTGGCATTGCAGTTTAGCTCAATTTGCATGAATGTGGCAGAACTACAGTATCACACCTAGCCTACAAACAAGAGTTTTGCTGTTTGTAGAAGCAAGTAGCCAAATGTATGCATTTCTATATATTTATAATGCATCAAATCTGAAGCTTTATTCTCAGATCATGGATCTGCATCTGTCACCCCTGGGGTTCATTAGATGTCTAATATGAAAACCTCTTTTGAAAGACCCTCTTGGGAAATTTTGGGCTAATAGTAGGAGGCCCTGAATTGGGGATACATCAAACAGTATCTTTTAAGCTGACCATTCACATAACTTAGTCAAACCTACCAATTTCATCCAGACCAGAAAACCCTGGGATGACCACATGCCTGGTTCTTTCGTCCACATGGAAGTATTCAAAGAGGTATATCTCAGGGAAGAGTGCCACCTAGCTAGCACCGCCTTGTGGAAGTGGCCTCCCTATGAGTCAAAATCTAGGACTTTTTAACAAGCCTTGGGATTTGACAGGGGAATATAGTCAAAGCCAGATATTCTGGTGGATTAGTCCCTGTTGTCACCTTTGTTGGTGATACGGACAGTAATGGAGCTATTAGTAATGGAGCTATCATTGTTTCAGGTTCGTCAAACTTTAAAAAAGTTTGATTTAGACTCAAATCAATTTTTACACGAACCAAAGTTGCTCGAATTGCACTGAAAATTGGTATATAACACCCTCTAGTCTCCTAGGACTCAGAATTTTTAGGAAAATATGTTATTGTTAATTTTTAATGAACTTTTGCACTTTCTCTACCACTTCCCTAAGCTTTGGAACACAATGAAGAAAATCATGTACATAGTTACATAGTTGATACGGTTGAAGAAAGACATAAGTCCATCAAGTTCAACCAAGAGATAGGTGGGGACATTAATCCCAGAAGGAATTGAGACTCTACATGTTTTCATAACCATTCATATTGTTTACTTTTAAAAATTAATATAAACCCTTTTTAAAACCGCCCACTGTTCCTGCTGTGACCACGTCCTGAGGAAGTCTGTTTCACAGATTCACAGTTCTTACAGCTTTGACGCTTCTGGAGACTGAACTTTTTATTCCTCAGTTGGAGGCAGTGCCCTCTTGTCTTTGGGATCTGTGGATGGCACTGTTATGGGGAGGGGGATCTGTGGATGTCACTGGTATGGGGGGGATCTGTGAATGGCACTGTTTAGGGGCATCTGTGGATGGCGCTGTTATGGGGAGGGGGATCTGTGGATGTCACTGTTATGGGGGATCTGTGGATGACACTGTCATCATGGGGAGGGGATCTGTGGATGGCACTATTATGGGGAGGGGGATCTGTGGATGGCACTGTTATGGGGAGGGGGATCTGTGGATCATGGATGACTGATCTTTGTAAAGTGGTTGAATTTACACTTTATATTATTATATCTAAAGATCTAAAGTCTCTTTAAATAATAGATGCAACATTTGGTACAGAAAGCACAAAATATTGGCCTTCGTTATTCACTTTTAAATACAGAAAGAAAGATGTGAAGCTCTAACAGGAAAGGGTGGAGCCTAAAGAGGAAGGGTGGGGGTTACATAGGAAGGGGTTTGGCCTTGACAGAAAGGGGTGGGTCAGATTTATATTAGGGGGGTGCCCGAGTTTAGTCTCGCCTAGGACAGCACAAAACCAAGATACACCACTGGGTACACCACTTATAACCCTGGACCATTCTGAATAGGACTAATTGACCACAACTCTCTGGACACGGTCCTTTAGCCAGTTTTCAATCAAATTACAAACTATACTTTGCAAGCCTATAGACCTTACTTTACATTTCAAATGTCTATGAGGGACAGGATCAAAAGCATTTGCAAAATCCAGAAACACTACATCCACAGCCGCCCCTCTGTCCAGGCTACTGCTCACCTCCTCATAAAAACAAATCAGGTTGGACTGACAACTTCTGTCCTTGGTAAACCCATGTTGGTTATCACTTTTATAAAAATTTTTACAGTCCATATACTCCTGTGTATAGTCCCTTAAGAGTCCTTCAAACATTTTCCCCACAACAGAAGTTAAAATAACTGGTCTATAATTACCTGTGAAGGACCTACTGTAGCTACTTTTTTGAATATGGGCTCAACATTTGCCTTGTGCCAATCACCTGGCACTGTACCAGTACCTAGAGAATCTTAAAAAATTATAAACGGGGCACAGCAATGACTAAACTGAGCTCTTTAGGCACTCTTGGGTGTAATCCATCTGGACCCGGAGCCTTGTTCACATTTACCTTATTTAACTTATCTTGGACCATATCTACAGTTAGCCAATTGAGTATATTACTGGATGTACTAACAGCCCAGCACCACAGATATCAGCTCCTTTCTCTTCTTTCGTATATACAGAGCTACCTACCTGCTCGGACCTTGTGTTTTTAGCATTTATATATTTAAATAATTTTTTGGGATTTGTTTTGCTCTCTTTTGCCACCTGCTATTCGTTTTGTATCTTTGCTAATTTTATCTCCTTTTTACAGATTTTATTAAGCCCTTTGTAATCTTCGAACGCTACAGCTGACCCCTCAGATTTGTATTTTTTAAATGCCCTTTTTTTTGTCTTTTAGGGTCCATTCACATGTCCGTGAGTGTTTTGCAGATCCGCAAAACACAGACACCGGCAATGTGCGATCCGCAATTTGCGGACCGCACATTGCCGACACTATAATAGAAAATGCCTTTTCTGGTCCGCAATTATGAACAAGAATAGGACATTTTCTAATTTTTGGGGGAAAGAAATGTGGATCCCAGAAATGTGGATGCGGATCCCGGATATGCGGATCCACATGCGTTCCAGCCCGATTGAAAGTAAATGGGTCCTGAAATTGTGGAAAGGATGCGGACCAAAATTACAGACGTGTAAATGGACCCTTATTGCCCTTTTTCAGTAGCTGTAAGCAATGGTGGTTTAATTTTAGCTGTATGTACTTGTTACCTAAATTAATACATTTTTTTGTGCAATTTCTCAATGTGGATTTAAAGCTCTCCCATTTATCCTCAGAATTATTATGTGACAGTAGCTGCTCCCACTCTATGCCTGACACGTTGCCCTCAACACAGGGAAAGTAGCCTTTTAAAATTCAGTGTCTTTGCTCTAGCTGACAGTTTGCTTCTTATAGTTTATGTGGAATATAATTATATTGTGGTCACTATTACCTAGTCTTTCTTGAACAGTAACATTTCCAACAAGCTCTGCATCATTAGATCCAACAGAGCATTGCCCCTAGTAGGAGCTTCTACAAACTGGCCCATAAAGTGGTCCTGCAGCAAGTTGAGGAATTTTCTCCCCTTTGCGGTTGGAGCAGAACCATGACCCCAGTCAATGTCTGGGAACTTAAAATCTCTCATTATGACCACTGTACCAGCCTGTGCAGCCACTCTATTTGGTTCTACAGTTGCGTTTCTATCTCCTCTGTGATGTTAGGGGTCTATAGATTACACCAAGTATTTTTCAGTGTTTATATCCCTTTGAACTTCCACCCTTAAAGTTTCCACATCCTCACCCACAATTGCCTCTTTCACACTTGTCTTCAGATCACTCCTCACATACAGGCACACCCCACCACCTTTTCTATTGACCCTGTCCTTCCTAAATGTAAATCATGTCTGAGTGACATTGACATACATTGCTTTGGGTAAACACGTTAGACAGCGTTAATGAACTGCATGTTTAAAAACACACCACACTGTGGTATGTGTTAAGCTTTTTTATATTTCAAAGCTTCTAAAAATTTCCTTTTATTGGGGCAGATGGTTTTTAAACACACATGGTGTTATGGAATTAAAAAACACAGTGAATTGTTGGGGAGCAAGTGTCCAAAAATGATGCTTTAAAGGGGGCAGAATGCCTGCCCATACGACACACACACAAGTGATAATTGTCATAAGAAAAGTGGCTTGTTGTGAACTATCCTAGAAAAATTCCTCTAATTGAGAGTAAAGGTAATAGTGGCATGTGGCCACAGCAACAGAAGCATGGCATTGAACAGAAAAGGCAAGATAGGGGTAGTAGTAGTAGTGGTAGAGACGGATGCGTATCATTAATAGTGGTGGCAGTAGGGGATTAGCAGCAAGGAGTAGCAGCTATGGCAATGGCAGCAGCAGAAAAATGGTAAATGTTGTCAGGGAGTCAGAAAGTGGCAGTGGTAGGATGGCAGCAGTGGGATGATGACAGCAGCAGCTGTACCGGACATGATGGTAGGCAGGTAGACAGGAAAACAACAACAGTGGAAAAATGGGACACCATCAGCAAGGCCAAATCTATTCATCAGCCTCAGCTGGAGGAGTGTGAAAATCCTCCACAATTCAGGCTTTGTTCATTTTGATGTTTTGGACACTGGATGGCACCACACCCCCTGCGGCACTGAAAACCATCTCTGAGATAACACTGGAGGCTGGGCAAGAAAAGACAAAGAGAGCATACTGGGCTACTTTAGGCCACTGTTCGAACAATTGGATGTTCGGGTTCGAGCAGTTCGGCCGAACTTCCTGAAAATGTTCGGGTTTGGGATCCAAACTCGACCCGAACTTCACCCCGAACCCCATTAAATCAACAGGGACCCGAACTTTTGGGCACTAAAAAGGCTGTAAAATAGTCCAGGAAAGGGCTAGAGGGCTGCAAAAGGCAGCAAAATGTAGGTAAATCCCCTGCAAACAAATGTGGATAGGGAAATGAATTAAAATAAAATAAAATAAATAAAAATTACGCAATATCAATTGGAGAGAGGTCCCATAGCAGAGAATCAGGCTTCAAGTCACCCACCAATGGAGAAGGCCACTTTCATTTATTTAGGTCCCAGCACCCAGACAGAGGAAAGAGGTAGCATAGCAGAAAACCAGGCGTCATGTCACCCACCAATGGAGAAGACCACTTTTCGATAATTAGGCCCCTGGCACCCAGACAGAGGAGAGAGGTCCCATAGCAGAGAATCAGGCTTCATGTCACCCAGCAATAGAGAAGGCCACTTCCAGATATTTAGCCTACGGCACCCAGACAGAGGACAGAGGTCGCATAGCAGAGAATCAGGCTTCATGTCACCCACCACTGGAACAGGCCACTTTCAGATAATTAGGCCCCTGGCACCTAGATGGAGGAGAGGTTCATTCAACTTTTGGTTGCACCGCAATATAATGGTAAAATTAAAAAAAGAGGATTCAATAAAGAAGTGCCCCGGAGTACAAGAATATATGGTTGAGGGGTAGGCAGTTATAAATGTCTATTCTGCACAAGGGATGGACAGGTCCTGTGGGATCCATGCCTGGTTTATTTTTTATGAACGTCAGCTTGTCCACATTGGCTGTGGATAGGAGGCTGCGTTTGTAAGTAATGAAGCCCCCTGCCGTGCTGAATACACGCTCAGACAAAACGCTGGCCGCCGGGCAGGCCAGCACCTCCAAGGCATAAAAGGCTAGCTCTGGCCACATGGATAATTTGGAGACCCAGAAGTTGAATGGGGCCGAATCATCAGTCAGTACGTGGAGGGGTGTGCACACGTAATGTTCAACCATGTTAGTGAAATGCTGCCTCCTGCTAACACGTTTTGTATCAGGTGGTGGTGCAGTTAGCTGTGGCGTGGTGACAAAACTTTTCCACATTTCTGCCATGCTAACCCTGCCCTCAGAGGAGCTGGCCGTGACACAGCTGCGTTGGTGACCTCTTGCTCCTCCTCTGCCTTCGCCTTGTGCTTCCACTTGCTCCCCTGTGACATTTGGGAATGCTCTCAGAAGCGTGTCTTCCTCCAGTGCAGAAAGTAAGTTGGGCAACCCAGTAGTCCGCACACATGTGGGCAACTCTGCTGTCATTGCGCAGGCACTGCAGCATGTAGTCGCTCATGTGTGCCAGGCTGCACAGAGGTAAGGACAAGCCGTCCTCTGTGGGAGGTATATTGTCATCGTCCTCCGTATCCCCCCAGCCACGCACCAGTGATGGGCCTGAGCTGTGTTGGGTGTCACTCCGCTGTGAACCTGCTTCATCCTCATCCTCCTCCACCTCCTCCTCATCCTCCTCATCCTCCAGTAGTGGGCCCTGGTTGGCCACATTTGAACCTGGCCTCTGAGGTTGCCAAAAGCATCCCTCTGAGGAACTACTAACAGACTGGCCTTAAAGTGCTAAAAATGACCCCTCATCCGCCTCCACCTCCTCCTGGGCCACCTTCTCTTCCATCATCGCCCTAAGTGTTTTCTCAAGGAGACGTAGAAGTGGTATTGTAACGCTGATAACAGCGTCATCGCCACTGGCTATGTTGGTGGAGTACTCAAAACAGCGCAACAGGGCACACAGGTCTCGCATGGAGGCCCAGTTGGTTAAGTGGTGCTGTTCCGCAGTGCGTGCTGCAGCTGAAACTCCACTATGGCCTGCTGCTGCTCGCACAGTCTCTCCAGCATGTGCAAGGTGGAGTTCCACCTGGTGGGCACGTCGCATATGAGGCGGTAAGCGGGAAGGCCGAAGTTACGCTGTAGCGCAGACAGGCGAGCAGCGGCAGGCTGTGAACGCCGGAAGCGCGCACAGACGGCCCGCACTTTATGCAGCAGCTCTGACATGTCGGGGTAGTTATGAATGAATTTCTGCACCACCAAAGTCAGCACATGCGCCAGGCAAGGGATGTGCATCAAACCGGCTAGTCCAAGAGCTACAAGAAATTTCGCCCATTATCGCACACCACCAGGCCGGGCTTGAGACCCACCGGCAGAAACCACTCGTTGGTCTGTTGTTCAATACCACGCCACAACTCCTGCGTGGTGTGAGGCCTGTCCCCCAAACATATGAGTTTCAGAACGGCCTGCTGACGTTTACCCCGGGCTGTGCTAAAGTTGGTGGTGAAGGTGTGTGGCTGACTGGATGAGCAGGTGGAAGCAGAGGAAGAGGAAGCCGAGTAGGAGGAGGAGGCTACAGGAGGCAAAGAATGATGCCCTGCGATCCTTGGCAGCGGAAGGACGTGCGCCAAGGAACTCTCCGCCTGCGGCCCAGCCGCCACTACATTTACCCAGTGTGCAGTTAGGGAGATATAGCGTCTCTGGCCGTGCTTACTGGTCCACATATCTGTGGTTAGGTGGACCTTGCCACAGATGGTGTTGCGCAGTGCACACTTGATTTTATTGGATACTTGGTTGTGCAGGGAAGGCACGGCTGTCTTGGAGAAGTACTGGCGGCTGGAAACAACATACTGTGGGACAGCCATCACCATCAGTTTTTTGAAGCTATCTGTGTCCACCAGCCTGAATGACAGCATTTCAAAGGCCAGTAGTTTAGAAATGCTGGCATTCAGGCCCAGGGCTCGAAGGTGGCTAGGTGGGAATTTACGCTTTCTCTCCAAGGTTTGTGAGATGGAGAGCTGAACGCTGCCGTGTGACATGGTGGAGATGCTTGGTGACGCAGGTGGTGTTGTCAGTGGCACATCCTCTGTTTGGTGGGCGGCAGGTGCCAACATTCCTCCCGAGGCAGAGGAAGAGGCCGAGGCAGCAGCAGACGAGGGAGCAGGGGGAGCCTGAGTGAGTTCCTTGTTTTTAAGGTGTTTACTCCACTGCACATCCAGAACAAAATCTATCCTTTGACGGATACTATTAAACTTGTTCAGTCACAGCTGGAACACCAGATTCAGGGTATTGCTATTTTGGCAATTAAATTTCCCCCCAGAAAATAATATATCCTGTGACGGACACTATTAAACTTGTCCAGCCACAGTTGGAACACCAGATTTACTGTATTTCTATTATTGCAACTGTATTTCACCACAGAAAATAATATATCCTTTGACAGACACTCGGAAAATTGTCCAGTCACAGCTGGAACAACAGATTCAGGGTATTGCTATTTTGGCAATTGAATTTCACCCCAGAACAAAATCTATCCTTTGACGGATACTATTTAACTTGTTCAGTCACAGCTGGATCACCAGATTCAGGGTATTGCTATTTTGGCAATTAAATTTCACCCCAGAAAATAATATATCCTGTGACGGACACTATTAAACTTGGCCAGCCACAGCTGAAACCACTGATTTATGGTATTGCTATTTTGGCAACTGTATTTCACCCCAGAAAATAATATATCCTTTGACGGACACTAGGGAAATTGTCCAGTCACAGCTGGAACACCAGATTCAGGGTATTGCTATTTTGGCAATAAAATATTACCCCAGAAAAAAATATACCCTTTTACGGACAGATTTAAACTAGGCCTGCAACAGCTGGAACACCATATTCAGGGTATTGCTATTTTTGCAATTAAATTTTACCCCCCAAAAAAAATATACCCTTTTACAGACAGATTTAAACTAGGCCTGCAACAGCTGGAACACCAGATTTACTGTATTTCTATTTTTGCTACTGACTTACACCCCAGAAAATAATATATCCTTTGACAGACACTAGGGAAATTGTCCAGTCACAGCTGGAATACCAGATTCAGGGTATTGCTATTTTGGCAATTAAATTTCACCCCAGAAAATAATATACTGTATCCTGTGACGGACACTATTAAACTTGGCTAGCCACAGCTGAAACCACAGATTTTTGGTATTGCTATTTTGGCAAATGAATTTCACCCCAGATCAAAATATATCCTTTACCGGACACTATTAAACTTGTCCAGCCACAGCTGGAACAGAAGATTTACTGTATTTCTATTTTTGCAACTGTATTTTACCCCAGAAAATAATATATCCTTTGACGGACACTAGGCAAATTGTCCAGTCACAGCTGGAACACCAGATTTACGGTATTTCTATTTTTGCAACTGAATTTCACCGCAGAAAATAATATATCCTATGACGGACACTATGAAACTTGTCCAGTCACAGCTGGAACACCAGATTTACGGTATTGCTATTTTGGCAATTGAATTTCACCCCAGAAAAGAATATATCCTTTGCCGGACACTATTAAACTTGGCCAGCCACAGCTGAAACCACTGATTTACGGTATTGCTATTTTGGCAGATGAATTTCACCCCAGGAAATCTATCCTTTTCCGGACACTATTAAACCTGTTTAGTCACAGCTGGAACACCAGATTTACGGTATTTCTATTTTTGAAACAGATTTTCACCCCAGAAAGTAATATATCCTATGACGGACACTATTAAACTTGTCCATTCACAGCTGGAACACCAGATTTACTGTATTTCTATTTTGGCAACTGAATTTCACCCCAGAAAATAAGAAATCCTTTGCCGGACACTATTAAACTTGTCCAGTCACAGCTGGAACACCAGATTCACGGTATTTCTATTTTTGCAACTGAATTTCACCGCAGAAAATAATATATCCTATGACGGACACTTTGAAACTTGTCCAGTCACGGCTGGAACACCAGATTTATGGTATTGCTATTTTGGCAATTGAATTTCACCCCAGAAAATTATCTATCCTTTGCCGGACACTATTAAACTTTGCCAGCCACTGCTGGGACACCAGATTTAGGGGTTTGCTATTTTGGCAATTGAATTTCACTACAGAAAAAAATCTATACTTTGCCAGACAGCAGACAGTATTACACTTGGCTAGCCACAGCTGGAACACCAGATTTAGGGGATTGCTATTTTGGCAATTGAATTTATCCTCTTAATAAAATATAGAAATTTCTATCCTAAGTTTCTAGGGGTGACAATAAACACAGCCAAGCTCCGGATGTAGGATATAGCAAATAAAACCCTAGTATTGATGGATTGATGGACTTGGTGGCAGCTGTGCTTGTGCACCACAAGACACAAAATGGGTGCCGATCAAAGTGACAGAAAAAAGCTCTGTGCAGCCTAAAAACCAGTGAGCAATTAACTAACAGAAGTTGAATGATTCACAGCTGTAGATCGATCACTTCATTAGGTGTTTTTGCTGACTTTTCCCTGCCTAATCTCGCCCTCACAGAAGCTGCGTCCTCTCCATACTCTAATCAGAGCAGAGTGACGTGTGGCGCTAAATGACTCCAGCTTAAATAGAGGCTGGGTCACATGCCATTAGTAGGCATGGCTGTGATGGCTTCTTAGGGCAAGAAGTAAAACGCTAGCTTATTGGCTGCTGTGCAGCCCTTCAGAAAGCAGGAAGAAATCACCAAACAACGGACCCGAACCCAAACTTTTTTGAAAATGTTCTGGTCCGGGTCCCGAACACCCCAAATTCGGTACGAACCCAAACTATCCAGTTTGGGTTCACTCATCCCTACCCAGAAGTCCATATGGTCGTGGAACAGGGTATGCGCTAGAGACAGAGTGTAGGTAGGACTAACCCTGGGCTTTGAGGAGGGAAGCTTCCTTTTGCTGATTTGCTTCAGCCTGGAACGCCATATGAAAAAACTGTTCCATCATGTTGGGGAGATTTAATTGGCTGCTGCTGCTACTGTGTATTCTGCTGCTTGTGGAAGTAGAAGGTGGGTGACTCTGTGGAGGGCGGAGAGGGGCCTCCTTTTCAGACTTCAGATACACTGGCAGCAGACATCTGCTGCATACACAGTGTTTCCTTTGATAGCGAGCGTCTAAAAGCATGGCTATCCAGTAATTATCAGACTGCTTACTGTGAATGATACGCTTGCCACTACATAAGTAAGCAAGCAGACAGCTTGCCATTTTGGCCAGTGTACCTAAAGTTTCAGTTCATTCCAGCTCCACCGCCCACTGAGATGATTATGGCCGATGTCATGGTTTTCATCATGCTCCTGCTCCTCCACCTCTGACTCCTCTTTCTCCAGTGGCAGCTTGTTATCCTCCTCCTCTGTAGCAATGTCTCCTTGTAGGTTCCCGACAGCTAGAGGGGGGACTGCAAGATGCGTTACCTGTTGTTCTCCTGCCGTTGCCTCTGGTTACATGAGCCTCAGTATCTTTTTAAAGGTAAATATCAGGGGGTGACATTGCTTATGCCACAGTTGTCCCCACTGACAAATTGTCGGTGATCACATTGCCCACTTGGAGTTGGCAGGGAGAGAACCAGCAGGACATTTGCTGCTTGAAGCAGTTTAGCAATTTGCCTCATCTTAGGAAAAAAGGGAGCAGTGAAAACAAAGAGGATATATCGTATGACAGTGTGGAGTAGGATTCTGGCTAATCGGGAGCAATGCCTAAGATCAGCTATTGTTTTGTTTGAGTAGTCTCCAAGGCATTGCTCCCGGTTAGCCAGAATCCTACTCCACACTGATGAGGAGCAACTCCCCGAAAAAGCTGTCTGTGGATGGATAACTGGCTTAGGTTTTCCCCGTCACATCCTTAAAGCTTGTAAAAAAGTGGGATCTTGACATAGGGGCCACTTAATATGGTGGATTTGGTGATCTCTGTAATGGAGACACCCCTTTGCACCGGTTTTACTTCCTTTGAGGGATATCTGGCTTTCATTGTATTGTAGACCTAATACTGGGGCTCTACATTTATTTTGCATATTACTGGGACTACCAGAAGGAAGAGCAGGGGGAATGCTGTGACCCCTGGCTCCAAGGCATTGTCAGAATCATCCTGCTGTGACAGAGAGGAGGAGAGAGCCATCAAATTCACAATCCTCTTTCTCCTCTATGATAATGCTGTTCCTTTCCAAAGCCAAGCAAAACTGTGGCCAACTCCTTTTATACTAGTATTACTACTTCTGGCAGGATAGCTGATATTCCAGACATTTTATTATGAGGCCTAATGTAAAATTATGATTTACTAAATGAAAATCACAGGTTTGTTATGCAGTCAAACAAATTATGGAACGGCTATAGTAAAATTGCAAGCCTGTTTTCTGTAACTTAAAGATACAAGCATAATTAAATGTCCTTCACCTTCTACAAACACAATGAATATTGTTATTGACAATTAACTTTGGGAATAACACAGTATTGGCAATGGTATTTCTTCCTGTTGTGTTATTTGTGTTTAAAAATATACCTACCGTAGAACACATGTTGCAAACTTGTAATGTGATTGCATCCCCGCCCCCTTCCCCAATACCAATATAATGGCGCAGGAAAGGCAGGTGTAAGATTTGTCTATTCTGAAATCCGCATTCAAAAATGCAGTTTCAGAAAAGATCTTTCTCTACTGTACACCCATTTTTAAACATGTAATGTGATTATACCTTCCCCTACAGACCAACAATATAACAATGCAGAAAATGCTGTAATATTTCTGTCTACTGTGTAGTTTGCATTAAATTTCACTGGTATAAAATGTTGGTATAAAATCTTGTTATTGCCATAAAAATGCCTTTGTTTTATTGCAATACGTTTAATCACATTGGACAGATGCAGTGAAAAAAAAATATGAAATTGCTCCACAGCAGAATGCTATTGGGGTGCTGTGCTGGCAATAATAATATGTAGAAACTTGAGGTTTTGGGGAAAAACATCTGTCTCTGCTCAAATAATAAAAAAAATTATATTTTTTTCTTGTGGGTGACTGGTTTTATAGCAGAGAACAGCAAGAATGAGGTTTTGCAACAGCTGTATTATTAAGCACTGTGCCCCAGCCCATCAGCCCCTTTACTCCCTGAAATTGCTTTCCTGGATCAAGATCCATCAATTATTAATTTCTGTTCTTTCCCTACACTATCCCTATTATACTAGAAGAGAGGCTGGCCTGTGACTCTGTATACTGCATACTGCATCCACCCTCAAGTTCTGCACAGGCATCACCTTGCCTGGTGCCCCACATATTCCCTGATCCAGGCTGTCTGCCAATGAGCCAATCAGGGCAAGCATTCCCCCAACTTCCTCCCAGGGTCATATGAGCATTAGTGTTGAGCGAGCATGCTCGGCCGAACACCTTCTTCACTCGAGCATAGCAATGCCGAACACCGCCTTTGCTCGTGCGCGATGCTATGCAGCCAATAAACGGGCAGAGAAGTAGTGCCACTCACTGTAATGCCGTGGCTATGTTGTTTACTGGCATTACAGTGATTGGCTGTCTAGAACGCGTCATCGGGTGCTTTATAGCACCCGATGACACGTGGTTCGGCTCAGACTTAGTCAGGGCGAGCTGCAGCAGAAGGGACAGATAGTGTAGGAAGAGTAATTGTGTTTTTTATTAGGTAGTTTTGATTGGTAAAAGGTGTTAGAGACCCAACAGTCTTTTTAAGTACTATTGTGTTATCTGGGAAATATATCAACGCAACGTGCGCTAAATTGCATGCATTACCTGCGCTACATCTCCTGTATAACATTAGCTGCTTGTGACAACAGCGACATTTCCTGTGCTACATCTCCTGTAGACGTTAGCTGCTGGTGACAGCAGTGACATTTCCTGCGCTAATCTCCTGTATAATGTTTGCACTTCCCAAATAGCTGTGACATTCCCTGTAATCTTTTATTAGCCGCTGGTGACAGCAGCGACATTACCTGCGCTACATCACCTGCATAACGTTTCTGTATCCCAAATATCTGTGACATTCACTGTCATTTATTTGCACATACACTTACAAAACCTGCTCTACTGTACGTGTGACATACCTGCAAGCATATATACCATTTAATATGATGAAGGCGAGCAGTAAGGGACGGGGAAGTGGCTGTGCTATTGATGGTGCATGAAAAGGCTGTGGCCCTGGGCACAGTGAAACTGTTCCTGCTGCCAGAGCACAAGAAACACACTCATCTACGATACTTAGCTTTATGTCCCAGGTGGTCGGTTGGATTTCAGCAGATAATGCTTTCAGTCGGTTAAGCACCACCCTGTCTTCCACAAAGTCCAGTTTCTGTAGCCAAGAGTCTGGTCAACAGAATCCTCCCCTAATCCTCCTTTTCTCCCACCATGGAGAGTCTTGGCAAACAAGTGATCCCACACTCGGATATTCCACGGAGCTCTTTTCATCGCCATTCCTTGATTTGGCCCTCTCGCCAAGCCTGCTTGAAGAAGGACATGAGGAGATCTTAGCAATGATTCCCAACCTCTTGAGCATCCACAGTCAGAAAAAGATGACGGTGGGGAGCGGCAATTAGTGTTTCACGAGGTGGATGATGAGGATGAGACCCAGTTGCCAATAAGTCAACCACAATTAGTGTCTTAAGAGGTTCATGATGAGGATGAGACACAGTTGTCAATAAGTGAGGTTCTTGTTAGGTCCGCAAGGCAGGAGGATAACCAGAGTGAGGAAGTGGAGGTGGTGGACGATGAAATCACTGACCCAACCTGTGAAGGTGGCAAGCCGAGCAAGGACAGTAGTACAGAGGGGGAGGGAACCGCAGCACCGCAACAGGCTGGAAGAGGCAGTGGGGTGGCAAAAGGGAGAAGGCGGGCCAGACCAAACAAACCCGTAACTGTTCCCCGGAGAACTCCCTTGCGGCAATCTCCCTTGCCAAGGGGTAGGTGTTCCGCAGTATGGCGTTTTTTTGAGGAAAGTGCGCACGATAAAAGAATTGTCATTTGCAACCTATTCCGTACCAAAATGAGCAGGGGCATGAACACTAACAACCTCACCACCACCAGCATTATCCGCCACATGACAGTGTCTGCGGGTCACACCACTGCACCCTCTTCCCCTGTGTTACATGCTGGCCAATCCTCTGTACAAGACATAGGCCCGGATGCCTTCCAACTTGCACCTGGACCTTCGCAAGCAAGGAGTGGGGGGTTGTGGAGGTCACTGTTAAGGGACGGGGTGCTGTAGTTGTCTCTGTTATAGTGGATATTGTCTGTATCTTTTAACGACACACAGAAACATTAAATGGAATAGATTAAATATACCCGTATGAAGCCGGTTTCTTCAGCTAGTACTCAATAAAATGCACATCATGGAGTCTACAAAATGCCATGGTATAAAACATACATAAGAGAGGGACTACTGCGGAGGGGGAGAGGACCAACAATTATTAAGGTAGCTGTGACAACGTTTTTACGACTGGGTAGGAGCTTTATGATCTTTCTGATTTCCCTAGGCACTATTATTATTATGCACTTTATTTGGCTTGTAGACATTATGTGGAAACTGATCTTTTGTTTTCCCTCACCTCCGAAAGTAATATTGGGGTAAATGCTTTGTATATACTTAGGTGTAAATTATATTCACTGTATCTGCTGCTTCTTCCATATACCTTAATAATTGTTGGCCCCAGTGGCGTACACAAAATCTATTGTACTCCGGTGCGAAACTGATCCATGGGGCCCCCTCTCTGTCCCCCCCACACACACACACACACACACACCAACCCGCCGCAAGAATTTACTTGGGCCCCCTGGATTGTAATTAATAATGCTCCGTGCCTCTCTGCGACCTTTTTACTACAAAATCACAGTGAGATAAAGTTGTCACTGTGATTTTGTAACAAATAGATCACAGAGAGGCCAAGAGTATTATCAATCATGTTAATGTTCCGTGTCTCTGCTGTTCAGTACATGGCTTGGCTCTCTTTAAAGCAGCAGATTACCCGCACGGCATCCACTCGTGTGAAAGAGCCCTAAGCCTAATGCATGACTACACTCACACAGTCCTAACTAATAAAATCTGATCCTACCTCATCCAGGATGTCGCTGGCATTGGCGTGATATCCGCTGGATCCAGAACAAGGTCCCTGTGGTGATGGAGAAAAAAAGAATAATCACAATCACAAAGGATGGTGACTGCTTCTGTGAAATCCCCAGCATGGGGCGCTGTGCTGGCCTGTAAGACTGAGCCATGCCAATGTATAGCAGGGTAATCTAGGACATTTCCCCTAAGTGCTACTACACAGTACTAACAGCCCCTCACAGTACTAATGCCCACCTTGTGGTCCCTCAAAAATAGTTATGTCCTCCTTGTGGCCCCTTACAGTAGTTATGGCAAGATGTATCCCCCTCACAGTAGTTATGCCCAGATATATGTCCCCCTTACAGCAGTCGTTATGTCCAGATATGTGTCCCCTTTACAGTAGTTATGGGCAGATATGTGTCCCCCTCACAGAAGTTATAGCCCAGATATGTGCCCCCTCACAGTAGTTATGGCCAGATATGTGTCCCCCTCACAGTAGTTATGCCCAGATATGTGCCCCTCACAGTAGTTATGGCCTGATATGTATCCCCCTCACAGTAGTTAGGCCAAGGTAGGTGCCCCTTCACTGTAGTTATGGCCAGATATGTGTCCCCCTCACTGTAGTTATGGCCAGATGTGTGCCCCCTCACAGTAGTTTTGGCCAGATATGTGTCCCCCTCACATTTACAGGGGGCAAAATGGAATATATAGACAGCGGAGGCAAAAAATGGAATATATACACAGGGGACAAATGGAATATATACAGGGGGGCAAAATGGATATATATAAAGGGGCCCTGTACATATAGATATATATATATATATATATATATATATATATATATTTATCCATTTTGCCCCCTCTGTCTATATTCCATTTGTCCCCTGTATATATTTATTTTATGTCATTTTTTGCATTTTGCCAAATATTTCATTAAAATTGCCCCCGGGGTCTGGCCCCCACTCTGCCGCACTGCCAGATGCTCCCTGTGTTATGAGCCGATGCATACAAAAAAAAACGTACCTACTCTGAACCTGGTCTGCTCCTGCCGTCTTGTTCATAATCCCATCTTCTGGCGTGCGTCGGCAGCACCGCAAGCCCGCGTCATTCTGTCAATCCGCGTGATTCCGCAAGACCTGGAGTGAGGTCACGGGTCTGGAGCAAGGCACTGGCAGCAGCCCTAGATGGGTGGAGCCGGAGGAGGGGACACCGCATAAGTTACTAACTGCGAGTGCGCAGTGCTGCACCGCCGGCCAGCTGCCTTGGGTACAGCACTACTGCAGGGGCCAGGGGTCCACAGGCAGCCGGGCCCCCTAAAGTGCCGGCCTCGGTCGCAACTGCGACCGCTGCGACCCATGTATGTACTTGCCTGGTTGGCCCTCTCCCCCTTCCCAGTAGTCCCTCTCTTATGTATGTTTTATCCTATGGCATTTTGTAGACTCCATGATGTGCATTTTATTGAGTATTTCCAATGAAGATTTTTTTGCGTATTAAATGGTCGCTTGCGTCTTTGTGACCTGAGTATGCACATATTGTTTGTAGGTTTATTACCCGTGGCAGGTAAAACACTTTATGACTGTCACCATGGAGCTCTACCCTAAACTGCATAGAAGGTGAATCTATGAGATTACAAGCACTCATTACATCCCTGCCTACATACTATGAGGTAATTTATTAAACAAAAATACCCCTAAATTAGGCGTATTTCTGGCGCAGATTGCGGCGGAAAGGTCCTTTGCGCCGCAATCTGCGACTTTTCCCTCTCACACCAGGTCTAAAAAAGGGTGTGTAGAAAATGGTCTAAATGTAAGACAGCTAGTCTTACATTTAAAAGTGGCGGTGGATCTAACGAAGTTATGTAGAGTCCGGCGCCTCTACAGAACTGCAGCGGACCCACCACCAGTGCAGGGGCTTATTAAGGGACACAATTAAAGGGGTTGGCCACCCTAAGTATCAAAAATCCAAAGTGCCCTAGACAATAGCCAAAACCATGAAGTATGTCTATCATGGGACACGTACTGGCTACATATCATTTTTCTAACCTGTTCACTATGACGCGCCTCCCTCAGACCAGCTGTGTGGGAGGAGCAGCGACAAAGTGAAAGTAAATATCCCAGCATGCATTGCAGCAATCATGTTCAGAGGAGCAGTCACATGACATCCTCGCCAACCTGTGTTTCCATAGCGACAAGAGCCCCTCAAATAATATCAATAACTCAGTCATCAGTGAATAACTGCTGTACAGACATATGTAGCAATAGGAAGTAGGCCCCAGTCCCAGCAGCACACAGGAATATGCTGCTAATGTATCATACATATGTTACTGGTGGGGAGGGGGGCGGCTGTTCATAAACTTGCTGTAGGGCCTAGTCATTTCTAGTTGCACCATTGGATGTAAGCCATGAACAGAATGAATAGAGGGGGAGATTTATCATTTCCATTTTTTCTGAAAAATGGGGTTAAAAAGTTGCAAACTTTGTGTTTATGACTTCTTAACTGTGCCTTTAAAAAAAGAAAAAGGGTGTGACAATGTCCGGGAGGGGGCGTGACCAGTCGCCCCAACAAATTTATGTTCCTTTTCACCAGTTTTCTGACTCAAATGAAGCCAGAAATCTATGGCAGCTCTTAGCTGTATTAAATTTCTGTTTAGGTGCATAGAATGCCATAAGAGGGGGACTGTTGGGGACAGATATTTGTTGTACAAATCGATCTGCTCACATAGAGAGGAGCATCCTGTCTATCATCACACGACTAAGGCTACTTTCACACTAGCAGTAGCAGGGTCCGGCAGGCTGTTCCCTACTGGATCCGTGCTAACGCTAGCCCACGAATTCCGCCGGATGCCCAGCATGCTGCGTTTTTTTGTCCGGCCGCCTCTCAGCATGTTTGCTGTGCTGTGGCCGCATCTCGGACCTGTCCCCATTAAAGTTAATGAGGCCGGAGCAGACTTCCTGGGACACTCGTGGGCTACCGTTAGCACGGATGACTGTATATAGTGTACAGAGGGTCACGGATCTCTATATGCAGTGGTGGGGGTCACATATCGCTGTATACAGAGTGCAGGAAGGAGAAGGCACACATTTATAGATGTGAGACCACAACTGCTGCTGAAATCACTGACCTCAGCCATACTGACAGCTCACAAGGGGTTAAAGCTCCTGAACTCTTGGTCTTGCTGTAATATCATGTCTGTGATAATAACACAGTGCAGAGGGGCTATAAACAGGACAGACACTGGGATTGCTCATAGTTTGTGGTCCACAGAGCTCCCGTGGCTCTGCTACATCCTCACATGTTGGCAGGATCCTCTGAGTACAGGGGAAACAGAGGGGCAGAGCCTGCAGTCAGATCAGCCATCACAGCTTCTCCTCAGTCTCCCTTCTTCATACAAAAGTTTCTTTATTTCAGCTTTTAACAAGTGTCCCTGCTAAGCCCCTGCCAGCCCTGCACAGCCAGGAGTGCCAGTCACAGAAGGAAAGCACCTCTAATACAAGCAGGGTGCTTTAGGACCCAGACAGCAGCACACTCCTTCAGGCATGGACGAGGTAGCTCCTACATGGCACCTGCAGGGATGGAGGAGACAGGCAGCTGTGAGAGCAGGGCAGGAGGGGGCGTGGCTGCCAATAGCAAGGAAACCAGGCATATCTGCTTAAGAAGATATATTAGCAAGTGTAATATCTCCCTACTTTCTTTATAGTTTTAATAAGTGCTAACAGAGTGGGCAACCCCTTTAATGCTTAACATATTAAATTATTTATAAAAAACTTGAACACCCTAAAATTTGTAGTGTCAGGCCACAATTTCACCCCAGAATCAAGGATGAATGGATGTACTTATGTAAAAAAGAAAGTGAACACCCTAAAATCTGTAGTATCAGGCTGCAATTTTACCCCAATTATACAATCAAGGGTTAACAGATTGAATTATGTAATAAAAGAACGTGAACACCCTTAAATGTTTAGTATCAGGCCACAATTTCATCCCAGAATCAATGCTGAATGGATGTGCTTATTTAAAAAAGAATGTTAACACCCTAAAATCTGTAGTATCAGACCGCAATTTCATCCTATTTACACAATTAAAGATCAATGTATTTACTTATCTAAAAAAGAATCTAAGCACCCTAAAATCTGTAGTATCAGACCGCAATTTCACCCCAGAAACGGCGAATGGATTTACTTATGTAAAAAAGAATGTGACTACCCCACAATCTGTAGTATCAGGCCACAATTTCGCCCACAATTGCACAATCAAGGATTTACAACAGCTTTACTTATGTATAAAAGAACGTGGACCCCCCAAAATCAGTAGTATCAGGCCACAATTTCACCTCAATTACACAGTTAAGGATTAAAGGATTGAACACTAATAAATGTACCCCTAAATGTAAAGCAATAGAATTATGGCCATTTTCCCTTTAGTGCAATTGGAATGGACATCATTGGGGACCTGGGTGCAGAAATGAATCCAGAATTCCATGATGAAGACAGTGGTGTAAAATTCCTTCTTGCACTAGAAGGGATTTACTTTTATTAAAGCCCAAATTCATATCTTCCATGTGATGTACGTTAACAGTATGTCCCATACAATGCATGGAATGAGGAGACTGCCCGAGGCCAGCATACAAGTGTCCATTGGAACAAGTTGAAACATAAGAGAATGTTAACTGTCAGTTCAAGTTTGCAAATTCCTACTTAAAACTGGAGATTGCAGCCCGTACTCTCAATGGAATTGGCGTCTATTATAGATTACCATTAAACTATAGTAAACTAAATGTTACACTAGGATGAACACCGGGGTGGGAAGAAAGGCAGAGGTTAACCCAGGGCCTAACGAAAGTTATGGTATTCAAATGGATATCCATCACACTAATTAATCAGGTTTGAGTTTGTCTCTTGGTACAACTCATGATTAGAGAATAATTTGTTTAGGTCCCGATTTGGTCGAATCAGCTTACAAATTAGATTTGGTCTTAATGAATTTAACCTGAATTGAAACATGCCCCAACGGCCTTGAAATTGCTGAATTTAAAAACTTAAAAAATGATCCCCTTTTGGTGACAGATGCCTTCAAGGCAGTTGAGCTCACACATGGTGTGGATAGGGAGTAGAGCTCACGCAAGGTCCATGTAGTTTGTTAGGGAGTAGGTTAGCAGTATCCTGGGCACACAGATCCAGCATGTGACCAAGTTAAACTGCCAGGAAAGCTACTGGTATGGATCAGCACCTGTGCCTATGCAATCAATGAAGGGGACTGAAGCACCATGGCATTTTCACGGTGAAGATTGCAGGGCTCTAGACCCTCTATCCTAAGATAAATGCCACCAGTGTTAAAGTCCTGTAGAACTGGTTAACTCCTTCGTGACATACCATGTTGAAGTATGGCTGTTGTCCTTTTTCAAAGGGAGTTTGTCACCTCCCCCAAACCCTAGTAAGTACAGTACTACATGAATAATACTGATGTCCTGACTCCAGATCACTAATCTATATATGTACACTAATCTCCGATTCTTCAATGTGCCATGAAAACTGGCACTGGAATACATTGTGAGGACTCATGAGAATACAAATATGATAATATAATAATAATGAAATATATAATCTCTGGAGAGACTACTAGAGACATTTATACCAGTTTTCAATGCATTATACTGCAATTTTTATTCTTAATGCTTTTAAATATATTCCTTTTTATATTTACCAAGAGCCTAGCTATTTATGTATTGTTAGTAGATTGTTCTATATGTGAAAATAAATATTATTTGCGTATGATTTTTTGTCCAATAATTTCAAGTGAGGGGTGTGCCTGCCGCTAGTTAAATAAGAATATGTTTTTTGTTATTCTTTCACGTATAGCACTCTTGTATTTTTGTAATGATGAAAAATGCTTTCATAAAATAAAATACAAATATTTATTTTTATTTTACAATTTGTAAACTTTTTTTTTCTGAAAATCTGACAACACAATGAACATTTTAAAATATCCCTAGTGACTGGGCGCATCATTCGATGAGGCAAGCAAAATCAAAAAGAATAAACTCCTACTCCTTTTGACCTGCTTCCCTTGTATACGGCATTTTTGCAGGACACCAAGGTTTGGTTGACTACCCTATTGTGTCCTCCAAAAAAAAAAAATACATAAACAAACGGAAAGCAGGTCAAACAGAGTCCAAAGTTTACCTTTTGCATTGTATTTGCCTCATTAAAGTGACTGGATCGTCTCGGGGATGCATTTACTTATCGAAACATTGATATGTCAAATATTGTGAGTATCAAAGGGGATGTCCTTTATAAAAATTCATTTCAAAGGTGCTTATCCTTAAGATTGTTCAGCAGTATCTGATCATTGGTGGTCTGACACCTCGCAACCCCATCTATAAGTTGTTTGAAGAGGCAACAGTCCTACAGTGAGTGCCACAACCTCCTTGCAGCTTACCAAGCAAAGTGTCATCTTTTGGATATGGCATGTGCTTGTTATTGCAGTTCAGCCAAATTCACTTGAAAGGGCCTGAGTTGCGCCTCGGCCATTACCGATTAACGTGACATCAGTGGCCTAGGAAGAGGCTGCGGTGCTCACCATTTCACTGTGGTCTCTTCAAACAGCTGATTAGGTGGCTTGCTGTGAGTCAGACCTCCACTGATCAGATTAAACACTTGGACAACCCCTTTATACTGTACACTCTTTTAGAGAATTTTGAGTTAATGAAGAGTGTCCCCTGTTTAGGGTCTTCATCTTTTCGCCAGACAGTGGTTATAAAGTGTGACTCTGGCTCCGAAGAACCTGTTCTGTCCTGCATTATACAAACACTAGGTAGTACCATGGATACTAGGCAGTATTTAATTTCCTCTGTGGTGGCGCTGCTGGGAATGTGAACACTTACTTCCAGGTTTATCCACAGAGTAGAGTTGAATGCTGGAGACACTTTGTGATCAGTTTATTGTCAAAGGACCCTTTTACCAAGTAGGGTTTGTCCAAAAAGGAGAACCATTTTTAGACCCCAAAAAATTGTAAAAATAATGAGGTAAGGTAAAGTGAGGCAGATGGGGGCAAATATTTTTCTTAACTTTCTGTTGGTCAACTCTTCAAATCCTATATAGTCAGTTCTGCTTCCACTAGACTGGGAAGGCTGCTCTTAGGTACTTTGGACTATTAACCTGTTAATGGAGCTACCACTCTATAAATGAACTCATTGATTGTCCAGCTATGCATGTGAGATAACTGTTTGGCTTCCCATCCCGCCAATACACAAGCCTGCTAGACTTAGCCGAGCAAGCATGCATTACCAGTGGGAAGAGAAGCCATTGCTAGATTCTTCTGGCAACAGCTTACACATATCTTCCCGAGAAGAACAGAAAAATCTGCCATCAGTCCATCATACATAATAGACTGTCAGATACTTCTAATGTGTTTAGCCAGCTTTCACGTCCTTCTCTGACATGTTCTGTGCTGCTAAAGACCATTAGAAACCAGCAGTCTCCAGTCTCCACCATTAAAGTTCTATCAATTAACAAATTCCCTCTTGCCTTAATTTGCCCCCATTATTAGACATTGGTCTCATCACATGCAGCTATGTATGGATAAGCATTCACCCACTAGGGCATCTATAGCAATGTAAGCTAGGTGTCATAGGTAACAAACGCCCAGAATACTCATAATTTCATGGCAATGCCGTTTGGTAAGACATTATTCTTTCAAAAGTCAACCTTTGACCATCATTTAAAAAATCTGTCCATAGATGTCTCCTGGACTTTGTTTTCATTCTGTTCAGTTATTTGTCCTCAATTTTCACTTGACATTTCACCAATAAATCCACTCCTTGGCAGATCATGGCTCGTTCACTGTGTAGGTATGTTGTCGCTTTGCTCTTTTCTTAATGTAGATCATCTGAAATGGAGATTATGGTGAATATCCAGCACACATATTGTTTAGTCCTGTACTGATGGAACCTGATGAGCTCTCATGGCCCTATAATCCTCACAACCTGAACATGAACAGACCATTGGACTGCACTAGAACCCGCACTAGAACTTTTACTGGATTACAGATTATCTCAAATATTATTTATCGTGTAATTACAAGGCAGCCTCATGTCAGTATTATATTTCATGCACATTATTTAAGGTCTAATCTCTTACTTGCAGGGACTGCCCTAGTTTAGATGGCATTAGGAGAGGACAACCTTTTTCCCAAAGTTTAGGCAGCCTTAGGATAGGTCAACAATATCAGATTGCAGGGGGTCCAACTCCTGGCAATGGTACTGATCAGTTGTTTTGCAGTACCAGCAGCACTACACAGCTATACCCACTGTTTAATGGTCAGGGATGGTCAGGGATGCATACTGTGCAGTTCTTGAACTTTTTTCTGGTGGCTGGTGGAGTTACTGCAAACCAGCTGATCAATGAGGTTGCCAGGAGTCATACCTTCACCAATCTGATATTGATATCTTATCCTAAGGAGGAGTCATCAATAGTTCGGTCCCAGAAAATGGTGTCCAAATAATTTGGACAACCAAACAATCCACACAGATGTCTAAATAACAATATAAGTATAGTGTCCACCAACACAATAAATCACAAAAATAATATACTGCACATTGATTAAAGGGGTTATCCAAGGAGTAAAACATCCCCCCCCCAATGCCCAGGCCCCTCATATAGATGGTACTTACCCTGCTCCCTGGCACCCACGTAGTCCCTGCTCCCCCCTCGGCCGCGACTGCATCTTCCCAATACGCGGATTCAAAACATCTAGTGACAGGGGTCATGGGGGATGCAACCAATAGCAGGCCGTGATGGGGACGAGCCTCTGTAGCATCACCCATGATACTAGGGAGGCTCGTCCCTGTTGCGGCCTGCTATTGGCTGCCCCCGTCACTGGATGTTTTGATCGGCTTGACGGGGAGATGCAGCGATGGCCATACGGGGATCAAGAGCTATGCCGGTGCCAGGGAGAGGATTAAGCACTGTCTATATGAGGGGCCCAGGGTATGTTTTACACCATGAATAACCCCTTTAATCAATGTGCAGTGTATTATTTTTGTCATTTATTGTGTTGGTGGGCACTTATCTTGTTATTTAGACATTTGTGTGTATGGTTTGTTTGTCCAAATTATTTGGGCACCATTTTATGGGACTGAACTATTGATGACTCCTCCTAACATACAATGCTCAAACATAACCCCCACATCGCGACCAAGTAATGGATCCTTAAATTAGTGTAAAACAATGTTAGATAATGTAATACTAGTTTTATAAATTAAAATTTCTGAGGCTCCCCTTCCAGCAGAGGCAGCTGTATGAATGCACAGTCGACATCCCCTTAGGGCCATCTTTGTTACTATGTAATAATAAATCATGCTCTATAGCTTTATAGCCCCGGGCTATAGATGCTAGGTCTCAGAAGAAATGCGAGAAATAGGGTTGAATTTTGCCCTGTGACTGGAGCCACTATCACAGGAGAAAACAGTCATGTAAAAGACGAATACAAATCTGCAAGGTTCTCAAGGGTCTCTTATGAGAACACTTTGGGGTAGATTTACTATGACAAAGGTGCAAAAATTCTGCCACCCATGATACTAAAAGAAATGTGTCATTAGAAAATGATCTATTATTTAAATTACGGGGGTCATTTATTAAGACCGGCATTTTAGATGCCGGTCATAATAAACCCTTTAGCTGGTGGTGGATGTGCCTAAGTTATGTAGAGGCGCCGGCTTCCTTGCTAGATTAAATTTAGACCATTTCCTATACCTAAAACAGGCATAGAAAATTATGAATGAGACGGGCTAGCCGGACCATCCGCTTCTCCGCCCGCATCAAGCCCACTTTTTTAGACCTGTCGTGTGCGGGGAAAGTCACAGATTATGGAGCAAATGACCTTTGCGCCACAATCTTTCTCAGAAACATATAGGTGTATTTCTG
This sequence comes from Bufotes viridis, assembly GCA_033119425.1. Lineage (NCBI taxonomy): Eukaryota > Metazoa > Chordata > Amphibia > Anura > Bufonidae > Bufotes > Bufotes viridis. The sequence goes on from CM065597.1 coordinate 21,414,615, forward strand.
ATGGTAAATGACCCCCTATGTTCTTATTTTAAACATTTTATAATTTTATGGTGAAGACATTTTTAATTTTCATTGTGACTATGTTATATTTTACAAAAAGTCATAAAATCCAGCAATTTCCATACTGCATACTAAGCTTAATAATAAGGCAATTGTCAACAGGATCCACTATTCAAGATTTGGAGATTATATACCCCTCCCTGCACAATGACATCTGCACAGATCTCCTGTCCAGTGTGTCTATGGCTGCTAAAATGCTGCTTACAGCAGCTCAGGCTAGATGACTGCTCCCTAATCATATACACAAATATGTCTACAATCAGAAAAAACTGAGCGGAAAGAGGAACATGTACAACTGTCTGTTTTTTTTTTTTTTTAGAAAACCCCACATTCCCTTTAAGGCCTCTTTCACACGGGCGTCATGTTTGACGCCCGGATAAGAGGCGGGTGCGTTGCGGGAATATGCGCAATTTTTCCGCGCGGGTGCTAACATTTGTAATGCGTTTTGCACGCGTGTGTGAAAAATCGCCATGTTTGGTACCCAGACCCGAAGCCGGACTTCATCACTGAAGTCCGGTTTCGGGTAGAGTATTCTGGAGAATTTATTATTTTCCCTTATAACATGGTTATAAGGGAAAATAATAGCATTCTTAATAAAGAATGCTTAGTAAAATGAAAATGAAGGGGTTAAAAATAATAAAACTTAACTTACCTTAGCCACTTGATCGCGTAGTTGCGATTTGTCTTCTGTCTTCAAGCTTTAGCTAACAGCTAAAGGACCTGTGATGATGTCACATCACATGGTCCAATCACATGGTCCATCACCATGGTAAGATGGACCATGTGATTGGACCATGTGTGCTAAGCAACCATGTGGGAAAATCACACCGCATCCGCACTTGTTTGCGGATGTTTGCGATTTTCCCGCAGCCCGATGCGTTTTGCGTGAAAAACGCACAATATAGAGCATGCTGTGATTTTCACGCAACGCAGAAATGATGCGTGAAAATCACCGCTCATGTGCACAGCCCCATAGAAATGAATGGGTCCGGATTCAGTGCGGGTGCAATGCGTCCACCTCACGCATTGCACCTGCGCGGAAAACTCGCCCGTGTGAAAGGGGCCTAAGGGTTTTAGATAATGTTTCTGTCGTGCACTACAAGGGTCATGAGATAGCAAATAGTTTGTGTAACTTAGTGGGAATGAGGCGTAGTCCAGAATTGTTTAGTGCGAAGGTGCCACACTGTGTGCAAAAATTGCTCCACAAAATTTGCGTACAATTTTGGCACAAAGTATGCCAACTAATATGTGATAGAAACTTGACAGTCTAAAGGTGCACCAATATCAGCCAGGGTGATAGATCTGGTGCATCTATATATGTTTGCACCATCTAAGTTTTAGACATTATTAATAAATGTGCCCCACTGCCTGAAAAAAAAAATTGTAAAAATATTTTTTGTATAAATTCAAATAAAATTGTAAAATAAATTAAATATGCAAATATAGTACAAAATAAACACCCCGCCATCAGCTCAAACATTGGCTGATGCCCCAAAACGGTATTGTCTTATTTTAAAAGGGAACTCATTTAAATCATTCTTGTGTGATTTTTATACAGAAATTAATATATATATATATATATATATATATATATATATATATATATATATGAGTCATAGTAAAAGTAAAAAGGCATTAGTAAAAGATAGTACAAAATAAATCCTCGTATAGCTTCAAAAAATGCTATTAAATATTTGGTTCACTTGACAAAAGACATAGCCAATAAAATTGTACTAAAAAAAGAAAAAAGGTTAAAAGGGTCTGGTCAGTAATTGGAGAAAAAATACAGGTAGGAAAGTGGTTAAAAGATTATGTTGTTATTACAATTTCTACCACTAGGTGGTGTTGTAGATGAGATGTTTTCTGAATTTGAATTGTTGCGTGCTGTGCATTCAAATGTTTCTACTAAGCGAGCATTATAAGGTAGAACGCTAAGCAAATATTTGAAAGTGCAACATAGAAAGCAAGGATTACAGTAACTATCATGATGTCTACACCCTACACCTCTCACTTTTATGACCTATGAGTGGAAATCTGTAAATCAAATTTTATGTGGAAGCACAAAAAGGTCGGTGTTCGAGTGGTGTAGGAATTCTGTTATGGATTCCATTATAATAGAATATAACGTCATTCGTAGACGGAATGCAAAACAGAAGCCTTTAAGAGGCATTCTGTTTTTTATCCATCATAATAGAAGCCTATGGCCAAGCATAACTGATCCATTTGGTTTCCGTTATGCAGGACTGAAATCAAAGTCCTGCATATCGTAAACCAGACAGATCCGTTACACCACCCAAACACCGAACCTTTAACATTCGGGTTCGGTCATCTCTAGTTACAAGTGCTAGTCATATTCACTTGAATGGAACAAGCTCTTGTAATTACACTTAGTTAGACTTCCAAAACGACACACAGTGTAATCTTGAAGAGGGAGCAGTGCTCGTACGAGCGCCACCTCCTCTTCAAGCATCTGATCGACAGGGGTGCAGGGAATCGGAACCCAACCGATCAGATATTAATGACCTATCCTGAGGATAGGTCAACGATATGCACTGGCTTCACTTTTTAAGGGGAGTTTAACCTTAGTGTGTTTTGGCTAAAAGGTAAAAGAAAATAGCAGGATCAACTCTATTAACCCAAACATATCTAGTAGTGTTAATCCTGCTGAGTAAAACAATACTCATTTATGTTCCTCAGCTGCGCCATTTCTTAGAGAAACAAGTTTTTACAAATTTAAATTAGGTCTTTGGCACACCTAGGGAAAGGCCAGAACCCCTTGGAGCACCAGAACTCCTCCGCTCTGCACTTAAAACCACTCCCCCATCCTCTTTATTGTCATGGCCAGGTGCCTCTCTTAGTCCTCCATTCGGTGCATGCACAGTCCATCTGCTATGTGAAAAAAAGGCTCTCCTCTTCCAAGTGGAGGATGATGTCATCAAAGCATATGCAGTCCAGAGATGCACTGATGGTGCGGGCTACAGCACAGGTGTGAGACTACAGGGCCAAGTGCCTGTTATTCAAGGGGATGGAGGGTGGCTCTAAGTACAGAAAGGAGGAATTCTTTTGCTCCAAGGAACTTGGGACTATCCCTCAGTGCACCAAAAGCCCAACATGTATATTAATAAAAAGTTGTTTTTCTCAGGAATGGCACAAAAATGGAACATAACTGAAATATCTTTTTAGACAGCAGGATGACCTCTACCCAGCATATGCCTGGTTTAATAGGGTTGTTCTTGATTTTTTGGCACTTGGCAACATTAAGGCCATGTCCCGATACTAGCAATTTCTTGCCCATTTCAAGCAAAGCCATACCCTCTTTTTGGACAAGTCAGAAAAAGCTACTATGTAGAATACAGTACTATATATTCATAATCGCAAATATTCTAGATATTTCTATTTATCAATAACCTCCCTTCTTGCTTGTGGGCAAAATCCATAGCAACCAATAGGAAAGTTGCCTACCCCTTTACTATATAAGAAACTCCCCAGCAGCCATTTTCTGCTGTTTTTGCAGTTCTGAGGGAGAGAGCAGTGTCATTGCTGTGCTCTGTGCTTTGCAGACTCATCTGGATCCTTATCCAATTACATTAGATAGTTAGTTGGTTAGTTAGTTAGTTAGTTAGTTAGTTAGCTCATATATATAATACAGATAATTAGTGTGAGATAGTCAGTGTAGGTTATATTGTGATATAGTGTAGCTGATAGGTTCAAGTGCAGGGTGTAAGGTAGTGTGATAGGAATGACTGTTTCTCTGCTGTCCATACATATGTGCTACAGACAGAGAGCTGTGATGTCACAACAATACTTAGTGTACCAATCAATAATATCTACTCAGACCTGATAAAATGAGACGTTGCACGTATTGCGCAAAAAAACGCGCATCATTAGTGCCGATTTGCACAATCGCGAAAATAATGACTGGAGATCACGAATTCTAGAATTTGAGAATTTTTTGCAAATATTATGCAAAAATTTGCAAAATATCGCAAAAACGAATGTTTCCTATGCCGCTCGTCACTAGTTAGCAAATGTGATGCAAAGCATACATACCATGGGCGAGGTGTGGGCAGGGACGGGGACAAGCTGTCTTACATTTAGAAGTTGCGGAGGATTGGCTGAAGTTATGAAGAGGCTGGTGCCTCTTTATAACTCCAACGATCCACCCCCAGATATAGGGGTTTATTAAGATCAGCGTCTAAAACGCTTGTCTTAATAAATGAATATTAAGCATTGTTTGTAAAATACATATTCATATTGCAGTATTAATTTTATCTTTCCTTAGAAGATCATAAACCTCCAAACTTACCCCAAAACAAAGAAGTGAAGATAAAACTGTTCCAGAGGCAACTGCCAGACCAGTAAGAATGATGCCCCAAGTGGGTAAATCTTCATACTTACTCACCACTAAAATACATAAAAAAGGTCAAATATGGTTATTAATGTCTGCACTGATATAAAATTCAAACCGAAAAAAGGAAACTCTTAAAATATCGTTTCAATTAGAGTTGAACGAATTTTTATAAAATTCGATTCGGCCGATTTGCCGAATTTTTTAGAAAAATTAGCTTCGATCCGAATTTATTTGCAGTGAATCGTGTTATAAAACGGCTATTTCTGGGCTACAGAGAGCCTTTATAGGGGTGTAGAACACTGTGACTTGCAGTAAAACGCATAGAGTCTGCTGTGGTAGTGAAACAATACTGTGAGTCAGTATGACATGCAGATGACAGGGGTCACTCTTAGAATCACTGCATACTTCACTTATTTGGGCAGCCTTACAGGTAGATGTTAGTGTCAAGAAGAAGCGCAGTCCTTTTACACCCTCATCAGCTGATTCCACATAGATGTCTACCGAACCTGTTCTATTAAACACTTATACAAGTAGAGCCCCCCTGACAGAGTGGAGAGGGTGTCAGCAGTAGGTTTGTGTTGACGTCACTGATTATTTTGCCCTTCCTCTGATCTGTCAGAACAGTAACCCACAAAATATGGATACTGTCTGTGGAGCATACACCTTCACTCGGTCAGCATTTGCTCAATAATAATCCATCAGTATTACTAATGCCAATGCCAAAAAAACAGGAGTGGATCTAAAACAGAGATGACACGTTAGTGGAATATTTGCAGAACAATTACCCACAAAAAACGGACCCTGTCTGTGGAGCATCTGCCTTCACTCAGCATTTGCTCAATAATCCATCACTATTGCTAATGCCAAATAAAACAGGAGTAGATCTAAAACAGAGATGACACGTGAGTGGAATATTTGCATGTCTTTCGTGTTTTGTACTGACTCCTGCTTTTGTCTACCAAATCATAAGCCAATTCTGAGGGGGCCATACAGGCCTTTCAGCTTCTACACAGACAGGATCCGTTGTGCGTCTCATTTTTCCTTGCTTCTGACAGATCAGAAGAAAGGTCAACCAAATGATGATGTTAGCTAGGCTGAAAGCCAAAATAGTGGACCAGTCATGAAGTGGGGAGGGTGGGAACAGCATGAGAAGTCCACAAAATGGACCTATGACATAGTGTTGAGATGGAAGCAGCATGAGGAGACCACAGAGTAGCACAATGACCAAGTGTGGAGGTGGCAGAAGCATGAGAAGACCACAGAGCGACACAATGACAAAATGTGGAGTTGGCAGCAGAATTAGAAGTTCACAGAGTGGCACAATGACAGAGTCTGGAGGTGGCAGCATCAGGAGAAAGCCACAGAGTGGCACAATGACAGGAGTCTGGAGGTGTCAACAGAATCAGGAGGCCACAAAGTGGCACAGTGACAGGGTGAGGAGGTGGCAGCAGCATGAGTAGGCCACAGAGTGGCACAATGAGTCTGGAGGTGGAGTGGTGCTGACCTAACTATAGCCCCCGGTATACTTGCATATAAATGGTTTATGGCCAGAACTAGTCTCCTATCGCACCCCTATAGATTGTGCCACAATAGCATTATATCCCGCTTTTATATATATAATGGCATTCCTGTGTTGCATGTTGTAACAGCTATCGCTGACGACATACACACAGATATCCCCACATTGGCTGTACACCGGGAGCGTCCTGATCTCCTAGCCTGTTCTTTCTGGCAACAAAGGACATCATGGAGGCGAGTTTTCTTATTGGTTACAGCGCGAGTCTCATCTTTTGCGCTCCTCATCTGGCGCATGCGCAGTTGGAGATCCGGCACGCCGGTTATGGATAGTTACTGTTCTCTATTATGGGACCCCTATTGAGCTCCATTCACTGTAGATGTAAGTTGGATCTATGTATTTATATCCTATATGACACTTATATGCAAATTTATTGTGATTATGTATAATAAAGAGTTCACTCAGCACTGTTAGGGGGAGGAGACTGTATTAACACACCCACAAACCCTATTTAAGGCACGCTTGTATTATGTAATGTATACTGCTATACTGCTACCATGTTGTAACTTAATTAAACTGGATTGATTCACTATATGGATGAGTGCTGCGGACTTTTTGAAAATTCTGTCTACAATCGGACCGATGGCCAAGTTCCCTATCTGCGTGCACCAATACTGTGACTTAAATACAAACCTTGGTATGTACCTGGATCAGGATTCGTAGTGCTGCTTGCTTTTTGTTTTTTAAGCATCAGGAGAAAGCCACAGAGTCTAGAGGTGGCAGAAGCAATAGTAGGCCAAAGAATGGCACAATGACCAAGTCTGGAGGTGTCGACAGCAGCAGCAGCATCATGAGGAGGCCAGAGAAAGGCACAATGCCCAAGTGTGAAGGTGGAAGCAGCATGAGGAGACCACAGAGCTGCACAATGACAGAGTCTGGAGGTGGCAGCAGCCCTAATAGGGCACAGAGTGGCACAATGACAGAGTCTGGAGGTAGCAGTAGCATGAGGAGGCCACAGAGTGGCACAATGACAGAGTCTGGAGGTGGCAGCAGCATGAGGAGACCACAAAGTTGCACAATGACAGAGTCTGGAGGTGGTAGCAGCAGCATCAGGAGGAGGCACAGAATGGCACAATGACCAAGTGTGGAGGTGGCAGCAGCATCAGGAGACCACAGAGCGGCATAATGATAGAGTCTGGAGATTGCAGCAGAATGAGTAGGCCACAGAGTTGCACAATGACAGAGTCTGGAGGTACCAGTAGCATGAGGAGGCCACAGAGTGGCACAATGACAGAGTCTGGAGGTGGCAGCAGCATGAGGAGACCACAAAGTTGCACAATGACAGAGTCTGGAGGTGGCAGCAGCAGCATCAGGAGGAGGCACAGAATGGCACAATGACCAAGTGTGGAGGTGGCAGCAGCATCAGGAGACCACAGAGTGGCACAATGACAGAGTCTGGAGGTGGCAGCAGAATGAGTAGGCCTCAGAGTTGCACAATGACAGAGTCTGGAGGTGGCAGCAGCATCAGGAGACCACAGAGTTGTAAGGTGACATAGAGTGGAGATGGCAGTAGCAACATGAGGAGACCACAAAATGTTAAGGTGACATAGTGTGGAGATTGTCGCAGCAGCAGCAGGAGACCACAAATTGGCAAAGTGATATAGTATGGACATAGCGGCAGCAGCAGCATCAGGATACATCAGAGAGGTAGGGTGAAATAGTGTTGAGATGGCAGCAGCAGCATCAGGAGACCACAAAATGGCAAGGTCACATATTGTGGAGATGGTAGCAGCAGCAGCATCAGGATACCACAGAGTGCCAAGGTGACATAGTGTGGAGATGGCAGCAGCAGCATCAGGAGACCACAAAGTGATCCGGTGATAGAGTGGGGTGGTGGGTGGCAATACCAGTACCCGCTGAAGAAGGTGGGTGAAAGAAGAAGCACATGGCATCAGATGTGTGGTCTCTTTTTTCAAGGATTGGGTGAGGCGGCATGGATGATCTAATCAGATGCATCAGGAATTGGTGGGTAGAAATCCTGGCTGATCTATGCCTGATTCATCTTGACAAAGGTCAGTCTCTCTACATTTTGGGTGGATAGGCGAGTTCTCCTTGGGGTCACTAAGGCCCCCCTCCGCACTAAACACCTGCTCTGATGCCACACTACTTGCCAGGCAGGACAGCTTTTCTAGGGCAAACTCGGCCAGTTGCTGCCACAAATCCAGTTTGGCTGCCCGGTAGTCCAGCGGATCTTAAATGTGGAGGTTGTAGAATTAGTCGCGGTGGCACTGCAATAGCGTAATAAGTCCCTTATGAAGGAAACAGTCACCGGAGTACTTGAGAGGGGTTAATGCATTTCACTTGCTTGCAGCGGTGCTCAGCCCAACATGTAACCGATTTGTGACTGTTGCAATACACTTATATAATAGAAAACAAGGGCGGCACTCACCGATATTTGCAGAGGTTGCTTTATTCCAATGTAGTGAAAGGTAGGGAGCAGACTTACATACATATGTGCATCAGTAAAACGAGGCAACGACCGTTTCACACCTGAGTGCTTCATAATAAGTCCCTTATGAAGGAAACAGTCACCGGAGTACTTGAGAGGGGTTAATGTTTTTCACTTGCTTGCAGCGGTGCTCAGCCCAACATGTAACCGATTTGTTACTGTTGCAATACACTTAAATAATAGAAAACAAGGGCGGCACTCACCGATATTTGCAGAGGTTGCTTTATTCCAACGTAGTGAAAGGTAGGGAGCAGACTTACAATTATATGTGCATCAGTAAAACGAGGCGACGACTGTTTCACACCTGAGTGCTTTGTCGGGCCTGTGATCAAGCGGTGTTCTTTCACCTGCTTTTAAAGGCCTGCTATGACACGCTTCCCTCTGTGCTGCCCAGGCATTGCGCTCACCTGGCGCCTACCTGCGCGTCACAGAGGAGGGCTGCGTTACTATATGAAAGACATGTTACATTAAAATAATACAAATAAATTAGCGACAATCAAATCATGAACAGAAAGCATTTACAAAAAGACTCCCATGTCGACCTTTTCATTGAGTCCCAACGGACCTACTTACTCTTTCTCCTTAGCAATTCTTTATGTCTATCACCCCCTTGTGGTGGACTGCGTATTACCTCAATGCCAGCAAAACTTAACGTTTGATCAAACCCTCCATGTTCCTGTCTTATATGTTCGATAAGACGTGGACAACCCTTACCTCTGGTAAGTGAGGTAATGTGTTCCCTAATCCTTTCTTGGAGACATCTAATTGTTTTCCCTATATAAAATCTACCGCATGTACATTTCAACAGATAGAAAACATATTTACTTTTGCAGGTTATAAGGGCATTGGCTCTATGCTGGATTCCTCCAAAATTTAGGCTATCCCACTAAGGGTTAAATTTACAGCAGAAGCAATGGCCACATCTGCGGTACCCTTAGGGCCCCAACTCTGAAGCCATGTCTCGGGTTTCTTTTCCTGGAATCTACTGCGGACCAGTCTATCCTTTAGAGTGTGACACTTTCTGAATGCGACAATGGGGGCGATATTTTTTATCCCTTTCAAGAATTCATCTCTCTCTAGTATGTCCCAATTTTCTTTAATAACTTTTTTATTAAAACGTGGGTGGGCAGGGTACTGTCCAAGTATGCCACCACCTGCTGGTTCAGGTCCTGCTCCATGTGTACCTGCTGTTGCTGCTAGTGAGAAGTTTCTTCACTATGCGAGTAAAGAAAGCTACTCATCAACGACTGTAGACTCAGGCTGCTGCTGATGGAACTGGTACTGCTCCTGTCACTCCTCCCCTTCCCAGCAGCCATGACAGTGGAACGTGAGTGCAGAGGGCCCCCCGGTCAGAACTGCGAGAGGATGTGCAATGGCGCAAATAGTCAGCGGCCAACTGACTACATAGGATGTCTCTGTAGTAGTTCAATTTGTCCTCCCTCTCTGTGGGTGTAAAAAAGGCCCCTATTCTAGACCGGTAGGTAGTGAGGGTCCAACAAGGTGGAGAGCCAGAAGTCATCCCTCTGCCAAATGGTGACTATTTAGCTTTCACTACGCAAGCAAGTGAGCATGCATCGGGCAATTTGTGCAAGTCACTCAGAGGGACTCCCTGCCTTCATCTATACTGCATACTGCCATAGGGTGGCTGTGTCCTCTGTCTTGTCTTCCTCATCTCCCTGTAGCTCCTCTGGCTGCTCCTGCTCCTTCTCTCCTGTCAGCTGAGTAGAAAAACCATCTATTTCGCTACACATTGCCTGTGCTCCAATGTCCTCCTCCTCCACTTCCAGTTCAGACCTCACAGGGTTCATGTGGCCCCTAACCAGCCATTATTACCACCATCTGTTCCAGGACATGAAGTACTGGAATGACGTAGTTCATCCCATAGCCCTGGCGACTGACAAATAATGTGGCGTCCTCAAAGGTCCCTGAGCAAACGACAGGTGTCACGCATAAGCTGCAACTGGCTGACATCAAAGTTACACAGGGGAGTACTCCTATCTGCTTGCATCATCAAGAAATCATTAATGGCCTTTCTCTGTTCGTATAGTCAGTCCAACATATGGAGGATGGCATTCCAACGGGTGGAAACGTTGCATATCAGCCTATGTTGGGGAAGCCGTTTTATCGCTGCAACTCAAGGAGGGTTTGCTTTGCAATGTACGAGCGGCTGAAGTGAATGCAAAGTTTTCTGGCCATTTTTAGGATGTCTTGCAGATGAGTGGAAGACTTCAGGAACCGCTTGACAATCAGATTGAACACGTGTGCCATGTAGGGCGCATGGCTCAGCGTTCCTTGACGCAGCGCCGACACCAGGTTCTTCCCGTTGTCAGTCACCATGGTTCCCATTTTCAGTTGTTATGAAGAAAGCCAGGATTCGATTTCTTGATAAATCACATTGAGCAGTACCTCCCATGTGTGACTCCGTTCACCCAGGGAAACGAGGTGCAGAAGAGCGCAACTCCGCAGTGCCCTGCACATGTGGTATGCTAGAGGGGCACTGTGACTTGCCCTGCCATGGAGGCTGAGGACATGGTGGAGGATGAGGAGGCAGAGGCGGACATTGTCTCTGGACCAACAGCGTGAGAACGTGGAGGCTGAAGTGGCATGACCTGGCCAAGTTACCAGTGTGGCTCTGCAGGAACCACATTAGCCCAGTTGGCCATAAAGGTTATGTATTGTCCCTGACTGTAGTTACTGCTCCACTTGACAATCAGATTGAACACGTGTGCCATGTAGGGCGCATGGCTCAGCGTTCCTTGACGCAGCGCCGACACCAGGTTCTTCCCGTTGTCAGTCACCATGGTTCCCACTTTCAGTTGTTATGAAGAAAGCCAGGATTCGGTTTCTTGATAAATCACATTGAGCAGTACCTCCCATGTGTGACTCCGTTCACCCAGGGAAACGAGGTGCAGAAGAGCGCAGCACCGCCGTGCCCTGCACAAGTGGTATGCTAGAGGGGCACTGTGACTTGCACTGCCATGGAGGCTGAGGACATGGTGGAGGATGAGGAGGCAGAGGCGGACATTGTCTCTGGACCAACAGCGTGAGAACGTGGAGGCTGAAGTGGCATGACCTGGCCAAGTTACCAGTGTGGCTCTGCAGGAACCACATTAGCCCAGTTGGCCATAAAGAATATGTATTGTCCCTGACTGTAGTTACTGCTCCACACGTCGGCACTGCCGTGCACTTTGGCAGACACAAACAGTCTGAAGGACTGGCCCACCTTCTGTTCTACATATTTGTGCAGGGCTGTTGCTGCTTTTTCCGCAAAGAAATGACGGCTTAATATTTTCCACCTCGGCTCGGCACAAGCCATCAGTTCTCTGAAAGGTGCAGAGTCCACCACTTGGAAAGGGAGGGACTGCAGCACCAGCAACTTGGACAGGAGCACATTCAGCTTCTGTGTTGTTGGATGCATGCACTCATACTGCTATCTCTTGGCAATCTCTTCGGTGGTCGATTGCTGATGGAATTACTGACAAGGAGTAGGAGAAGCAGGAGCATCTGGACCAGCAGAAGATGGTTATGACAGACAGCTCTCTTCAGCTGAGGTGGTGGAGCCTGGACTGGCTGAAACCTGGTGTGTGCCACTGGGTGATTCAGCTGTAGCTGCGGCCACTGTATGGCGACGCTGCATATGTTGACGCAGGGCTGTAGTGCCAATATTGGCTCCCTGGCCATGCTTCACTTTCTGGCCACAGATTCGACATATGGCCATGTTCACCTCCTCTGGCGCTTTGAAGAAAAAACTGCCACACTGCCACACCGCCGCTGCCTCCGTGAACCCTTGTACCACTACATCCCGAGCAGGTAGGATGGTTTACCCCTGGCACGTTTGGTTCCCGACTAGTGATAAGCGGCAGGGGCAATATTCGAATTCAATATATTTCGCAAATATTTGAGTGAATATTTGCCATATATTCGAAAATTCACGAATTTGTGATCTCCAGTCATTATTTTCTTGATTGCGAAAATTTGCATTAAAATTCTCAATAACTGGTATTAAAAAAAATGAATATATTTTGCGATATTCTAAATATTCCCGAATTCTTGAAGTGCTGATATTCGCAATTGAAATTCGCAATTCGAATATTCATGATCAACACCTTGCTGGCTCTGCCGCTGCCTCAAGGGCAAGCTGACACCCTCTTCTCCTGATGATGATGAAGCCCCTTCTGCACCCGGCTTCCAAGTGCGATCTGCTTCATCATCATAGAGTATTGTCTGCACGTCCGGATGTCCTCCTCAATGGCCTCTGGGTCAGGAGCCTGACCGCTTGCAACACCCCCACCCATGCCACTCTCCCCATCACTACTTGCCCGCCTGGCGGAGGAATCGGCGGATGTCTCCTCCAGATCTTGGCTGGGCAGTAGCTGCGGACTGTCCTCTAGGAGCTCTTCCTCGCTGAAAAGTGGAGCTTAGCCTACAGCATATACTAGTTCTCGTGGTTAGGGAACAGAAAAGGACAGAGGCAGGTTGGGGACAGGTGAGGGCACGGGGCCTGCTCCTGGGCCATACCAACTAAGGGTTGTGTCTCACGAACCTACCGACTGTTGGCTGTAATTACCTGAGATATTTGTTTCCATACCTTCTCTTATATTACTTTGTATTTTTATTTTTATTTTTAGAAAAGCTGACGATGACCGGTCCATACTTGGGGTTCGCCTGCCCTTGTATTGCCTTGGGTATAACCTTAATCTATTAATGTTCTTACTTTTGTTTATCGCTAGTGACGTTACTAGATTGTTACAATGTATTACCTCTAATACTATTTCTAATGTGAACTGTGATTGCAACATTCACATATGTTCTGCCACCTTTTGTTTATGCTTCTCACGCTTATGTCCATGTTTACAGCCATCTCCGTGACAACTGTACGTCACTTCCGGTGACGTCACACGGAGCGGCTTATTTAAAGTTACTTCTGTCTGCTTTTGTGTAAGTTTGACAAAGGCTCCCCTGAGCCGAAACGCGTCACCTTATATCCTCCATGAGGCGACAATAAAGACATTACTTTAGCATCAAGAGGTGAGTGCCGGTCTTCTCTCTACTGTTGGCTGTAGGTGTCTGATGTCACTTGGGATGAAGTGGATGACCGAGTTAACGAATCAAGAAACGCTGGGTTGCTGGTCAAGACACGACCAATAGATGACATTGGGAGCTCAGGCCTCTCGCTGTGACTACTGCTGCCACGCCCCTTACTCTGCTGAGACCTCTGTCTGCGCCAGAAACATTTAGGCCTCTGCCACTCCTATGTGCATGGCCTGGCACTTCTCTGTCTGACATACTTTTAGCTGAACAAAATAAATTAAAAGCAAATTAAAAAAAAACTAAAAACAACAAATATATATATTTTTTTGTAATGAAATAGGCCACTAAACGCTTCCACCGCAAATAACGGCAACAGTGAACTGCGTATATATTTTTCTAGTAGTACAGAAATTCGTCACTAAACACTCTCAGCACACATAGCTGCAGAAGTGAGATGCATATATATTTTTATTTTTGCAATGAAGTAGGCCACTAAATGCTTTTACCGCAAATAATGGCAACAGTGAACTGCGTATACATTTTTCTTGTAGTACAAAAATACCTCACTAAACACTTTTAACCCCAAATAACTGCAGAAGTGAACTGCGTAACTATTTTTCTTGTAGTACAGAAATACGTCACTAAACACTCTCACCACATATAGCTGCATAAGTCAACTGCGTATATATTTTTCTTTTTGTAATGAAGTTGGCCACTAAACGCTTTTACCGCAAATAACGGCAAAAGTGAACTGAATAAATATTTTTCTTATAGTGCAGAAATACGTCACTAAACGCTCTCAGCACATATAGCTGCAGAAGTGAACTACGTATATATATATTTTTTATGATATTACAATAAGTTGGGGTCAGATAGATTCCCGACCCTCATCGATCAATTGTTCCCTTCCCTGCAGTCTCAGGTGCAGGAACTAGCTTTTGAATGGAGCAGAGAGCATGTCTCTGTGTAGTGGTCATACTAGGTTACTGCTCCTTAGCTCCCATTCACTTCAATGAGAGGCAAGCTGCAGCAACCCAGAACTGCTTCTATGCTTTGAACAGAACTGTGCTTCCTGCTTCATTTAAAACCTAGTTCGTATGCTGGATACTGCAGGCTACAGCTGATGAGTGGGGATGCAGGGTGTCAGACCCTCACCGATGGGATATTAATGAGCTATCCTGAGGATAGATCATCAATATCAGGAGACTGGAAAACCTTTTTAGTAACAAAATTCTGTGTTCCTTTCTGTTGACTGAATAAAATCATGGGATAGTCGAGGCTTTTCTTCCAACTAAGGCTAGTTTCACACTAGCGGCAGGACGGATCCAACAGACTGTTTACTCGACGGAACAGCCTGTCGGATCTGTGCTGCCGCTAGTTAACGTGTGCCCCCGGACTACCGCTCAGGCCCTATTGACTATAATGGGGCGGGGTGGAGTTCCGGAGGTGACACGGTAGCGCACGGCGAGAGGCTGCCGAAATAAATGTCGGACATGACGTAGTTTTATTCCGTCCTGCCGCTAGTGTGAAAGTAGCCTTGGAAGATGTCAGTATTATAAATAGCACATGGCAGATGTGTGTCCTATTACAGATTTCATTTGGGCCCAGGAGCCTAAAAGGGCTCTTCGGTTTCATAATTATTTTTTTTAAATCTGTTCTTAGTACCCCAAACACAGCATATTTTTTCTCCATATCCCTGTTTTTCATGTAAACACTTTCCTTGTCCTTTTCTAAGAATCACTGCATCCTGGAAGAATGTTTACATGAAGAATTTCCTGTTTTCATCAGCTTCCTGTTAACCATTCCCAGCATGGTTTGCTCTGTAATGTTTGTCAAGGCCTGCTTCACTTGGCGCACTGTTCTTTCTGCAGTGGTCACAACCTTGTACACAAACCATGTGAAACAATGCAAAGCAATGCATGCCGGAATTGGTTAGAAACCTCAACAGGAAGCTGATTAACACAGGAAGTTCTGCATGAAAACTTCCACCCAGGATGCAGGGAGGGAGAGAACAGGCTAACGAAAGTGCTGACATTAAAAACTGGTATGTGTGGCCTAATATGTAGTGCTTGGGGTACTTTGGGTAGATACAAAAATAATTATGAGACCAGAAACCCCCTTTAAATTTGTATGTCTACTTGTCTTGTTTCATGAACTGAAAAGGTACAATTCATGATGAAAAATTATCTCATATTCTATAGAAGGCTTATAGCCAAGAGTCCATTGCTAACTGCTATCTCTCCAACTTCAATATTTAGAACACTTTAAATAATGCAAAATAAACCTTTTGCAATAATAATGATGGCATTAGCGTTTACCTGGTGGTTTGGTTGAACTTGATATTTTAGAGATTGGAGTTGTGGTGGTTGTAACATCTACTTTGCCATAAGGAGTTGTTCTGTTCAGAGAAACAGTGACATTCTTTCTAGTGACCGATTCTTGACCGAGTCCTGTGGTCATTCCTGTAACTGTGCTGTGTTTGGTTTCTTTGCTTACTGTAGTTGCATCTTTTCCTGATGTCATTACGACAGAGTCGACTGTACTTGATGTAGGCTGAAGAACATCAATGTTGACTGTTGAATTTCCTGTTGTAAGTACATAACTTTCTTTTGTAGTTGCCTTACTTGTTCTGACTATTGCTGAGTACTTTACTACTGTTGTAGTTGCTGTAGCTGCTGATGTTAAACTTTTGGTGACTGCCACAGATGACCTGTTTCCAGGTATTGTACTACTTTCTGTCACAGCTCCCAAATTTGAGGCAGTTAATGCCTTGATTATAGTTGCCAGGGTAGTTCTATTAAAAGTTGTGGATGCAAGTTTGTCAGTTGTTGTTTTGCTAACAGTAGATTTCATTGTATATGTTTCGGTTGTTGTCAAATATTCTGGAGTAGATATAGTGCTATACCTATCAGTTTCTCCACTTGTAGATCCTGATTGTGATTTGACCAATGGAGATATAGTAGAATATGATAAAGTGCTGACGAGTCCCTTGGTCTCTGTGGGTGTCTCTGTTAATACAGTCATCCGAGTAGGTTGTTCAGTTACTGTTGGTGTAGTATTTACAGGAATGTCATTAGTACCCTTTGTCATTTTCCCTACACTTGTTGTACTTGCATTCAGCTTTATTAGATTATTATCTGTAGTGGCTGTAGTGCTTGAATTTGTTTTAAATTTCAAAGTTGAAGTAGTCACTTGCACTGTGGTGTTTTGTGGGGTCTCAAACCTGTAGCTTGTCGTAATAATCACTTTTGGGGTCAATAAAGTTGTACTTTTGGAATCATTATCTGATCTAAGAGTTGGTGTTGGTGTTATTTTTGAAATATCTGTCTCTGTTTTTATAGTAATTTTGGTTTTACTACCTTGTGTAATATCAGTTTTTTGTGTATGTATTGTTGTAACTTGTGTAGTACTGGTAATGTTTTCCATTATCCGTTTTGGGGTCAGGGGCACTTTAGATTCTGAAAGAGCTACTGAGGTGAGTACATTAGATGTAGATGTTGTAAGCCCTTCATAAGGTGTGGATTGTCCTGCACTAACTGGACTTGTTACAATTATACCTATTGTATTTCCTGTGTCCTCTGTACGGCTTGATGACAACTCTTTGGATGCTGTAGTTGATTGAAATCTTGCACTTGTCAAGGCAACTATTGCTTCTTGTGTGATTCCCTTTGAGGTTTCACCAACAACTTTTGTTATGGTAGCAATTGTAATCATATCTTTCATGGGGGTAGTATTCTGCTTTATTGCAGATGTGCCATGTATTATAGAGTCTGAAGTGGTCAATGTCTGAGCTTCTGTTCCTGTGCTTTTTTCTTCTGGATGAGGTGTAGAGAACTGTGCAAGTGTTGTCACCTGAGAGGTGTTTATATCTGTAACTGTAGAGCTTTCAGTTGTTGTAGGTTGCAATGCTGCTGCTGTTGTCAATGTCTGTAGTGTATCTTCTGAGGAAGGTCCATCTGTTGCTATTTTTGTTCCTACACTGATCAAGGAACCTCCTGTGAAATTGCTTACACTTTCTAAGCTAGTTAGTAAGGATGTTGATGTTATGGACTTGGTATGTGCTTGGGTTCCTTCCAAAACATTTCCTGATGTTTCTTTAGCTACAGTTGGTAAAGATGTTGAGACGGCTGCAGATGTTTGAGATTCTACAATACTAGTAATGGGAGCCTTATCTAGAGCTGCTCCTGCTGTTGATATAATTGATAATTCTACAGATGAGCTGGTTGTAGCTGTACTCAGAGCAGAACCTGTTGTAGTTAGTGTCAAAAGTTCATTGGAAGTTTGCGAATGTCCTGCAGTTGTCCCAGTTGTTGAGAATACCATAGGATTTATAGATATTGTTGTTCCTTTTGTATCTGTTCTGGTTGTAGTTGTAGGTATTACTGAATCAGTAGCCTTGACTATAGCTGATCCCGTTGAGGTTGATGTAGAAGTACCCAAAGCAGAACCTATTGTATGCAGTCTGGAAAATTCAATAGAAGTTGGTTTATGTCCTGCAGTTGTCCCAGTTGTTGAGAATACCATAGGATTTATAGATATTGTTTCTTTTGTATTTCTTCTGGTTGTAGGTATTATGGAATCTGTAGCTGTGACTATAGCTGATCCTGTTGAGGTTGTGGTAGCTGTACCCAGAGCAAAACCTGTTGAAGACAATGTAGAAATCTCAATGGAAGATGGCGAATGTTCTGCAGTTCTCCCAGTTGTTGGGAATATCATAGGATTTATAGATATTGTTGTGTCTTCTGTATCTGTTCTGGTTGTAGTTGTAGGTATTACTGAATCGGTAGCTGTTACTATAGCTGATCCTGTTGAGGTTGTGGTAGCTGTACCCAGAGCAAAACCTGTTGTAGACAATGTAGAAATCTCAATGGAAGATGGCGAATGTTCTGCAGTTCTCCCAGTTGTTGGGAATATCATAGGATTTATAGATATTGTTGTGTCTTCTGTATCTGTTCTGGTTGTAGTTGTAGGTATTACTGAATCGGTAGCTATGACTATAGCTGATCCTGATGAAGTTGGTGTAGCTGTACCCAGAGCAGAACCTGTTGTAGACAATGTTGAAATCTCAATGGAAGATGGAGAATGTTCTGCAGTTGTCCCAGTTGTTGAGTCGATCATAGGAATATTAGATATTGATGTGTCTTCTGTATCTGTTCTGGTTGTAGTTGTAGGTATTACTGAATCGGTAGCTATGACTATAGCTGATCCTAATGAAGTTGTTGTAGCTGTACCCAGAGTAGAACCTATTGTAGACAATGTTGAAATCTCAATGGAAGTTTGTGAATGTCCTGCAGTTGTCCCAGTTGTTGAGAATAACATTGGATTTATGGATATTGTTTCTTTTGTATCTGTTCTGGTTGTATTTGTAGGAATTACTGAATCTGTCTCTGTGGCTTTAGCTGATTCTGTTGAGGTTGTGGTAGTTGTACCCAGAGCAGAACCTGTTGTAGATAGTGTAGAAATCTTACTTGAAGTTGGTAAATGTTCTGAAGTTTTCTTAGTTGTTGAGAATATGATAGGGTTTATAGATATTATTGTTTCTTTTGCATCTGTTCTGGTTGTAGGTGTAGGTATTACTGAATCTGCAGTTGTGACTGTTGCTGATCCTGTGGAGGGTGTTGCAGCTGTACCCAGAGAAGAACCTGTTGTAGACAATGTTGAAATATCAATAGAAGTTTGCGAATGTCCTGCAGTTGTCCCAGTTGTTGACAATACCATAGGATTTATAAATATTGTTTCTTTTGTATCTCTTCTGGTTGTAGGTATCACTGAATATGCCGCTGTGACTATAGCTGATCCTGTTGAGGTTGTAGTAGCTGTACCCAGAGCAAAACCTGTTGTTGACAATGTAGAAATCTCAATGGAAGATGGCGAATGTTCTGCAGTTCTCCCAGTTGTTGAGACAATCATAGGAATTATAGATATTGTTGTGTCTTCTGTATCTGTTCTGGTTGTAGTTGTAGGTATTACTGAATCGGTAGCTATGACTATAGCTGATCCTGTTGAGGTTGTGGTAGCTGTACCCAGAGTAGAACCTGTTGTAGACAATGTTGAAATCTCAATGGAAGTTTGTGAATGTCCTGCAGTTGTCCCAGTTGTTGAGAATAACATTGGATTTATGGATATTGTTTCTTTTGTATCTGTTCTGGTTGTATTTGTAGGAATTACGGAATCTGTCGCTGTGGCTACAGCTAATTCTGTTGAGGTTGTGGTAGCTGTACCCAGAGCAGAACCTGTTGTAGATAGTGTAGAAATCTTACTTGAAGTTGGGAAATGTTCTGCAGTTTTCCTAGTTGTTGAGGATATCATAGGGTTTATAGATATTGTTGTTTCTTTTGCATCTATTCTGGTTGTAGTTGTAAGTATTACTGAATCTGCAGTTGTGACTGTTGCTGATCCTGATGAAGTTGTAGTAGCTGTACCCAGAGCAGAACCTGTTGTAGACAATGTAGAAATCTCAATGGAAGTTTGCGAATAGGCTGCAGTGGTCCCAGTTGTTGACAATACCATAGAATTTATGGATATTGTTTCATTTGTATCTCTTCTGGTTGTAGGTATTACGGACTCTGCAGCTGTTACTATAGCTGATCCTGTTGAGGTTGTGGTAGCTGTACCCAGAGCAGGACCTGTTGTAGGCAGTGTAGAAATCTCAATGGAAGTTTGCGACTGTCCTGCAGTTGTCCCAGTTGTTGACAATACCATAGGATTTATGGATATTGTTTCTTTTGTATCTCTTCTGGTTGTAGGTATTACGGAATCTGTAGCTGTTATTATAGCTGATCCTGTTGAGGTTGTGGTAGCTGTTCCCAGAGCAAAACCTGTTGTAGACAATGTAGAAATCTCAATGGAAGATGGCAAATGTTCTGCAGTTCTCCCAGTTGTTGGGAATATCATAGGATTTATAGATATTGGTGTGTCTTCTGTATCTGTTCTGTTTGTAGTTGTAGGTATTACTGAATCAGTAGCTATGACTATAGCTGATCCTGATGAAGTTGTTGTAGCTGTACCCAGAGTAGAACCTATTGTAGACAATGTTGAAATCTCAATGGAAGTTTGCGAATGTCCTGCAGTTGTCCCAGTTGTTGAGAATACCATTGGATTTATGGATATTGTTTTTTTTGTATCAGTTCTGGTTGTATTTGTAGGAATTACTGAATCTGCCACTGTGGCTATAGTTGATCCTGTTGAGGTTGTGGTAGATGTACCCAGAGCAAAACCTGTTGTAGACAATGTTGAAATCTCAATGGAAGATGGCGAATGTTCTGCAGTTGTCCCAGTTGTTGAGACGATCATAGGAATAATAGATATTGTTGTGTCTTCTGTATCTGTTCTGGTTGTAGTTGTAGGTATTACTGAATCGGTAGCTATGACTATAGCTGATCCTGATGAAGTTGTTGTAGCTGTACCCAGAGTAGAACCTATTGTAGACAATGTTGAAATCTCAATGGAAGTTTGTGAATGTTCTGTAGTTGTCCCAGTTGTTGAGAATAACATTGGATTTATGGATATTGTTTCTTTTGTATCTGTTCTGGTTGTATTTGTAGGAATTACTGAATCTGTCGCTGTGGCTATAGCTGATTCTATAGAGGTTGTGTTAGCTGTACCCAGAACAGAACCTGTTGTAGATAGTGTAGAAATCTCAATGGAAGTTTGCGACTGTCCTGCAGTTGTCCCAGTTGATGACAATACCTTAGGATTTATGGATATTGTTTCTTTTGTATCTCTTCTGGTTGTAGGTATCACTGACTCTGCCGCTGTGACTATAGCTGATCCTGTTGAGGTTGTGGTAGCTGCACCCAGAGCAAAACCTGTTGTAGACAATCTAGAAATCTCAATGGAAGATGGTGAATGTTCTGCACTTCTCCCAGTTGTTGAGACGATCATAGGAATTATAGATATTGTTGTGTCTTCTGTATCTGTTCTGGTTGTATTTGTAAGCGTTACTAAATCGGTAGCTATGACTATAGCTGATCCTGATGAAGTTGTTGTAGCTGTTCCCAGAGTAGAACCTGTTCTAGACAATGTTGAAATCTCAATGGAAGTTTGTGAATGTCCTGCAGTTGTCCCAGTTGTTGAGAATAACATTGGATTTATGGATATTGTTTCTTTTGTATCTGTTCTGGTTGTATTTGTAGGAATTATTGAATCTGTCGCTGTGGCTTTAGCTGATTCTGTTGAGGTTGTGGTAGCTGTACCCAGAGCAGAACCTGTTGTAGATAGTGTAGAAATCTTAGTAGAAGTTGGTAAATGTTCTGCAGTTTTCCTAGTTGTTGAGAATATCATAGGGTTTATAGATATTGTTGTTTCTTTTGCATCTGTTTTGGTTGTAGTTGTAAGTATTACTGAATCTGCAGTTGTGACTGTTGCTGATCCTGATGAAGTTGTAGTAGCTGTACCCAGAGCAGAACCTGTTGTAGACAATGTAGAAATCTCACTGGAAGTTTGCAAATGGCCTGCAGTTGTCCCAGTTGTTGACAATACCACAGGATTTATAGATATTGTTGTTTCTTTTGTATCTATTCTGGTTGTAGGTATTACTGAATCTGTAGCTTTGACAATAGCTGATCCTGATAAAGTTGTAGTAGCTGTACCCAGAGCAGAACCTGTTGTAGACAATGTAGAAATATCAATGAAAGTTTGTGACTGTCCTGCAGTTGTCCCAGTTGTTGACAATACCATAGGATTTATTGATATTGTTTCTTTTGTATCTGTTCTGGTTGTATTTGTAGGAATTACTGAATCTGTCACTGTGGCTACAGTTGATTCTGTTGAGGTTGTGGTAGCTGTACCCAGAGCAGAACCTGTTGTAGATAGTGTAGAAATCTTAGTTGAAGTTGGTAAATGTTCTGCAGTTTTCCTAGTTGTTGAGGATATTATAGGGTTTATAGATATTGTTGTTTCTTTTGCATCTATTCTGGTTGTAGTTGTAAGTATTACTGAATCTGCAGTTGTGACTGTTGCTGATCCTGAAGAAGTTGTAGTAGCTGTACCAAGAGTAGAACCTGTTGTAGACAATGTAGAAATCTCACTGGAAGTTTGCAAATGGCCTTCAGTTGTCACAGTTGTTGACAATACCACAGGATTTATAGATATTGTTGTTTCTTTTGTGTCTATTCTGGTTGTAGGTATTACTGAATCTGAAGCTTTGACTATAGCTGATCCTGATGAAGTTGTATTAGCTGTACCCAGAGCAGAACCTGTTGTAGACAATGTAGAAATCTCAATGGAAGTCTGTGACTGTCCTGCAGTTGTCCCAGTTGTTGACAATACCATAGGATTTATGGATATTGTTTCTTTTGTATCTCTTCTGGTTGTAGGTATTACGGAATCTGTAGCTGTTACTATAGCTGATCCTGTTGAGGTTGTGGTAGCTGTACCCAGAGCAAAACCTTTTGTAGACAATGTAGAAATCTCAATGGAAGATGGCGAATGTTCTGCAGTTCTCCCAGTTGTTGAGACGATCATAGGAATTATAGATATTGTTGTGTCTTCTGTATCTGTTCTGGTTTTAGTTGTAGGCATTACTGAATCGGTAGCTATGACTATAGCTGATCCTGATGAAGTTGTCATAGCTGTTCCTAGAGTAGAACCTGTTGTAGATAATGTTGAAATCTCAATGGAAGCTTGTGAATGTCCTGCAGTTGTCCCAGTTGTTGAGAATAACATTGAATTTATGGATATTGTTGATTCTTTTTTATCTGTTCTGGTTGTGTTTGTAGGTATTTTTGAATCTGCAGCTGTGGTTATAGCTGATTCTGTTGAGGTTGTGGTAGTTGTACCCAGAGCAGAACCTTTTGTAGATAGTTTAGAAATCTCAATGGAAGTTGGTGAATGTTCTGCAGTTGTTCTAGTTGTTGAGATTATCATAGGATTTATAGATATTGTTGTTTCTTTTGTATCCATTCTGGTTGTAGTTGTAGGTATTACTGAATCTGCATTTATGACTATTGCTGATCCTGTTGAGGGTGTTGTAGCTGTATCCAGAGCAAAACCTGTTGTGGACAATGTAGAAATCTCAATGGAAGTTTGCGAATGTCCTGCAGTTGTCCCAGTTGCTGAGAATACCATTGGATTTATGGATATTGTTGTTTCTTTTGTATCTGTTCTGGTTGTATTTGTCGGTATTACTGAATCTGCAGTTGTGACTATAGCTAATCCTGTTGAGGTTGTGGGATCTGTACCCAGAGCAGTACCTGTTGTAGATAGGGTAGAAATCTCAATTGAAGTTGGCAAATGTTCTGCAGTTGTCCTTGTTGTTGAGAATACCACAGGATTTATTGATATTGTTGTTCCTTTTGTATCTGTTCTGGTTGAAGTTGTAGGTTTTACTGCATCTGTAGCTATGACTATAGCTGATCCTTTTGAGTTTGTGGTAGCTGTACCCAAAGCAGAACTTTTTGTAGACAGTGTAGAAATCTCGAAGGAATCCGTTGAATGTTCTGCAGTTGTCTTAGTTGCTAAGAATATCATAGGGTTTATTGAAATTGTTGTTTCTTTTGCATCTGCATTGGTTGTAGTTGTAGGTATTACTGAATCTGCAGTTGTGACTATTGCTAAGCCTATTGAGTGTGTTGTAGCTGTACCCAGAGCAGAACCTTTGTTAGACAGTTTTGAAGTCTCAATAGAAGTTTGCAAATGTCCTGCCGTTGTCCCAGTTGTTGACCATACCATTGGATTTATAGATATTGTTGTTTCTTTTTTATTTCTTCTGGTTGTAGTTGTAGGTTTTACTGAATCTGTAGCTGTGACTATAGCTGATCCTGTTGAGGGTGTAGATGCTGTACCTAGAGCATAACCTGTTGTAGACAATGTAGAATTCCCAATGGAAGTTTGCGAATGGCCTGCAGTTGTCCCAGTTGTTGACAATACCACAGGATTTTTAGATATTGTTGTTTCTTTTGTACCTATTCTGGTTGTAGGTATTACTGAATCTGTAGCTTTGACTATAGCTGATCCTGTTGAGGTTGTGGTAGCTGTACCCAGAGCAGAACCTGTTGTAGGCAGTGTAGAAAGCTCAATGGAAGTTTGTGAATGTCCTACAGTTGTTCCAGTTGTTGAGAATAACATTGGATTTATGGATATTGTTTCCTTTGTATCTGTTCTGGTTGTAGTTGTAGGAGTAGATGTTATAAGTTCTACAGACTTTTCTGAGGTGGACATTGTTGATACCCCCATAACAGTTTCCAAGGTGGAGTTGGTACATTTTTCTGTGGGACCCGTTGTTGTGCTTTCTGCCATGTTTCCTGATGATGATGTTGTCCCTATGGAAACAGTTTTAACATGTACAAATGCTTCTGTTGCTGTTCTTATAGATTCTTTGGATGGTGTTACAGTTTTTCCTGTTGCTGAAGTAATTCTTTCTTGGGTGAATAATGGTAGGACCTCCATAGTGGTTCTTGGAGAAGTAGATTCTTGGAACACTGCAGAATCTGATGGTTCACCTAGATTTGCTTTAGATATAGGTTCTCTAAATGCTGTGGGCATCATATCAGTAGTAGAACCAGTTGTACCCACTGTTGATGTTCTGGTTAAAAATGACGATGTCGTTGTATCCTTTACATCTGCTGCTGTTGATCTTTCAAGATTTTCTTTTGATCCCTTGGATGATTTTGGACCTCCATTGATTGAATTTGTGCTTTTCTCTGCTATATGTGTTGCTGCAGAACTTGAAATGGCTTCTGCTGCAGCCACAACTTTTTTGGTTGTAGACTTGGTTGTGGATTTCACTGATATTTCTGGAATGTT
Organism: Bufotes viridis; assembly: GCA_033119425.1. Classification (NCBI taxonomy): domain Eukaryota; kingdom Metazoa; phylum Chordata; class Amphibia; order Anura; family Bufonidae; genus Bufotes; species Bufotes viridis. The sequence continues at coordinate 21,439,827 of CM065597.1, forward strand.
TTTTGCATCTAGAGATGCAGTAGCCAGTACAGTCTTTTTTGGTATTGTGGTCATAGCCATCAGTTTTGAAATTGAAGTATCAGAAAATTTTGTTGTGGAAAACATTGTACTTCCTTGTGCTATTACTGTTGTAGATTTTCTTGAGGTTCCAGTTTCCCCTTCTGTTGTGTTTCTGTTTGATATTAACACACCATCTCTAGTAGTCACCTCTGTTTTGCCCTTAGTAGGTGGTGTTGTTAACGCTTTTTGGCCACAAACATAAGGAGAAAAAAAATAAGATATGGTAAGTATAATTTAGCCATATGGGAAGAGACTTTTTAAATTTTATAGCATGTCTAATTGCAGGACTAGTGAGACCCTCATCAGTATTGAGATTTGAGAACAATCAGTTGTATGTACCTCTATTCCTTTCAATAGACAGTGTGCCTCTATCCATCTATCCTAAACTGTTCATCCACCGTTCCCTGTCATTGCATCCACTACTTAGAAAGAAATGAACCTCGTGACTAAGTAATTCGTCACATAGCTAATTTTTTTGTAAAATTCCGCGAAGCAGCCGAATCGAATTTTCAAGAGCTTCACTCAACATTAATATATATATATATATATATATATATATATATATATTTATATTACACTGATAAGTAAAAGAGTAACAATGAGGGATGAGCGAACCCGTAGAAGTTTGGGTTCGCAGGGTTCGGCCGAACTTCAGGTCAAAGTTCGGGTTTGGGACCCGAACTTGATCCCGAACCCGGACCCCATTAAAATTAATGGGGACCCGAACTTCACTTTATTATTTTCCGTTATAACATGAATACTAAATAAAATGGCCATTGAGGGGTTAAAATAATTTTAAAAAACTCAGCTCATCCACTTGATCGTGCAGCTGGTATCCTCTTCTTTCTTCTTTCTTCAGGATCTTCCAAATTACCTGCGATGACGTCACCGTGCTCACCATGTGGTGAGCACGGTGACGTCATCGCAGGTCCTTTTGCAGGTCGTGCAGAAAGAAGAGGTTACCGGTTGCACGATCAAGTGCATGAGATGAGTTTTTTTTTATTATTTTTAACCCCTCAATGGCCATTTTATTTAGCATTCTGTCTTAAGAATGCTATTATTTTCCGTTATAACCATGTTATAATGGAAAATAATAAAATCAGCTGAACACCGAACCCAAACCCAAACTTCAGTGAAAAAGTCCAGGTTTGGGTCCGCTCAACCGTAGTAACAATGTTTTGAACTTTTGACGTTCAAGCTCCATATCTCACCATCCACTACAGCTTCTAACGTAGGACTACCAACATTTTATAAACAATCATCTTTGCTATCTCATACATAAATTGGACTTGCAACTATTTAGCATATGATACTGTTTTGCTCCTGGTGGTGGAATAATCTTTTTCTTCTTGTATAGTACAAATTACAACCTGTTCTCCCATTTCCTAATAGCTCGGTGTGTTAGTAGTTTGATTCTCAAGTGTAAGGTCACTGGCTCAAATCCAGGAGCAGCCATGAAGAGGATTTCCCAAGAAAAGAGAAACAGTGTCCTCCAGCTCATTGATTGCAGTATCACAGCAAGAAAATTGCCAAAATGCACCATGTGAGCTCCATGACAGTTGAAAAAATATGAAATTAAGTCTGTCTATCAATTCCAAAGCCAAGAGGTGGACATCCAGGCAAAATATCAGAGTCAAGTTGGTTCATCACAAGGTCTATCAGTTCTGGCGCAACAAATACAACAGTGTCCTTCCTCCTCCTCAGAGTACTATGCCATGCTGTGAGTCAAGTGGTTGACAAAAGGATCACTAATCCAGCTGCTGTGCCTGCCACCATGGTAGTTAAATGCGTTGTCCAAGATTAGAAAAACATGACTATTTTTTTCCCAAAAACAGATCCACAATGCTACAAGAGTTGAGTCTGGTGTTGAAGCTCAGGTTCATTGAAGTGATTGCATAGAGATGCAAAACTTCACACAACCTGTAGACTGGCGTGAATTTTTTTTGGAAAGGAGTAGCCATGTTTTTCCAATCCTAGATATACTCTTTTGTACCCTGTGTTTACAAGTAAGGTTTATTATAAGTAATGAACATGCTTTTATGGACTATTACCTGTATAGCTTCTAGTCGCCCTAAGTCAATATCTGTAAGACATACAATATGTTTACATATAAATTCCGAATAAATTGCGGTATGCGAGAAACTGAGAAATATTATAGAGCTGCTGATATACCTTTAACTATTAAAACAACCAATCAGAAAAATTCCAATAGTTGAATATGTTTGTTTCTAAACAATAGCACACCAAATATACAAGTACACACATATTATGTCACATCATTCATTATTGTTTAAAAAACATATTATAGCAAATACACAGAACACAAATCATGTAGTGGTAGCAGTGCAGGACAATACTGTGACAAGCAGAAGCCCTCCCTCCCACAGGACTCCCACAGTAGATAAAAGCCCTCACTCCGATACCAGCAAATGAGCGTCAAAAAGAGCTGTGTATTACACATGAAACAGATGACTGATGTAACAAAATTGCTGACTAAATATCAGAGCACAAAGCCATACTCTCATGCATATACAGTGCTGGTCATAAGCGCGGTATATGGAGTCACCAACGGTGCACTCTCTAATACATGTATCCAACCGCACTGCATGAATTATGTTAAAAAACTCTATTTCCGTATGACATGCAGAAGACACTTGCTACTGCACACTCCACTCATTTGGGCAGTCATGGGGCCAGAACTGACCAAATAACTCAAGTATGAACTTAGCCTTATAGGTCAATGTTAGTGTCAAGAAGAAGCATACTCCTTTTACTTTGCCATCAGATGATAACACATAGATGTAAACAGAACCTGTTCTATTAAATGCTTATAAAAGTAGAACCCCTCCTGTGGAGAGGTAGTGTTGATTGAGCACCAAAGTGCTCGTGTGCTTGGGTGCTTGAGTAGAACACTTCGCGATTCTCGGGTGCTCGGTGCACAATGGTAGTTAATGGGAGAACGCGAGCATTAAACCAGGCACCCCCTGCTCTGAAGAGGGTAGGGTGTCGGAACTCTAGTTCGGCTTAGGAGTCCCTGGTCTGACTCCATATATAGCTATGTCGATATATGGAGTCAGTGCTTGGGGACACCCAGTGTATTTAAATCTAATTAATCCTGTATTTCAGAAAAGTTTCTGCTGGGATTCGAACTCATGACCTTCTGCATTAGAAGCAAGGCACTTAACCACTCAGCATAGCCAGTTACAAAAAAAAAATTGACTGCTACTGTAGAGGAATACTTACTACTAGTAAGTATTCATATACAGTAGAAGTCTCATATTTTTTTTTCTTTTTTTAGGCTCTGGCTATGCAGCTATATAGTTAAAGTTCTGGGCTGTGAGTTCAAATCACGTCACAAGCTTTTTCAAAAATAGAGGTTAAATTATATATATATATATATATATATATATATATATATATATATATATTAGCAATTGTAAAAAATGTATGGCACAAAATAAATGTGTAATTACAAAAAATTAAATAAAATAATAAAATTTTATATATATATATATATATATATATATATATATATATATTTATTTATTTATTTATACAGTATATATATATATATATATATATATATATATATAATACTTCATAATATGTGGGAAAATACTACTGATGTTTTTAGCCATAATATATTTACATATATTATGATATATTATATATTCTAAATATATAATAATATGTGTAAATATATTATGGCTAAAAACTGAGTTGAGCCTCTATTTCTGAAAAAGTTTGTGACAGGATTTTAACTCACATCTTCTGCATCTGCATCAAAGCCCAGAACTTTAAACACTACACTATATAGCTGCATAGCCAGTCACAAAAAAATATATAAATATGAGACTTATACTGTATAGGAATACTTACTAGTAGTAAGTATTCCTCTACATTGAAAGTTTCATTTTATTTTTTATTTTTTTAAATAACTGGCTATGCAGCTATTATAGCTGAGTCGTAAAGTGCCTTGCTTCTAATGCAGAAGGTCATGAGTTCGAAACCCAGCAGAAACTTTTATGAAATACAGGCTAAATTATATTTAAATACACTGGGTGTCCCCAAGCACTGACTCCATATATGGATATAGCTATATATGGAATCAGAGCAGGGACTCCTAAGCCGCATACTCACACTGAGGAATTCCCTCACTGTACAGTGATCTTCAGCATAGAAATAGAGGCTAAATTAAATTTAAATACACTGAATCGAGCATCACGCTTGAGCACAAGCGGTGTTTGGCCGAACTCCGCAATGTGCCAAGCATAGCGATGCTTGAGACGAACTGGTGCTCGCTCAACACTGTGGAGAGGGTGTGAGCAGTAAGTTTGTGTTAACGTCACTAATTATTTTGCCCTTCCTCTGATCCGTCAGAACAATAACCTCCCAAAAAACGCACCCTGTCTTTTAGCATTTGGTCAGTAATCCATCAGTATTTATAATTCCAAAAAAAAACAGGAGTTGATCCAAAACAGAGATAACACGTGAAAAGAATATTTGCAGGCATTTTATCTGCTACACAGATGGGATCTGTTGTCATCTCATTTTTACTTCTGACAGATCAGAAAAAGGGTCAAATAAAAGATTATGCCAGCCAAGCCAAAATGGCAAAATAGTGGCCTAGTCATGAAGTGGGGAGGGTGGGAACAGCATGAGAAGTCCACAGAGTGGCCCTATGACATAGTGGTGAGGTGGAAGCATCATGAAGAGACCACAGAGTGGCCCAATGACAGAGTCTGGAGGTGGCGGCAGCATGAAGAGGCCACAGAGTGAAACAATGACAGATTCTGGTGGTGGCAGCAGCATGAGGAGGCCACAGAGTGGAACGATGACGAGAGATTGCAGAGGTGGCAACAGCATCACAAGGCCACAGAGTGTCACGACGACGAGATATTGCGGCGGTGGCAGCAGCATCAGGAGGACACAGAGTGGCAGGACGATGAGAGATTGCGGAGGTGGTGGCAGCATGAAGAGGCCACAGAGTAGAACAATGACAGATTGTGGTGGCGGCAGCAGCATGAGGAGGTCACAAAGTGGCGCGATGAAGAGAGATTGCAGAGGTGGCAGCAGTATCAGGAGGCCACAGAGTGGCTCAACGATGAGAGATTGCAGAGGTGGCAACACCATGAGGAGGCCACAGAGTGCCACGAAGATGAGAGATTGTGGAGGTGGCAGCAGTATGAGGAGGCCACAGAGTGCCACGATGACGAGAGATTGTGGAGGTGGCAGCAGTATGAGGAGGCCACAGAGTGGTACGACGACGAGAGATTGTAGAGTTGGCAGCAGCATCACGAGGCCACAGAGTGGCACGACGACGAGAGATTGTGGAGGTCGCAACAGCATGAGGAGGCCACAGAGTGGATGCTTTGTCTATTCATTTAAAGGGAATATAGGACAGAACAGAAGGTTAAAATTTCTCAACTTCATAAAGTGTTGCTTAAAACACAATTTAATAATACAAGTTCTCCAGCACAGAAGGCTTGGCAAATTGATTGTCCGGGAATTTCCCTCGAAGATTTGGATAATATATTGCTGAATTTAAGTCTACTTATAATTTAATATTTAATAAATTTAATTAAAAAAATTGTGTTGCCTAAGACAGGAGAGAATCTGACAGTCTTCTGTTTATTCAACAACATGGTTGCGATGGAGAAATCATTCCAAAAAACTATTTCTCTCCACCTGGAGACAAATCCTGTCAAGATTGATGGAAGTGCGGTATCGGCTGCTCATCGAGCCAGATACTTCTGCGGAAACCTGCCTGGTATGAACAGGCCTCTAGTAGCTACAGACAATGAGAAGACAAAGCTTCAAGATCGCTTGGAGCCCGGAAGAGTTGTGAAGTTTATCAAGATTCAAACCATAACTACCAGCCCCTGGTCTCTACGTCAGGGAAAACATCGAGTTCACAGTCATCATGGATGGGAAGGAGGACATCTTGTGGTGCACGGAGATGGAGAGGGTCTTCGGATTCCCCTGCACTATACGGACGTATAGATGAATATAGATATAGATGAACCGCTGCTCCCGACGGTAACTCCTGGGAAGGTCATGAAGCGTCCCGGTCATCCAGCATCTATCCCCCTGTTGAAGGATTATTTTGAAAGTGTGTGAAAGCCATACACGCTACAGATTTATCATGGAGACAACAAGAAAAATAATGAAGCCCTTTCGTCACTTGGCTCCCAAGTGCAATCAGCTACATCATCATCATTGAGTACTGTCTGCATGTCACTGATGTCCTCCTTAACCGTCTCTGGGTCAGGAGCCTGACCGCTCGCAGCACCAGCACCAGCTCCCACGCCACTCTCCTCATCACTACTTGCGCGCCTAGTGGAAGAAAGGACAGAGGCTGGTTAAGGACTGGTGAGGGCACAGGGCCTGCTCCCGGGCCATGCCAACTAAGGGCTGTGTCTGACGAACCCACTGACTCTTGGCTGGGGGTGTCTGATGTCACATGCTATGAAGTCGAAGATCGAGTCAACCAGTCTAGAACTGTTGGGTTGCTGGTCACAACTAGTGATGAGCAGCAGGGGCAATATTCAAAATCGCTATAATTCATGAATATTTGGGCAAAGACTCATCATAAATTAGCGAATTTGAGAATTCGCCATTATTTTCTTGATTTCAGAAATTAACAATTTAATATGTGCATATTACGCACGCAATACAGGCGTGGGTCACTTTTGCTACATTTTTCAAGCTGCTAGATGTTTTCTACTTTTACACAACAGGCTTTTCAACAGAGAAGTACAACGCTGGACGGCGAATATATTTTAATTTCGACACTAATACACAGCATACAGGGCTTCTGAATATATCACTGCACTGCTGAGCGGCAAAGATAGTTTTCCTTTTTTACTAATACACAGAAAGGTCTGTAATTTTCGCCCTTCACCACACAAGGGCTGTAATTTTCGCCGTTCACCACACAAGGGCTAATAAGCCCTTTTTTCCCACTAATACAAACATAGAAAAACATAGAAATATTTCCTTGTAATAAACCCTGTTAATGGCTGTATCAAACAGCACTTGCACCCTAATGAGAACGGTTTGTTGGAATTACAGGGCTGTAAAATGGCAATTTGCATCCCCAGTCAGTGCAGCAAGGTGTAATCAGCTTGTTCCTATTACCCAGGCTGTCACCTCCTTGACTGAACCCTGTTCAACACAAATGCTGGTGGAATGTTTCCTCCCTATCCTTTCCCTACACCTTAAGTAATCTTTCTCTGCACTTTTAAATAGTTTTTTTCACCACTTCACGGTAAGAGCAGTGAGACTATGGAACTCTCTGCCTGAGGAGGTGGTGATGGTGAGTACAATAAAGGAATTCAAGAGGGGCCTGGATGTATTTCTGGAGCGTAATAATATTTCAGGCTATAGCTACTAAAGATGGGTCGTTGATCCAGGGAGTTATTCTGACTGCCTGATTGGAGTCGGGAAGGAATTTTTTCCCCTCAAGTGGGGAAAATTGCCTCTACCTCACAGGGGTTTTTTGCCTTCCTCTGGATCAACTTGCAGGAAACAGGTCGAACTGGATGGACAAAAGTCTTTTTTCGGCCTTATATACAATGTTACTATGTTACTATGTTACAGTCAAGTCTTTCCTATCACTGTCCTTAGCGCCTGCAGATGTCTCTCCCTGCACTAAGTACACTGGTAAATGGCAGAATCTAAGATGGCTGACGCTATCTATAGGGCCGTGACATCACAGGCCTGGTTGGCTGCTGATCGACTGCATGCATGGCATTATGGGTGATCCCGCCTTCCACTTCGTCAGCTTCGATTCACTCATCTCTAAATTTATTGATTATTTAGTCAGTTTTACTTCTTTTGTAGATGGCAGTACACCCAAGTGTTCCAGCTGTAGTCATGCCTTCTGTCATGGTTTGTTTGCTTAGCCTCTGGTCATCATCAAGTGTTTTGTCATCTTTACAGTCTGGCTCCTTGATAAAGCACCAATTAATTGTGATGTGCTATCTGTAGATGTTTCTATTTTTTCTTCTGTTGGAGAGTACACAGAGGATGTGACAAAAACTTTTAAAGGGATTCTGTCACCTCTGATAACACAAATTCAGCTTTTAAACCAGTCATGCTCCACAGATTACCTTGAATCGGCTTTGCTTTTCTGTAATGTAATCCGTCCAGTAGTTTTGCTGAAAAACGACTTTTATAAATATGCTAATTAATCCTGAAGGTGCCCAGAGGGGCGTTATCTTCCACTTTGTGTGTCCAGTAATGCCCCCCTGCAGTGCCCAAAACCGGCTCCTTGCTCACTAAAACACGCCTTCCTCCTGAATCCCTAACCGCCCACAGCGTCTCATCCCTCTCCTCCCCCTCCCTGACGGCCGAGCGAAGTCAGTGCGATGTGCTGGAGACTGAGGGAAGAGCGAGCATCGGACGTCACTGGGCTCGGTGCATGCGCAGTGACGACGATGACGCTCCTGCCCAGAATCCCTTTAAGGTTAGGGTGTCTTCTGAGGTCTGAGAATATTATTATAGCTTTAGTGGATTTTTCCATTGGTTTGATTGTCAATATAATTTTTGATAAATCTGTAGATGGCCACATTGTTAGGTGTATTGATTTACTACTTGGACTATCTTCATCTTTGTATGTTGTAATGGTTACTGTGGATATTTTTGAACTTGGTTCCTCAAATCCACATATGTAAAAAAAACTCTACTGTTGAAGGTACTGTTCGTTATTCTACGAATGTTGAGAGTTGATGCATCTTTTAAAGTTGACCCATCTATTGCTTGTGCAGTTGAGATTACTGTCATTGTGGCATTTGATGTTTCTCTAATTAAACCTTCTATGGAAGTTCCTCTTACTGCTACTGTTGAATATTTTGAAAGTACAGTAACGTTTAAATCTTCTGCAGATGTTCTTTACATTGATGTAGCTTATTATGATGTTTCTCTGTTTACTGATACAAATGTATTTTTCTCATATCAAATTGTAGTAGTCAGATGGGTCATTGGTCTTGTACCCATTGACAATGGTATACTATTTGAAGATCTTTCCATTGCTCCTTCTTTTGTAGGAGATGAGGATACTTTCATGGAACTTGTCACAGATTCCTTGTCTTCTGAGGTTTTTCTAATTGCATATGTGTAGAAAGCTTCAAAATCACTTGTAATATCAGGAGTAGAGATGTCGCGAACATAAAATTTTCCGTTTCGCGAGCGGCGAACATGAATTTCCACAAATGTTCGCGAACGGGCGAATGGGCTCAACACCTGGGCTGTGGAGGGGGATCCATGGCAAAACTCCCATAGTAGTTGACGCAGAGTCGGGTTTTAATCCATAAAGGGCATAAATCACCTAACATTCCAAAATTGTTTGGAATAACGTGCTTTAAAACATCCAGTGTGTGTATACGATCAGGTATAATGTTGTATCGATCAGGTAAGGGTTACCCCTGCTTCACAGTGACAGACCAAACTCTGACAGACCAAACTCCCTGTTTAACGCCCCGCAACAACCGCAAACAGTCCATTTGCACAAGGTTGGATACCAAGCTAGCCATGTCCCATTCCTTGTCCTCACTGACGTCATTGAAGATCTCTTCCTCCACCCAGCCACGTACAACACCAAGGGTCCCAAAGGTGACAACAAGCCCCCTGGGACGCCTGCTGTGGTTGGTCTTTCACCTCCTCAAAGCCACCTTCCTCCTCTCACTCCTCTTCTTCAGACTCCTCTCTCTGAGTTGCTGCAGGTCCAGCAATCGACGACGACAAGGCTGCTTTTGGTGGTGATGGTGACCACAACTCTTCCTCTTCATGCTCATCTACAGCCTGATCCAGCACTCTTCGGAGGGCACGCTCCAGAAAAAACACATATGGGATGAGGTCGATGATGTTGCATTGGGTTTGACTGACCAGGTTTGTCACCTCCGCAAAAGGACGCATGAGCCTACAGACATTGTGCATGAGCATTCAGTAACGCGCCCCAAAAATACCAGGCTCCGCAGAGGCTGACTTCTTTTTTTTAAATTAAAAAAAATCTGTTCTTACCAGTTTAATCTCTGTTTTGTCCCCTATCAGGGGCCGGTGTACGGAATAGATTTTAGGAACCGGGAGATGGAAAAAGATGGTTGGTCGGTCCTCTTCCTTCTAATTCGGGGCGCTGCGCGTGCACCGTGCAATGTACTGTGCCCCCCTATATGAGTGGTGTGTTGAGTAGTACTATTCCTATCAGTTGAATCCCTGTTACGTCCCCTATCAGTGGACGTGTATCGAATAGATTTTAGGAACCAGGAGATGGAAAAAGATGACTGGTCGGTCCTTTTACTTCCAATTTGGGGCACTGCGCGTGCGCAGCGCAATATACTGTGCCACCAATACAAATAGTGTGAACTACTATTCTTACCATTTTAAACTTTGTTAAGTCCCCTATGAGGGGACGTGTATTGAATTGAATCATTGCATGGGGAGATAGAGAAAAAAGCTTGCTCTGTCCGCTTACTTTTAATTTTGGGCACTTGTAATTAAATTTGCCACCAATGCAACTAGTGTTAAGTAAGTACTATTCCTATCAGTTTTATCTCTGTTTTGTCCCTATCAGGGCCAGGGCCGGTGTAGTGAATAGATTTTTGGAACTGGGAGATGGAAAAAGACCCATGCACGGTCCACTTTGTTTGAAGTTTAGGTCACTGCGCGTGCGCCGTGCAATGTACTGTGACACCCTATATGAGTGGTGGGCAGTGGGCACAGTACAGTCTGTGGGCCTGACACACACTGGCAGGCAACTGCAATTATATTAAAGGGTAAAAATTAAATGACTTTTTTATCTGCAAGGTACTGTGCTACCCTATATGAGTGGTGGGCAGTGGGTACACGACAGTCTGTGGGCCTGACACACGCTGGCAGGCAACTGCAATTATATTAAATGGTAAAAATTAAATGATTTTTTTATCTGCACGGTACTGTGCCACCCGATATGAGTGGTGTGCACACAGTACAGTCTGTGGGCCTGCGGCCTCTCACACACAGGCAGGCAACTGCAATATACATATATATATATATATATATATATATATATATATATAATTAAAAAAAGGGCTTTTTGAGGTGCTGTCAGGATGCTGTCCTTACAGCAGATGGCCACTATTACACGAGCGAGTTTTCCGCCCGGGTGCAATGCGTAACGTTAATGCATAGCATCCACACTGAATCCTGACCCATTCATTTCAATGGGTCTGTGTACATGAGCGTTTTTTTTTCACGCATCACTTGTGAAAATCGCAGCATGTTGTATATTTTTCATTTTTCACGCAAGCAAGTGCGGTTGCGTTGCGTTTTTCACTGATGGTTGCTAGAAGATGTTATTTGTAAACCTTCAGTTTTTTATCACGCCGCGTGAAAAACGTATTAAAACGCATTGCACCTGCGCGGAAAAAACTGAACAACTGAACGCAATCGCAGGCAAAACTGAGTGGCTTTTCCTGTGAAATCGAACAGTTTTCACTGAATGCATCCGCAACGCATCCGCAACGCATCCGCAACGCATCCACAACGCATCCGGACCTAAGGCCCCATTCACACATCCGCAATTATTGTCCGCATCCATGCCACAATTCTGCTGAATGGATGCGGACCCATTCATTGTGAATGGGGCTGGACGTGATGCGGAGAGCACACTACAGTATGTGCTCTTCGCTTCCGCATTTGCAGAGGCGCGGCCCTGAACTTCCGGGTTTCGGCCCCGAAACATCCGGCCGCAGCTCCGCAAAAGATAGAGCATGTCCTATTCTTGTCCACAGCCTGCGGACAAGAATAGGCCTCTCTATAGGGAGTGTCGGCATGGTGTGTTGCGGATCCGCAATTTGCGGATCCGCAAAACACTACGGACGTGTGAATGGTGCCTAATCCGGACATGCTCGTGTGAAAGAGGCCGATGAGTCTTTGAGGACTGGAGTGGACACAGAACACTGGCCTAGCTAACGCTTTCCCTATTAGTTCAGCAGCATCAGCACTCTCTCTGCTCTAACTAACACTGCAGCTTCAGAATAAATCTAAGATGGATGCTGTCCTTGCTTTTTGATAGGAGGTGGGAGGGTATGGGAGGGAGGGTATGCTGATTGGCTGTAATGTGTCTGCTCACTGTGAGGTACAGGGTCAAAGTTTACTCAATGATAAAGTATAGGGTGTGAATCGAACATCTCGGATGTTTGCCTGCCACGGCGAACGCGAACATGCGATGTTCGCCGGGAACTGTTTGCCGGCGAATAGTTCGGGACTTCTCTAATCAGTAGATGAAGGAGTAATAATTGTAGAAGTGATTAGTGATGAAGATGCAGATGTTAGTTTATTCCTCTCCTCCATTCCTGATGTGGTTTCAATAGATTTAGTAACTGGACTCTCTATATCTTCCAATGTACTTAGAGCTATTGTTGAAAAAGATATTGAAGGTACTGTTTGTGTTTCTACCGATGTTGATATAGAACCTCTTGCTTTGTCTTTGGGGATGACCCATCTATTGGCATTGTGTGTGATATTGTTTCTACCACAGCATTTGATGTTTCACCAGTTATAGAACCAAATGTGGTTATTACTTTAGGTTTAGGTTTACCTGTCATTTGTTGACATGTCTATATCTTTCCCAAGTGTCACTGATATTAATAGTGCTGTGGATGCAGCGATCATTGTTGTTACATCCTCTGATCCACCTGATATTAATATATGTCCTGTTGAAGGAATATAACTTGATGTAGCCTTGGCCACTATATTGCTTACAGTTGTATATCCTACTTTTCCAGCTATAGCCCTTGTTGTAGCATCAATAGTTTTTGAGTCACTACCTGGACCTTCAGTTGTATGGAACGATGAATCTATTTCTGATGGTTGTATAGTTGTAACTTCCCCTGATTGTGTAATTCCAGCTTCCTATAAGGTTGAACCTTGTATAGCTGTTGTACCACAGAAGACTCTTTCCATGGAGTTTATACTGTTAAAGCTAGAGTAGATGTTATATCCATATCTCCAGTAGTTGTTAATAAGGGTTAGGTAGATGATGCAGTAGCTTCCATTATAGATGATATTTCATTGGCCGTACTTATTTAGATTGCTTCTTTTTTTTGTGCCAGTTGTTTTCAAGCCTGGGGTTGTTATTTTTAGTGGCCCTTAGGTGTTGTAAAACTGTTCTGGACTAAGACAGTAATAGGGTTTGTTAAAGTCATTATACTTTCTGTTGATAGTTCTAAAGTGACGTCCTTGACTTTTGTTTTTGAGGTTTCATGATGACTTTCTGTTGATGAAGTGTGAGCAGAAGTTTCGATTGTTCCTGGAGAAGTCCCTGATATGAGATCATCCTTAAATCTTGATGTACTTGCAGTAAATACCTCTGTTGCCAGCATTTTTAAAGTAGTCGTGTATATCATTGATTCAGCATTGGTTCCATTTTCTGCTTTTGCATCCCTTTTATTGTTGTCAAATCTTCCTCGGCTCTTCATTCTGTTGGCACCTCTGTCAATCTTGGAATAATTGACTCAGGTCCTCCTACGCCTGTATTAGGATATGTTGTTGTCATACCATTTGTATATTTCCCTATTGTGCCTGATTCGGAGATTTCCAATGTTGATGTCTCCAATGATTTGGTGATTGCATCTTTACCTGTCTTTCCAGATATACTTTAAAAATCTGCTTTGGTTGTGAAAATTGAATCCTCTACTGCTGTAGTCGCTTCTTCTTTAATAGTTACAAGACCTGTATATTTTACTTCAGGTGTTGCAGTTGTTCTTGTGGTAGACTTTGTAGACATTAATAGAACTACAGGTGATTCTTCTATTTTTGATGACGTTGCACCATCTTCTTACACTGCTAGTGCATCTTCTGCTAGTTCTTTAAGAGTTATTGCACTTGTTATTAGGGTTGACTCTGTAGACTTTGATAGATCTACAGTTGTTTGTTCTATTGTAGATGATGTTGCCCCATTTGTGGATGGTGTCATTGCATTGAATGCTGCTATACTAGTTCCTAAACCTGTAGATGTTATTGCAGTTGTCTTTGCTGCTGCTTTTGCAGTCATTGATGGTCCTCCTGAAATAGATGCTGCCTTTGAGGATAATGTTGCACCACTTATAGACATTGTTAGAACCTCTTCTATGTCTTCTTGAACAGTTCCAAGACCTGTCATTGTTGTTGCAGTTGCACTTTTTGCAATTACTGCAGACTTTGATAGACCTGATGCAGATTTCTCAACTGGAGATGATGTTACACCATCTGTGGACATTGATAGTGCATCTTCTGATGGTCTGTCAAACATAACAATACTTGTTCCTAAGGTTGTTTTTGTGGTTGACTCATGTACATATTGATAGATCTGCAGTTAATTGTCCTATTATAGGTGATGTTGCACCATCTTTGGATGTTGTCATTGCATCGTCTGCTGCTTTACTTCCTATACCTGCAGATGTTATTGCAGTTGTCATTGTTGCAGAAATTGATGGTCCTGAAGTAGACGTTCCTATTGAGGATAATGTTGTACCACCTGTGGTTGTTGTTAGTGCCTCTAATGCTGATTCTAGAACAGCTCCATGATCTGTCAGTGTTGTTGCAGTTGTCCTTTTTGGAGTTACTGCAGACATTGGTAGACCTAATATAGATTTCTCAATTGAAGATGATGTAACACCATCTTTGGATGTTGTGAGTGTTCTGCTGTTACTTTATTTATTTCAGTACCTGAAGATGTTATTGTACTTGCTGAAGTTATTTTTGTTGCTGTCATTGGAATCACTGGTGGCCTTGATATACTGTAGATTTTTCTCTTGAAATCAAAGTTACACCCTCCATGGATGTTGTCAGTGAGTGTTCTACTGTTACTTTATTTATTTCAGTACCTGAAGATGTTATTGCACTTGTTGCTGCTTGAATTCTTTTTAATATTGGAGTACTTGTAGACACTGGTGGATCTGTAGTGGACTGTTCAATAGTAGAGGCTAGCAATTGTTTCTGGACGTGCAGACGTTATTGAAGTTATTGCAGTTGCTGTACTTATAGACAATACTGGACCTTCCGAAGATTGTTCTCTTGTAGACAATGT
The DNA here is from genome assembly GCA_033119425.1 of Bufotes viridis. Taxonomy (NCBI): domain Eukaryota; kingdom Metazoa; phylum Chordata; class Amphibia; order Anura; family Bufonidae; genus Bufotes; species Bufotes viridis. The sequence goes on from CM065597.1 coordinate 21,454,936, forward strand.
TGTACCATGAAAGGATATAGTTAGTTTGTCTTCTGCTAGGTTAGTTGCTCCTCTACCAGAGGATATTAGTATATCTGCTGCAGCTGGAACTCTCCTCAATATTGGTGTAGCCTGTATAGACATTGTTGGATCTATAGTATACTTTTCTGTAGTAGTTGATGTTATTGCAGTTGTTGCTGATGTTTTCATTACTTTGCCTGTAGAGAATACTGTAGATAACGTTGTTAAATCTGTGGATGTTGCTAGATGTTTGTGCATCTCCAGCTGCTTATTGAAAGGTTCCTAGACCTGTAGATGTTGTTGCAGTTGTCCTTGTTGCTGTTATTGCAAAACATTGGTGGAGCTGTTGTAGATTTTTCTGTTGAAGATAATGGTACACCCCCTATAGATGTTATTAGTGTTCTGCTGTTACTGTATCAATTTCAGTACCTACAGATGTCATTGCACTTGTTGCAGTTGTTTTTGCTGCTGTTGTTGCAGGCATTCGAGGTGTTGCAGCAGATGCTGCTATTGTGGATATTTTTGCACCATCAGATGGTGTTTATACATCTTCAGATGAAACCTGAACAGCTTCAAGGCATGTAGATGTTAATGCAGTTTTTGCAGTTATCTTTCTTGCTGTACGTATAGACATTTTTGAATGGGCAGTTGACTTATCTATTGAGATTGGTAATGCACGTGGAGATGATTTTTGAATTTTTGCAAGAGCTGTAGGTGCTGTTAGTGCATTTGTACTTGTTCTTGTCACTGTAGACATTGGTGGACCTACTGTAGATTGTTCTATTGTAGATGCAGTTGCACCAGTTTTGGGTGTTGTTAGTGCATTTTCTGCCTCTAAAAGAGTTACAAGAGCTGAAGATTTTAATGCAGTTGTCTTTGCTGCTGTCACTGTAGACACTAGTGCACCTGTAGTAGATTATTTTATTGAAGATGATACTGGATCCTCTTTAGCTGTTGTTTCTCCTTCTCCTGCTTTACTTTCTGCAAATCCTGTACATGTTATTTCACTTGTTGTAGTTGTCCTTGTAGACATTGATATTTCAGAAGTAGCTGCTGCTATTGTGGATATTGTAGCACCACTGATGAATGTTGTTTTAGGGCACTTTCTGTTTCTTCTTCAACAGTTCCAAGACCTGTAGATGTTGCAGTTGTCACTTTTGCTGTCACTGCAGACATTGATAGACCTCCTGTAGATTATTCCATTGAAGAATGTCATTATTCCCTCTATGGATGTTGTTAGTGAGTGTTCTGCTGTTACTGTATTCATTTTTCTACCTGAAAAGTGCACTTTTTGCAGTAGACCCTGTTGCTGTTGTTGCAGATGTTTGTGGACTTGCAGGAGTTTCTGCTATTGTGGATATCATTGTACTATTAATGAATGTTGTTAATGCTTCTTCGGATGCAACTTTAATAGCTTCAAGACCTGCATATGTATTGCAGTAATTGTAGTTGCTGTATCAGTAGATATGGGTGGACTTGCAGGATATGATATTATTGTTTATACTGTTGTTGTACCATCTATGGCTGTTGTTAGTGAATCTTCTACTCCTTGAACTATTTCAAGAGCTGTGGAATTTGATGATCTAGTTTTTGTGTCTATACTTGTTGCAGTAGATCCTACATATGTTGTTTCCAGGATTTTTCAGTATTTCTTCTATTTGCCAATGGTGTTAATTCTATTAATGTGGTTGTTGCAATGATTGCTGGTATAGTTCCAAATATTATTGCCCCTGCAAAGTTTTGCTCTGATTTTTTACTTGTGTCCATTGTTGCAATATTTGTTTGTGTAGACATATGTGTTGCTTAGTGATGAGCGGACATGCTTGGCCAAACTGGTGTTCGGCTCGAGCATTGCCGTGCTCGTATGCCATTGAGCACAATGTAAGTCAATGGGAGAACCCCAGGCACCCTCTGCTCGGAAGAGGAGACGGTGTCTGGTTCCCAAAAAAACAGCCAGCTTTTTCAGATCTGAGTGTTCACGATCGTAAAAATTCAGATCCGATGGTATATTCTAACAGAGAGGCGTTCCCATGGTAATGGAGACTCTTGAGGTTAAAATATACCTTTGCATCGGAGTTTTCTCCAATCCGACGGCATATTCTAACATTCAAAAATTATTTTAATACTGTGGAAGGGGGGGGGGGGATAGGGCGTTCACCATGGGAACGCCTCCGTGGTAGAATATACCATCGGATCTGAGTTTTCTCGATTGTGAAAACTCAGATCTGAAAAAGCTGGCTGTATTTTTGGGAACCAGACACCCTCTCGTCTTCCGAGCAGGGGGTGCCTGGGGCTCTCCCTTTGACTTACATTGGGCTCAGGTGCTTGGTAGAACACATGAGCATCGCGATGTGTTCGGCCAGAGCACCCGAGCACACAAACATTTTGATGCTCGCTCATCACTAGTGTTGCTTTTGTTCTTATTATCTCTTCTGATTTTGAGGGCAGAGGTTCACTCACCTGTTTCATTGTTACAACTGTTGATGTTATGTCTCTTCCGTCTAGACCAAGTGTGGATAAGTGTGGATAGTTCCTCTGAAATAATGCCTTGACTTGTTCCCAATTTGGTGTGGTTGTAAATATGGATGTTAATGAAGTAGATGTTGCTGTTATGTCTGATGTGGAACCATCTCCTAATGTGTTTTTTTTTTTATTTTCTTGTGCTTCATGACTTGTCCCAAGACCTGCAGACGTTATTGAAGATACCACCATCTTTGTTGTTGAAGCATCATTATAGTCTTTTGATTTCTCTATTGCATACATAATTGTTGATAGGTCTGTAGATCTGTTTGCACCTTCATCTATTCTTGATGTTCACATTGACCTTGTTGGGCCACTTTCTATGATTGCATGAGGTATGGTGGCTTCTTCAGCCACCAGACAGCTTTTCTTAGAGGTTTAGATCTTACTTAAATTGATTCAGTGATTCCTAGAGTATGTCCTATCACCTTGGTTTCTTAATGTTAAAGCTGTTCTTGATGTCCCTGGTACTGTTGCATCAATTGACTTTAGGGTTTATACACTTTTGATTTTCCTTCAGGTATTGTATTTGCACCTTTTGGTTGTTGCCTCTATAGATATGGTTATTGTCCTGGTATTAGCAGGAATGGTTGTGTCCTGTATCATATTTATATGTAAGCCTCCACCTTGACCAGGAATAAATTTAGTGTCTTTCATGTTCTTATGGATTGCCCCAACCACAGAGGAGCTGTTGGGTACTTTTTTCATATTCTTATTTGTTATCCCAACTCTATCGGGGGTGACTTTGGCTTCACGCCTGTTCCTAATAGGTTTCCCATCACTGGTAAAGTACATTGTGGCTCTTCGCCTGGTCTTATGTGTAGTCTTACCTCTTCACATGAGTAATGTATCTTCTGTAATGTTATGTGTTTTTGATTTTCTACTTACTCTTGATGTTTCTGTAGTTATGATTCTCCTGTAGGAAGTCAATGTTAATTCAGCTATTGTGACCTTATTTTCCATCTTTGGGTTTGAAGCTGAAAATTTTACAACTTGCTTTAAAGGTCTTGTGTCCAATAGTTTTTTTTTTCTGTAGGAGATTAATTTTTAGTAATGATGAGAATATTGCTTTTTCCTGCATGTCCTATATGTGAAGTATCTACAAATGCAGCATTTGTTTCCCTTAAAGATACCATTGTGCCATCTAAAGTTGGTTTACTTTTTGGTGCAGGTTGGACTATGGTTGCTCTAGCTGCAAATAAATAAGATTTGCAAATAACAACAACAGTATTGCTTTTCTTAATCCTCCCTCTACACAAAAAGAAAAAACCCTATGGTCAAAATAGGTACTTAAAGGGTTAATCCATTCCTAAATGTACAGTAGCCCAGACTTCATCCTCTTGTACCCGGAAGAGAAAGAAGTTGTACCATATGTGATATTTATCGAATATCCACCTCTGGCTCTTGTCTCATGAACGTGTCCAGATCAGGAATGGAGAGGATCACGAGCATGGGCAGTTTTCTTGTTCAATGGTCCACTCACATTGAACTTCCAAAAATAGCTGAGTGTGCTTACTCAGTTATTTTCAAAAATTCCATAGCAGTGATTGGAGAAAGTTGCACATGCATGGTATCCTCTCCATACCTTGCAGGGTTCCATTCTTGAGACAGATGCAAATTTCAAAGGTGAGACCCGGACGTATTGGACTTTTATGTCATATTATGTGGACGTGCCATAAATGTCCAGATGCAAATATCCCTTATACAAAAAAAAAGTCTTGAAGTAGAAAAATTAATAAAAAGCAAATCTTTTAAGCAAAAGGTACATTTCTTTAGTTTGTCCATGATGCCAAAAATATACATTTTTTAATTATCAGAATTTCATAAACAAAAAGTGATGCTCACCTCACTGATTCCTTACCTCTACTATTAGGATGCTGGCTGGGTCCATGCTGGGCCTGGTTCCTATCAACATACAGGACTTAACTAATCTGCTAATCGCACTATTGATCTACTTCAGTCAGTTATTGAGCAGTCAGAAACTGGGAAGTGTTGAAATGGGAGTGGCAGACAACCCTTATATGTTGACAATAAGTGTTGAGTGCGAATATTTTAATAGGGATTTTTTTTTACGAATATCGGCACTTCGCTAATTTGTGAATATTTAGAATATAGTGCTATATATTCGTAAAAAACAAATATTTTTATTTTTTTTTTTTTTTAAACCAAGATACCGTTAACGAAAATAGAGAATATAGTGCTATGTTCTCTAGCTTCCTTAATTCTAGCAAGCCAACCAATAGAAAAGTTATAGCCCGTTCAAAGTTTAATTCGCGATACGCGAATATTACATAATGTAATATTCGCATACTGCGAATGAAACTTTGAACGGGCTATAACTTTCCTATTGGTTGGCTTGCTAGAATTAACGAATATAGAGAATATAGCGCTATATTCATTATCTTTGTTAATTCTAGCAAGCCAAGTAAACTTGCCTAAATACAGCTCTAAGTTGGATGCCCAATGCAAGAATATTAATATTAAGAGGGGGGTATGTGCAACTTACTTCACTGTTTGGCTGGGTAGAATTAACGAATATGACGAATACGAATATAGCGCTATATTCCCAATATTCGCTAATTCTAGCAAGCCAGTAGGAAAGTTGCCTATGGACAGCTCTAAGTTGAATGCACATTGCAAAAATATTACTTTATCTATCTTTTGCAATAAATTGGTAAAAGTAAAAATAGGTAAAGTAATATTTTCGCATTGCGCATCAAACTTAGAGTTGTCTATAGGCGAATTTCCTATTGGCTTGCTAGAATTAGCATTGATAACGATTAAGAATTTAGCGCTATATTCTCTATCTTTGATAATTCTAGCACACCAATCAATAGGAAAGTTATACCCTGTTTCAAAGTTTAATTCGCAGTACGCGAATATTATATAAAGTAATATTCGTTACTGCAAATTAAACTTTGAACGGGCTATAATTTTCCTATTGGTTGGCGTGCTAGAATTAACGAATATAGCGCGTTATTCTCTATATTTGTTAATTCTAGCAAGCCAACCAATAGGAAAGTTGCCTTTATACCCTGTTTAAAGTTCTATTCGCAATACGCGAATAATTAAATCGCATATCATTCGCGATAAATAGAATAATGACGAATATTAGATTTTGAAGAATATATAACGAATATGCAATTGAATATTCGTGAAATATCGCAAAATCGAATATGGCACCTCCCGCTTATCACTATTGATAATGATATCAATTATTGGCAATCAAACTACTGTTTATTTCAGTCGGCAAGGCAAATAACTTGCTGCCAGACATCACTGATGAAATCCAAAGTGGCTAATTCTTTTTTATCTCGAGTCTCGACATCTGTTAACATAGGAAAGTCATTATGCTACCATCTGCATTAGAAAGGTTCTTATGTCCATGGCCAACTAAAACATTTTTCCTCTTGTCTATGGACTTTCTATGGTTCTACACTGTTCAAACCACTTTCTAGTCAGAGCTGAGTAACGCTAATCAGAAACAAAGGAGGACAGCAGAAGAAGGAAGGAAGGTAAACGGACAAGGGCAAAGGAGGAACGGATGAGGATTGTAGACATATCATAGTTCTCAACTTCTGCTCAACTGTTTTAGCCCCTACAACATGATTTTTTAATTTATTTTTTATCAAGGATAGGTACTTATATTTGAAAGCTGTTGGGCTGCATAGTTATCCAGAAATCTTACAGGCTGCTGAACAAAAATTCAAGTGGCTAAAATAGTCGAAATGAAAAAAATAAATAAAAATGATTTATAATATTTTGCAGTGATTATTTAAAATTCTATGCTCTTCCTGCAGCATCATTTATCAGTGATCCCCCATAATCCCCAAGATTCATTGCTATAGACTGCTATTGTCTGCCACTGTCACATGGAACTTGACCACACGTCATCATGTTGCAATGACAATTAGGCACTTCAGGTACTACAGTGAATTAAAAAAATGGATTTAGTATTATAATGTTTTTTTTATTACTTTCAGCCATTAAAGCTCAATAAATAAAGTGATATATAGAACTAAGCACTATACATTAAAACATCTCCAGAAGAATATTAGATCAGAGAACATTAGAGAAGACTGTCCCTGATCTATACCAGGTTCTTTCTGATGGATTCTATATTTCATGTATATTTCCCCTCTTCTTTGAGTGAACCACCCCTCTGATCATCTCAAAAAGTTGTCTATGTAGGACAAACATAACACATAAATGTCCCCCCAGTGATAGTAAATAATAGGGTGGGAACAAGATTCTCCATTGGAATATGTCATGTTTTTCTATCCTACCTGTGTTCAGAAGAGAAAGGCAGGTAATACACGTAATAATCCATTTAGAGCAATTCAAGTCAAGCATCTGCCGATCATGGCCCAATAATCCAAGCAGGGTATCCATTGTATATAAAAATTTACAGGATCATCCTTGTGTCCTCCAACTAAGATGAACAAACACCCTTAAATTCATTCAAGTCCTTATATGGCAGCAGGAGGCTTCTTGCTGAGACATTTTGAAGGGTGTTTTTTTTTTTCTTTGCCATATAACACATGGAATGATGTGAGAGCCTGAGGCATGGCTTCTCGTAGGTTTTTACACTGTATTAACATGTTGAAACTTAAAAAAATATATCAATTACAAAACTTGTTTTGGACATTCTAGCTCCCAAAAGTTGAGATTGACTCAGCAGGTGCATATTACTGTTGGAGATTAGCAAATTTCTCAAAAATTTGATTTGACTGGTTCATGGAATTTACAAAAAAAAAATGTATCTGAATTATATGTGTTGAATCGCCTTAAAAAATTTCTATTTTCTGGCTGTAGAGAGCCTTTATAGTGGTGTAGCACACTGTGCCTTGCAGTAACACGCATGGGGAGTCTGCTGTGGTAGTGAAACTATCCTGTGAGTCAGTATGACATGCAGATGACAGGCGTTGCTATTAGAATCACTGCATCCTTCACTTATTTGGGCAATGTATAGAGTAACTGGTCGGCACTGCTGTAGTAGAGTGGCAGTGCATGTGTCAGAGGGTTGGCTTCCCAGGAAACAGCAATGTAGTAACGATCAGCACTCGCACAAGGTAACTTCTTCGATGCAAGATTTATTGGTCACATATTAGTGTATAGTGACGCGTTTCGGCATTATATGCTTTTGTCAGACTGTGTACAATTATAGAGACATTGCATTTTTAAATAGGCCGCCAGCAAACAAAGGAACTGACGTTAAAACAATGATCCCACACCCACACATATAGATGCATAGGACAAACAGTGAATTGATGAAACAAGTCATCACATGAAAGTCTTTTGGTTTTGCGTTGGAGAACATAATAGAATTAATATATTCAATATATTCATAATAGAATATATAGCAAGCCGCATGGACATTTAAGAATGTAAATTACATGTCGGCTGTCACATATAAACATGCCCCATACCGGTATACTTTCACCCGAATGTGGGTGAGCTAAATGTGTGCCTTTTATTACACTTGAGCAGTTTACACAACTTAAACAAGGATATGGGGAAGTACTTTCATACCGTCTTGTTTTGGAGAAGATAGGACACTTTGTCTCAATGTAATCTTATTGCTACCAATGTTCTCCCTAACAATTTTATCCTTGATGTTGTCAGCTCTTTTATAACACATCATGGGTGGCTGTTGGAACTCCATTATTTCTGGATATGACCTAGAAATGACATGCCAATGCTTATTGACAATTCCCTTCAATCTCTGAGTCCAGGGTTGATATTTAACAATCAGTGGGATACTTGGTTCTTTTTTAGACTTCTTCTCTTGTGTTACCTCTATCCTATTCCTCTGTTCCTGCAATAAACGTATTGGGTAACCCCTCTTGTGTGTTTCACTCACAATGCGCTTGACCCTTTGGTATTGGGAATAGCAGAGGGACTTTGTGGCTACTAGATGATTACTAGTAACGGTGTGTAGACTATTATGGTCCATAGTCTTTGTTAATAAATCAGTGTGTATTTGACTGTCCTCCCCTTTTATCACCCATGTGTCAAAGAAAGAGCTCTTTTGACCATCATGATGCAGGGTGAACTGTAATTCAGTCCAAATTCAGTAAATTGTTCAAGGGACTGAACGGTGCCCCGCCACACGCGAAAAATGTAGTTGATGAAACGACGCCAAAAGATACAATGCTGAAGACACAAATTCACTCTCAAATTGTGCCATATAGCAATTTGCGTATGGCGGAGCGGCGTTCGATCCCATCGCGGTCCCACGGTGCTCTTGATAAAAAGTATCTTGAAAAAGGAAATAATTCTGTTCCAAAACAACCTTTAGAAGTGAAAGAAAAAACTATTTTTCTGTCTCTTTGTATTTTGTGGAAGCCAGGAGCTTCTGGACCGCATTGATGCCCTTCTCATGTTTAATGGACGTATAAAGGCTGCATACATCAAAAGTACCCAGTATGCAGTCCAGAGATTTAATCTCCTGTAGAAAATGTCCAGTTTCCCGTAATAAGAGGATGTCCTTTTAGTCAGTGGTGTTAATACCCTTTCAAGAAAAATCACTGGTGGGAAGAGAATAGAGTCAGTAGATGCCACGATCGGACGGCCAGGCGGTTAGGTAATAGATTTGTGCACTTTTGGCAATGTATAGAAAACAGAGGTAATAGGGTGATGATTAATAAGAAATTCGCCTAGCTTGGCATCAATGACTCCACTCACCCTGGCAGTACTCACAGTGGTCTGTAACATGTCTTTAATCATCCTGTCACCCTGTAGTATCTGATATGTGTCAGTATGTCCTAGTTGTCCCAAGATTTCAGATATATAATATTCTTTATCTGAAACTACTAGAACTCCTCCCTTGTCAGCCGGTTTAAATATAAGTGACTTATCGTCAAATAGATGATCCAGGGCATATTTCTCCTCTATAGTCAGATTATGGTGTATATGAACTTCACCTCATTTACATTGGTGCAACAATGTATCCATATCACGCTGAACAAGAGTGATAAAGGTCTCAACTGAGTGATGTGATTTCGGCGGTATGAAAGTACTTTCCCACTTTTCCTTGTTTAAATTGTGTAAACTGCTCAAGTGTAATAAAAAGCACACATTTCATTCACCCACATTCGGGTGAAAGTATACCGGTATGGGGCATGTTTATATGTGACAGCCGACATGTAATTTACATTCTCAAATGTCCATGCGGCTTGCTATATGTGGGGGAGACTTCAATGAGGATGAAGTACAGATTGAGCAAACATAAGTCCACTATCAGGAAAGGCAATCTATTGCTCCCCAGACCACACAATTTTCACCAGCAGAAACATACGGTAGCACAGCTACGTTTCAAAATTTTGCTGGCGGCCTATTTAAAGATACAATGTCTCTATAATTGTACACAGTCTGACAAAGGCATATAATGCCAAAACGCGTCAATAAATACTAATATGTGACCAATAAATCTCGCATCGAAGAAGTTACCTTGTGCGAGTGCCGATCTTTACTACATCACTTATTTTGGCAGTCACGGGGCCAAAACTGACCAAATAACCTATTTGTGAACTCTGCCTTACAGGTCAATGTTAGCATCAAGGAGAAGCGCACTCTTTTTATACTGCCAGCAGCTGATTCCACATAGATGTCTACAGAAACAGTTCTATTAAATACTTATATAAGTAGAGACCCCCCGACAGAGTGGAGAGGGTATCAGCAGTAAGTTTGTGTTGACGTCATTGATTGTTTTGCCCTCCCTCTTATCCATCAGAACAATAACTCCCAAAAAACAGATGCTGTCTGTGGAGCATTGCCTTCACTAAGTCAGCATTTGGTCAGTAATTGATCAGTATTGCTGAAGCCAAAAAAAAAAACAGGAGTGGGTCCAAATTAGAGATGACACGTGAATGGAATATTTGTGTTTTGTACCCACTCCTGCTTTTGGCTACCAAATCATAAGCCAATTCTGATGCAAAATAGGAACCATGTCATGCAGGCCTTACAGCTGTTACATAGACAGGATGCATTGTGCATCTCATTTTTCCTTCCTTCTGACAGATCAGAATAAGGGTCAAATAAATGATGATCTCAGCCAGGCCAAAAGGCAAAATAGTGGCCCAGTCATGAAGCGGGGAGTGTGGGAATAGCATGAAAAGTCCACAGAGTAGCCCTATGACATAGAGGTGAGATAGAAGCACCACAAAGTGGCCCAATGACAGAGTCTTGGAGTTCTCAGCTAGTGTTTGGTGGATCTCCTGCTCCCCGTCTGCCTAAAGCTAAGTCCTCCTTCCTTCCCTTTTGTTGTGTTTACTGACTAAGCCTCAGGGAGATGCTAGTTCCTTCACAGTGGAAGGAATCAGTTGTCTTTCTCCTGCTCCCTAGCTGAGGGTTTGTTTCAGTTTCAGCAGGACTTAGGTTCCAGCGCATGAGTACTTCCACCTTTGGGATTTGCTCATGCTGTCAGCAGTCAGGGAAAGGCTCAGGGATTGTAAGGTAGTGACCTTCCCACTTCCGTAGCTTTGGGGCCTAGTCTGGTGTTTTGTTACTGTTGTTGTATTTGGCTTTTTTCCCTTCCCTCACCTACAGTGACAGGAGGCCACAGAGTGGCACAATAACAAAGCATGGAGGTGGCGGCAGAAGCAATATCAGGAGGAGGCAACAGGGTAGCTAATTGACAGTGTGGAGGTGGCAGCAGCATCAGGAGGCCACAGAATGTCACAGTGAAAGAGTGTGGAGGTGGCAGCAGTAGCAGCATCAGGAGGAGGCCACAGGGTGGCACAATGACAGTGTGGAGGTGGCAGCAGCATCAGGAGGCCACAGAGTGGCACAATGACAGAGTGTGAAGGTGGCGGCAGCAGCAGCATCAGGAGGAGGCCACAGGATGGCATGATGACAGTGTGGAGGTGGCAGCAGTAGCATGAGAAAACCAAAGAGTGGCACAATGACAGAGTGTGGAGGTGGCAGCAGCATTATCAGGAAGTCATAGAGTGGCAAGGTGACATAGTGTTGAGGTAGCAGCAGCATCAGAGGACCACAGAGTGGCCAGGCAACATAGTGTGGGGGTGGCAGCAGCATCATGAGACCACAGAGTGGCAATGTGACATAGTGTGGAGGTGGCAAAAGCATCAGGATATCACAGAGTGGCAAGGAGACATAGTGTGGAGGTGACAGCAGCATCAGGAGACAACAGAGTGACCCGGTGACAGAGTGGGGAGGTAGGTGGCAATACCAGTACTAGATGAAGATGGTGGGTGAAAAAGGAGCACTTGGCATCAGATGTGTGGCATCCGGCTGGAGGCAGCATCAGAACAGTAGCTGAGGCAGGTAGCCAGAAGAAACCGGTCTCATTTGTCAAAGTGTTGGTGTGGCACCATGGATGATCTAGTCCAATGCATCAGGCATTCGTGGGTGGAAATCTTGGCTAATCCACGCCTGATTCATCTTGACAGGTCAGTGTCTCCACATTTTGGGTGGACAGGCGAGTTCTTCTTGGGGTTAACTATGGCCCCCGCCACTAAACACCGGCTCTGATGCCACACTACTGGACAGGCAGGACATCTTTTACAGGCCAAACTCTGCCAATTGTGGCCACAAATCCAGTTTGGCTTTCCAGTAGTCCAGCGGATCTTCAATGTGGGGTGGCAGGGTGCTGTCCAAGTTCAGGTCCTGCTCCAGGTCTAGCTGCTGATGCTGCTGGTGAGTAGTTTCTTCACTAGGCGGGTGAAAAAAGCTGCTCATCAGCGACTGAAGTTGCTGCTGATGGAGGTGGAACTGCTCCTGACTCATGTTACACAATTCAATACAGCTGAGCGCCGACTCACCATTATAGGTGCTCAGCTCCCCTGCAGCTTGTTGTCTAGGGAACGGAGGATGCCGGCGGCGCTGAGAATGCGTGCACAGCCGGGTCCTCCCTGCCCCCTGGTTACTGTGGAGAAGAGGACGCCGGACGCGTCCCCGCTCCATTACGTGCACTAGATGCCGGCGGCACTGCAAAGGGGAAGCGTTTCGCCGGCTCCCCGTTACAGTACCTCCCCTTCCACGAGGGGCCACCGGACCCACAATCACAGGAGTAGGTTTCTCCGGGTGAGCTAGATTTAACTTTCTCACCAACCTCTTAGCATGCAACTTACTCGCTTGCACCCAAGACCTTTCTTCAGGACCAAAACCCTTCCAGTGAACTAGATATTGCAACGAAGTATGAACCTTCCTCACATAAAGGATTCCAGAAACTTTGAATTCAAGTTTACCGGCAACCTCCACTGGGGGCGGGGGTTCCTGTGCAGGAGATACAGGTGACACACACTTTTTGACTAAAGCCTTGTGAAAAGCATTATGAATACGAAAGAAGTCGGGTAACCGTAACTTAAAAGACACAGGGTTAATGATATCAACAATTTCATAAGGTCCAATAAATCTAGGTGCAAATTTACGCGAAGGCACTTTCAGAGACAAATTTTTTGTAGATAACCACACTTTGTCTCCAAACCTAAAAATCTACCTCTTTAGAGCGTCTTTTGTCCGCATTAACTTTCTGAACCTCCTGGGCTTTTTTCAGGTTCGACTGAACCTGGGCCCAGACTGTGCACTGTTCTTTAATTACAGAATCAGCATCAGGAATCTGAGAAGAAGACGGCAAAAATTAATTGAACTGTGGATGAAATCCCATATTACAAAAGAAGGGAGACATACCAGTAGACGGTTTCACCTGATTATTAATGGCAAATTCTGCCAGGGACAAATGTTTCTCCCAAAGATGTTGGTTATTGGAGAGGAGACATAACACCTCAAATATTGTTCTAGAGACTGGTTTAAAGATTCAGTTTGACTGTTGGTTTCCGGGTGAAAGGCCGAAGAAAAAGAAAGAGAGATGTTAAATTTATGACAAAAAGCCCTCCAAAATTTTGAGACGAATTGAACGCCTCTATCTGAAATTATAATCTCCAGAATACTATATAGATGTATAACATGATCTAAAAAAGGGAAGCCAAAGTCTTAGCATTGGGCAATTTTGACAGAGGGATGAAATTAACCATTTTGCTAAATCTGTCAACCACTACCCACACCACCAGCTTACCTTCCGAAATTGGTAGGTCGGTAATAAAGTACATTGAAATATGGGACCATGATTTTCTGGGGATGGGCAGTGGTTGCAACTCACCTGCAGGACGGGACCTAGGAGTCTTGGACCTGGCGCAAACCTAACACGCGGATACGTGCGCCTGGATATCTCTAGACAAGGTTGGCCACCAATAGAACCTGGACACTAGTTCCTTGGTAGCATTAATGCCCAGATGCCCACTAAAAACAGAATTGTGGCACTCACCCCGGACGGAGACACAAATGACCAGGAACAAATAACTTATATTTAGGGGATTGTACTGGAGCCAAATGTTGTTCTGCAGTAATTTCGATCGTCAAGTTGGAGGAGCCCGAAGCCACAATGTTACCTGCCGGCAAAATAGGTTCTGAAGGAGAAATAGGAGGCTGAAAGGCACAAAAACTCCGGGATAGGGCATCCACTTTGACTTCCTGGCCTGAAAGTAATGCAAAAGTTAAAGCTTGTAAAGAATAATGCTGGGATGTCTGGGATTCGAATGTTTAGCAGATTCCAAATACATAAAATTCTTATAATTAGAGTTGAGCGGACACCTGGAAGTTCGGGTTCACAGAGTTCAGCCGAACTTCCCTGTAAAAGTCAGGTTTGGCACACGAACTTGACCCAAACTTGACCACAATCCGGAACCCCATTGGCTGTGGACAGGCAGCTGCACTTGTCTGTGATAACGCCACCTGCTGTGATAAACACACGTTCAGACAATACACTGGTTGCAGGGTAGGCCAGCACCTCTAAGGCGTAAAGGACAAGCTCAGTCCATGTGCCCAATTTTGAAACCCAGAAGTTGAATGGGGTAGGCCTATCAGTCAGTACGTGTAGGCATGTGCACATATACTATTCCACCATGTTGCTGAAATGCTGCCTCCTGCTAAGACGTTCCATATCAGCTGGTAGTGCTGGTTCTTGTGGCATGCGGACAAAGCTTTTCCACATTCCGGCCATGCTGACCCTGCCTTCTGAGGTGCTGGCGTTGCCCCAGCTGCATTGCGAACTTCTTCCTCCTCCTCTGCCTTCACCTTGTGCTTCCACTGAGGCCCCGGTGTCAGATAGGAATGCTATCAGCAGCGCGTCTACCAGTATGCAGAATATATTTCCAAGTCAGGTATGCAATGCAGGGATAGTTTGAAAGAAAAACAGGGTACAGATCACCCAGCAATCTAAACACTGCCGAATTTACAGAATATATTTCCCAGTCAGGTATGCAGTGCAGGGATAGTTTGAAAGAAAAAAGGGGTACAGATCACCCAGCAATCTAAATGCCGCCAAATTTAAAGAATATATTTCCCAGTCAGGTATACAGTGCAGGGGTAGTTTGAAAGAAAAATGGGGTACAGATCACCCAGAAATCTAAACGCCGCCAAATTTATAGAATATATTTCCCAGTTAGGTATGCAGTGCAGGGGTGGTTTGAAAGAAAAAAGGAGTACAGATCTCCCAGCAATCTAAACGACGCTGAATTTACAGAATATATTTCCCAGTCAGGTATGCAGTGCAGCAGGAACACACACTCCAAGCCACTTGTGAATGACTGGCCTGATAACCGTGGAAATGTCCCCCCAGAATCTAACATATTGATTTACTGAATTGATTTCCCTGTCAGATAAACAGCGCAGGCCGCAGGGGTACTTGACCACCAAAAAAGTGAATTTGCCCCCCCAGAATCTAACAGATGGATTTACTAAATTGATTTCCCTGTCAGATATGCAGTGGCGGTGTCATAAAGAGAAATATTGCTTTAGGTCACACAAATATGTAAAAGACAAATTTAATAGAATTATCTTCACTTTTAGGTATGCAGTGCAGCAGGAACACGCCCTCCAAGCTAGGGTTGGGCGATATCAAAAATATTGCCACGATAACGATATTAAGAAATTTATCGCGATAACGATATATATCACGATAAATGCCTATTTAGAAGAAAAAAACACTTGGAGACGTTATACCGTATGGGGCAGCTACAAGGTGACGTTATACCGTATGGGGCAGCTACAAGGTGACGTTATACCGTATGGGGCAGCTACAAGGTGACGTTATACCGTATGGGGCAGCTACAAGGTGACGTTATACTGTATGGGGCAGCTACAAGGTGACGTTATACTGTATGGGGCAGCTACAAGGTGACGTTATACTGTATGGGGCAGCTACAAGGTGACGTTATACTGTATGGGGCAGCTACAAGGTGACGTTATACTGTATGGGGCAGCTACAAGGTGACGTTATACTGTATGGGGCAGCTACAAGGTGACGTTATACTGTATGGGGCAGCTACAAGGTGACGTTATACTGTATGGGGCAGCTACAAGGTGACGTTATATTGTATGGGGGCCACAAGGAGACGTTATACTGTATGGGGCAGCTACAAGGAGACGTTATACTGTATGGGGGCAGCAGCCGCCACACAAGGAGATATTATGGGGCCACAAGGAGATATTATACTGTGCCTCTAAGTTCCTTCCTCCTCAGTATAATGTGGCCACCATACAGTAATGTCTTCTTGCTTATGTTTGGGGAGGGGGACTCATGATTGTTTATTCCCTAATGCCTTGCCTACTACTGGTTATGCTACAGGCAGGAAGGGAAGGCCAGGCAGCCCCAGGGCCACAGAAGACATTTCACTATCCACCTTTATTATTACAGTTGATGTTATTTTGGGGGTCTCAGTTTCATCTCACACACCTGTGGCTGCTCCTTGGAGTTGTTGAACACTCCAGCCCTCGTAGGCCAGGACAACACAGGGCTCAGTGAGTCACGGAGGGTGGTGGCGTCTGAACTTTTCCCTCGGCTGCCTTCATCCTGTGGTGATTCTGTCTAGGGGGCGGAGACTTTGAACATGGGAGTGAGGCAGCCGCAGGAAACGTTTAACCCTCCCGGGCTCCCCCGGAGATTGTCAGTAAATATGCCGGTAGGAGGAGGCGGAGCCAGTGAGCCGGTAGGAGGAGGCGGAGCCAGTGAGCCGGTAGGAGGAGGCGGAGCCAGGGATCAAGTGTAATGTTCCTAATCCTGAGCCACGCTGCTAGTTAAATGTACGGGCGGCTCTCTTTGTGCGGGTGGACGGCGCTGCAGACTGGGGAATATACAGGGCGCATGACGTCACAGAATACCGCGGTTATTAGAAAACAGCCATATCGCAATATCGCTGTTTTCTAATACCGCGGTATATCATCATAACCGGTATATTGCCCAACCCTACTCCAAGCCACTTGTGAATGACAGCGGGATAACCGTGGAAATGTCCCCCCAGAATCTAACAGATTGATTTACTGAATTGATTTCCCTGTCAGATACACAGCGCAGGTGTCACGACCATGGGTATGGTCGTGACTCGTTGCGCCGCATACGGTTGCCAGCAGCATGGTTTCTGGTTGGCGCACGTGTGGGCTATTACGTGGTAGCCTCACGTGTGGTTGCCACTGGCAACACGGTTGATTTGAGAATGCGTGTTTGTTTTCCCCTTGGTGTGGTGTCCTGGCATGCTGTTGCCAGCGACTCTGTTTCCGGCTCTTGTTTGGTTTTGTCTGTCTGTGTAGGACCTCTGCTCCCTGGTAGAATGTTTATCTGTGTGAGCAACCCTTAAATGTTATATTGCTTCCCTTGTTCAGTCTGTGTGTCCCCTCCTGCGTGCTTCTGTTTGCCGTTCCCCACATGGTGTATGTTGTTATGTTGTGGGCTTTGTTTGGAGGTTTGTGTTGTGGTGTGTCTCCTCCGGAAGGGGGTTGCTTTCCCGGAGGGGTTTAAGCAAACAACTAGACAGTGCGTTTCCGGTCCATCTCGGCGGCAGCAGGTAAGTGTTGGTAACTTATGTTGTCTGTTGCCTTGTTGTACTTACCTGCCGTTCGGCTGTGAACCCTGTCTAGTTGGTGGCCATCTGCTGGGCCTCTGGAGACACCGCTCATCCGTGGTCTAGAATGAGCGTGTGGTCTCTGCTCTGTCTTCTAGGGCTATCCAGGGATTTCTAGGGCTCCAGGTGTGTGGGCATGAGCCTCCTTACCATCTGAGGTGGCTCATGCATTAGGAGTCTAGGGGCAGTCATAAGGATTCGTCAGGAGGTGACCTGCTCCCTTGTTCTCTGTATTCCTGCCCAATAATTGGGGACAAAGTACGGTGGGGGGTTTCCCCCACTCCCCACCGTGACAGCAGGCTGCAGGGGTACTTGACCGCCAAAAAAAGTGAATGTGTCCCCCCAGAATCTAACAGATTGATTTACTGAATTGATTTCACTGTCAGATACACAGCGCAGGTGTCAAGACCATGGGTATGTGAATATTTTACCCCCTGGGGCCCTGAACTCACAGACAGGTTACCTATATTATTTTCCCTTCCCCTGGCACATATGCAGTGCAGGTGCACTAAAAAAATGGGTATATGTCGCCCACTGAAGTACAAGAACAGGATTAAATTATTGTCCCTGGCACATATGCAGGTGCAAGTGCACTGCACTTGCACAAAATGGCCGCCGACGCCCACCTAATGAACAGACAGATTAAAACTTATTTTTTCCCCGGCACCTCCACAACAGCACTGACAGGAGGGTGTCCCGGCCCTCAGGACAGGAAAAACGCAGGAGCAATCATTCCAAAGGCCTCCTCCCCCTTACCTCACCGGTCGTTGTTTCATGTCCTTGGGAATCATAGGAGCGCTCCTGCAGTGTCAGGAAAACCTCTCTCACCCAGCCTAGACTTGTTCCCCACATGCTGGGAGGGCTGGTGCAGGAGAAGGGTCCCCCAGGGTAGCGTTCACCGCTCTTTCACGTCTCTGGAGTAAGCCCTGCTTGCAGGCATCCCCGGGCTTCACAAGTCCCACAAGCGGGTGAAATTGTGCGGGATTTCAGGCCACCAGGCGAGATTCTCCTTGGGCAAGAGAATTTTGTGAGATTTCAGGAGGATCACTTCCGGGATAAAGGTGAGGAGCTGAGATGTCGGCGTTTGTGACCGCAGTCGGCCATCCAGCTCATGCTTCTCTCCACTTGCTCTACCCTGTGCTCCAATCAGGATGCCTGCCTCAGGAGACGATACCACCAGGAAGCCTGGTGAGCCTGCTTCTGCCCATAGCCCGGTAAGCCTCCTCCCCAGGGGAGAAATATTTGTGTGCAGAAGATAATTTTTTAAAGAAACAGTCACCCCCTTTTTTTTTATGGCGGTTTAAGTTTCACATGTGGTGAGGTGGTGGCCCAAATTCATTTGGTGACTCATGGTCCTACTGCCCATGTGTTTCCCTTTTAGGGCACTGAGACCATGACTCACAAGCCAGCCAGCGAAGCAGGCTGCAAGAAATGCACCATTTGTAGAAAGTCCTTCACCTCCAAGAACAAAAAAGCCTTGTTTCAGAAATGCACAGAAAAAATTATGTCTGAGGAATCACCATCTCTCCTGGAGTCCATGAGAGCGATTATAAAAGAGGAGGTTAACTCCGTTGTCGACTTAAAAATAGCTTTCAGTCACCACGGCCATCCACCTCACAGAGATCCCATACCTCGGATCTTCCCCTTGAAATTGATGAGGGAGAATTATTGTCTGACAATGAATCAGCCTCTTTGGATGACGGCTCTGGCAGACCCCTATTTTCGCTCGAAGAGACTGACGGTCTATTAAAATCTATCCATGCGACCATGCATATAGAGGATGTTAAAGAGGTCCATTCCATACATGACCACATGTTTCAGGGCCTATGAGAGAGACGTAGAAGGGTCTTTCCAATACATAATAATATTAAAGCTTTAATAGCGAGAGAATGGAAAGCCCCCGAAAAAAGAACCGCAGTCTCTAACTCCTTCAGAAGGAAATATCTCTTTGAGGAAACGGAAACCAATCTATGGGACAAAACACCTAAGGTATTTCAAAAAAAAATTTCCCTCCCGTTTGAAGACATGGGTCTATTGAGGGATCCCATGGATAAAAAGTCAGAGAGCGTGTTAGAAAAATCCTGGGAAACAAATACAGCTTTGTTACGCCCCAGCATTGCCTTTACCTGTACAGCCAGAACCCTCTCGGTCTGGTTAGATCAGTTAGAGTAACACATCACTGCAGATACCCCTAGAGGGGAAATCCTAGCGTCCCTCCCTATGCTTAAAAAAGCATCAAATTTTTTAGCAGATGCCTCGGCTGACCTCGTCATGCTCTCTGCCAGATCTGCCGCACTTTCTAACGGAGAACAGTCCGGCTTCGCTCATTGTCAGGAGAAGCAGGCTCTAAGAGTTGCCTGTGTTCCATCCCCTGTGAGGGAGACAGACTGTTTGGGTCAGGATTGGACGACATCCTTGAAAAGGCATCAGACAAAAAGAAGGGGTTCTAGAAAATAAATACTACCATAAGAGGCAGTCTTTTCAGAACCAAAGAAAAGCCAGAACGGACCTTAAAAAGAAAGAAGGTTCCAGGAAATGGCTACCCGCTAAAGGCGCTAAAACCTTGAAAGTACTTCTCGCTCCACCCAATGACGCCAAAAGTCCTGTTGGGGGCAGATTGAGGGCTTTTGTCCCAGCCTGGGAAAACATCCATACCTCCCCGTGGGTTTTAAATACCCTAAAGGAGGGTCTAAGACTCAAATTTACCTCTCTTCCTCCAGATCGATTTACGATAAACAAGAGACTCTCCCAGAAGGGAAAACAACTTTGTTTAGAGTCAGAGGTATCCTCCCTAATAGGAAAGGGAGTACTCCTTCCTGTTCCAAAAGATAAGTACGGGAAGGGGTTTTATTCTCCAATCTTCCTAGTACCAAAGCCAAATGGATCCTTCCGACTCATAATAAATTTGAAATCCCTAAACAGATTAATAGTTTACAAAAAATTCTAAATGGAAACCATAAAGTGAACAATAAATCTCCTTCCTCAAGACTGTCTGATGGCTACAAAAGACTTACAAGACGCTTACTACCATGTCCCAATATAACCACCCCATCAAAAATATCTAAGAATTGCAGTCTTCATAGGAGACAAATTGCGCCATTTTCAATTCAGAGCGCTTCCGTTCGGGCTTGCCTCAGCTCCAAGGGTATTTTCCAAGGTCATGTCTGACGTGACAAAATACCTGCACCTCCAAAAAAAAAATAATAGTACCTTACTTGGACAATTTTTTGGTAGCAGCAAGCTCCGAAGAAATGCTCTAACTCTTCCGTGTCCAGAACTGTTTCACCTCTCTAGGATGGATTATAAACTTCAAAAATTCGGATCTGTCCCCAGAAAGAAGAAAGATCTTTCTCGGGGTTCTCCTAGACTCTCATCTTCTGATGTCTTTTCTTCCGGCAGACAAGAAAACAAAAATAATGCTGAAAGTCTCCAGATTCTTTTCCCAGAGGACTGCCCCCCTTAGGAACATAATGACGATCCTGGGCCTTCTAACCTCCACTATTCCGTCCGTCAGATGGGCTCAGAGCCATACTCGGGTAATCCAGTTTTCACATGCCTAAGGGTACCGTCCTTTTTTGCAACGAAGAAGAATCCTGCTCCGGCAGGAGAAGAGGATTTCCTGATAAACCCTCTCTGCAGTTTCTCCTGGATATATTCCGACATGGCTAAAGTCTCTGGCGGAGAGAGCGGATAGATTCTTCCCCTAGGCGGCGTAGTGCCAGGTTGCAAATCAATGGGACAGTCATATGGCCTATGTGGAGGCAACACTTCCTCTTGTTTCTTGCAAAAGACGTCAGAAAAATCCGCATATGGTTCAGGCAGACCGGGAAGAGGGGAAATGACAGGTGCAGACTTGGCTCGTACCGGCTTGAGACATCTGCCAAAACAAGCCGGACCCCAGCTACGAACCTCTCCGGTGGTCCAGTCCAGAACGGGACAATGGCATGGAGCCAGGGCAGACCCAAGAGGAGTTCTGAGGTGCAATGGGGTAACACAAAGAACTCCGATCGCTCGGAATGCAGGACTCCAATGTCCATCTGGAGGGGCTCTGTACGGAACTGCACCATGCCGTCGAGTCTCTCTCCATTAACAGTGGAGATGAAGATGGACTTCTGCAAACGAACCACCGGGATGTTATACTTGTTCACCAGCGAGGCGTCGATGAAGTTACCGGCAGAACCGGAATCCAGAAAAGCAGTGGCAGCAAAGGAGGTCTTGGCGGGTACAGAAATCCGCACGGGTACAGTAATGCGTGGAGAGGAGATATTCACACCTAGCAATGCCTCTCCCACGTTGACTAGGTGCGGGCGTTTCCCTGACGCGGAGGTCGGAGAGGACAGTTTTTCAGAAAGTGCTCTGTACTGGCACAGTACAAACAGAGGTTCTCGTCTCTACGGCGGTTCCTTTCTTGTGTGGTCAGGCGTGACCGATCCACCTGCATGGCTTTCTCGGCAGGAGGGCCAGCAGAGGATTGCGGTGGATGCAGGAAAATAGGAGCCAGACGAGGAGAACGTCTGGGGCGAGCACTACCCTTTTCCTGGAACAGTTCCTCTTGTCGCTCAGCAAAACGCAGGTCAATCCTGGTGGCCAAATGGATGAGATCACTCAGGTTGGTGGGGACTTCTCGTGCGGCCAGGACATCCTTTATGGCGCTGGACAAGCCTTTCTTAAAGGTAGCACAGAGCGCCTCGTTATTCCAGGAGAGTTCTGAAGCAAGGGTGCGGAAACGGATAGCATAGTCTCCGACAGAAGAACTCCCCTGGGACAAGTTCAATAACGCAGTCTCTGCAGAGGCAGCCCGGGCTGGCTCCTCAAAGACACTCCGGAATTCCAGAAAAAAACTCTGGACACTTGCAGTGGCAGGGTCGTTGCGGTCCCAAAGCGGTGTAGCCCAGGCCAGGGCCTTCCCAGAAAGCAGGCTAACGACAAATGCCACCTTGGCTCGCTCCGAGGGGAACAGGTCAGCCGACATCTCCAGGTGAAGGGAGCATTGGGATAAGAATCCGCGGCACAACTTGGGATCTCCATCGTACTTGGCCGGCATGGAGAGACGGACTCTAGAAGTGGCGGCGGCCACAGGCTGCGGTGATGAAGCTGGTGCAGAGGGAGTAAGCGGCTGCTGCCATGCAGAAAGAAGCTGCTGGAGCATGGCGGACAACTGCGCCAGCTGTTGACCTTGCTGGGCAACAACTGTAGTAAGGTCCGCGACACTAGGCAGAGGCACCTCAGCGGGATCCATGGCCGGATCTTACTGTCAGGATCCGGACTGGTAGCAGGAGGCGGTAGTGGAAGTGGATCCTCTGTGTCAGTGAGGGATTGGCATGGACCGTACCAGGGGACCGGTTCTAAGTTGCTACTGGTTTTCACCAGAGCCCGCCGCAAAGCGGGATGGTCTTGCTGCGGCGGTAGCAACCAGGTCGTGTCCTCCGATAGCGGCGCAAGCTCACTGACTGCTGAGACAGGCGTAGTACAGAGGGAATAGGCAGAGGCGTAGTCGGACGAAGCAAAAGGTCAGGACAGGCGGCACAGGTTCAGAGGCGGTGGTCATAGCAATGGGTATGGCAACAGGCAATGGGTACACAGAAGACGCTTTCTCTGAGGCACAGAGGCAACAAAGTTCCGGCAGGAGACTGTGGAAGGGGATGGTACCTTTAGGCAGTGCACAGGTGAAGCCTAATTAAGGCCAAACAGTACTGCCTCTCACAAAGCTTAACCCTTGATAAACCAGTTTGGGCCAGGCACAAATCACCTGTGCACTGGTCCTTTTGATCTAAGAGTCCCGGTGCGTGTGCGCCCTAGAGAGCGGGGACGCACATGCCGAGACGCTGGAGCGCTGCCTGGGGACACACGCTGTGAGCGCTCCGAGGCCAGCAGAGGGCCCGGAGCGCTCAGCATAACAGCTGCACTGGCCAATCACAGCCATGCCATTAGTAGGCATGGCTGTGATGGCTTCTAAGGGCACACATCTTAAACGCTTGTTGATTGGCTGCCCTGCAGCCTTTCAACAAGCTTTATTAAACGGCCGAACACTGGTTCGGGTTCAGTTACAAAAAACCGTACACAACAGGGTTTTCAACAGACATATGCAAAGCAGAACGGCGAATATATTTTTGTTTCACCACTAATACAGTGCAAACAGGGCTTCAGAATATATCGCTGCACTGCAGAACGTCAATTAGGCCCAAATTTTTTTCTACTTTTACACAACAGGCTTTTCAACAGATATGTGCAATGCTGGACAGCAAATATATTTTATTTCACCACTAATACACGGAATACAGGACTTCTGAATATATCAGTTCACCACTGAGCACCAAATATATTTTTTCTTTTTCCACTAATACACAGAAAAAAAGGCTTTAGAATAGATAACTGCACTGCTGAGTGGCAAATATTTTTCTTCTTTTTCCACTAATACACAAAAAAAAGGGGCTTTAAAACAGACGACTGCACCGCTGACGGGCAAATATATTTTACTTTTGCCACTAATACACGACAAAAAGGGCTGTAATTTTCGCCCTTCACCACACAACGGCTAATACGGCATTTTCCCACTAATACAAGCCAAAAAATGCTTTAGAACATATAACTGCACCGCACAAGGGTGTGGTGTGGTGTTCTATACCCAATACTAAACTGCATCTGAAAACAGTGTGAATATTACAACTTCCATTAATCTGGCCCTAGTATAGTGTCCAAAATCTGTTGGTTTTTGCATCCAATATTGAACTGCATCTAAAAACACTCAATATTTGACAAGCAATGGACTAGCAGACAAAGGTTATCTTATCAAAGTATGATATTTACTCAATAAAAGTGCAATTTAAAAGCATATAATTAAGAACGTGATTAAAAAGTATAATTGAAAACCACGCAGTAAAGCATTATAAAGGATATGCAGACTCAATTTGTTAGTGAAATAGATCAGAGTTCACCGCAATAATGGATAAATAGCTGAGTCTTTGATGTCTCCTGTATGGAAAGGTAAGTCACTTTATGACAATTGAAGGTGCTTATAAGAAATGCGTCACAATGGTATCCACGCAATTAGATAATACGAATTATGCGTTAGGAAAACCATAGATGATTACACCACGTGTATTGAAGACCTGATGTCTATATATGCACAGAGACTAACAGGTAAATACCATTTGCCAAATTATGATATTCTGCTTTTTGTATAGGTGAAATGTGCAGGGTCTGTATAATGTAGTACTTTAATGCTACAGAGGTAATTGCACTTTGATAAGATAACCTTTGTCCGCTAGTCCATTGCTTGTCATATATTGAGTGACCACCTGTTGCGGAGCTCCAAGACATGACATCAATATCTCTGCTTAAAATCCCTTGTAGCCGAAAAAGCAGGTCAATATCCAAGAGACAATTCCCCCAGTAACTGGAAGACACACAGTTTTGGGAGTCAACTGAACTTTACTAGGCATGGCACACAAAGTTTAAAACCCCCAACAGCCTAATTTACATACAATAGAGTACATAGAGCACTACAGTACTTGGACGGGTGGGTCCTGGCCACAGCAAGGGCTTATGGAAGACTGAGGAGAGACAGGGCAGCCAGTTTGAATTGGTCTTGGGACAATGCCCTGCTGGGTAAACCATAGGACAGAACGAGGAGGGGGGGGAGGGGAGAGGCACAGACAAACAATACATTAAACAAAACCCTGCACTAATACTGTTCACAGGGTGGCCAAAACACAAGGGGAATCCTGTGACCTCCACACAGCGTCTCTCCCTCCTTCCCAGTGATGCCGACCACCATCACACCCCCAATCCCCCTTCTTTTTTCTATTCATTTGCTATCCGCATTGGGAGTGCTGTGGGGTAGTGCACCTGTCCATATTTGAAATAGTGAGTGAGCCACTATCTTTAGTATTTCTCATCTAAAAACACTGTCTATAATACAACTTCCATTAATCTGTGCCTAGTAAAGTGTTCATAATCTGTTGGTTTTTGTATCCAATACTGAACTGCATCTGAAAACACTGTCTATATTACAACTTCCATTAATCTGGACCTAGTATAGTGTCCAAAATCTGTTGGTTTTTGTATCCAATACCGAACTGCATATGAAAAAAGTGTGTGCATTACAACTTCCATTAATCTGGGCTTAATGTAGTGTCCAAAATCCAGCTTCATGTCTAATTTAGCTGGACAACACTGTCCTAGTCGGACCAGTGCGAACAGATGGTCGGTTGGATTGCTGAACATAACGCTTCCAGTCGGTTAAGCACCACCCTCTGTAGCCAACAGTCTGGTCAACCGAATACTCACTCTGATCCTCCTTCCTCCCCCATGTCGAGTCTGGCCAAACAAGTGATCCTACACTCGGATATTCACATGACCTCTTTTCATCGCCAGTACAGGTTTGGCTCTTTCGCCAAGCACGCTTAAAGAGGTACCTGAGATATTGTGCCCTGATTCCCAACCTCTTAAGCCTTCACAGTCTCAAGCAGATGATGGTGGTGAACGGCAATCATTAGTTCACAAGGTGGATGATGATGAGGCACTGTTGTTAATCACTGAGGTTGTGGTTAGGTCAAGTCAGGAGGATGAGCAGAGTGAGGAAATGGAAGAGGAGGTGGTGGGCGATGAGGTCACTGACCCAACATGGGAAGGTGAAAAGCCGAGCGAGGACAGGGGGAGGGATCTGCAGCACCACAACAGTCTGGAAGAGGCAGTGGGGTTGCAAAAGGGAGAAGTGGGCCACAACAAATAGGCCCGCAACCATTACAACGAGTACCCCCATGCGTAATCTACCTTGCCAAGGGGTAGGTGTTCTGCAGTATGGCCCTTTTTTGAGGAAACTGCAGATGACAAAAGAGTGGTAGTTTGCAACCTGTGCCATACCAAATGAGCACTAGCAACCTCACCACCACCAGCATATTTCCGCCACACGGCATCCAAGCATCCTAATAAGTGGGCTGAATGCCTGGGTCCACAATCTGGATCTGCGGGTCACACCACTGCCTCCTCTTCCCCTGTGTTACGCACTGCTGGCCAATCCCCTGTCGAAAGCGCAGGCCCGGATGCCCCTCGCCCTGCACCTGGACCCTCGCATGAACCAATAGGCAACAACATCGACTTCCCTGTCCCAGCGCAGTGTCCAAATGTCGATAACACAGGCATTTGAATGCAAGCACAAATACCCACCCACCCACAGGCCATAGCACTAAATGTGCAACTTTCGAAATTACTGGCCCTTGAAAGGTTGCCATTTAGGCTTGTGGACACTGAGGCTTTCCGCAGCCTGATGTCGGCGGCCTTCCCTCGGTATTCAGTCCCCAGCCGCCACTATTTTTCACATGGGTCCCAGAACATCACCCATGTCCTGACCAACGCACTTACTGGGAAGGTCCACTTCACCACGCACAGGTGCTACCACGCCCAGAATTGCGGGTCCTACATCCATCAGGGTCTCCACCAGCAGCTATGTTACTGGCTTCAACCCCCACTTCTCCTTCTTCGCCGCCTCCTCCTCCACTTCCACCTCCAGCAGCAGTCAGACATCAGTTGCTAGCTGGAAGCAGTGTAGCACTGCTGTGGGTAAGCGTCAACAGGCTGTGCTGAAGCTGACCTGCTTCTGGGACAAACCACACACCGCCGCAGAGCTTTGGCAGGGTATAAGGAACCAGACCAAGCTGTGGCTCTTGCCACTTAACCTACAACCAGGCATGGTTATGTCTGACAATGGCCGTAACTTGGTGGAGGCTTTGGAGCTCGGAAACCTGACACACATCCCATGCCTAGCCCACGTCTTAAACTTAGTGGTTCAGCAGTTTATAAAAACCTACTCCAACTAGTGAATTCATGCACCGTGTGTACCCATTTCCACAAGTCGTCCACAGCTTCAGCCGGTCTGTCAACACTGTAGCAGTGCTTGCGGCTTCCAGCTTACCGACTGTTGTGCAATGTGAGCACACACTGGAACTCTACGTTCTTCATGTTGGCCAGGCTTTGTGAGCAGCAGAGGGCAGTTGTGGAATACCAGCTGCAACATTGTCGTTGCCTTTCCAGTCAACTGCCATTATTCACAAGCGAACACAGTAGTTCCAATAGAGGCGGGGAAACACTTTCCAAGGCATGGGACACTTTCATGACACCCTGCCAGCAACCTCACCCTGAAGCGCGGCTTAGTGCTACAAGGAGGGAAAAGTTTTGGAAGATGGTGAAGGAATACATTGCAGACCGTGTCAGCGTCCTACATGAGCCCTGAGTGCCTTACAACTACTGGGTGTCCAAGCCTGACACGTAGCACGAACTTGCGCTCTACGCCTTGGAGGTGCTGGTCTGCCCTGCTGCCAGCGTATTGTCTGAGCGTGTATTTAGTGCTGCTGGTGGCATTATAATAGATAAGCGTATCTGCTTGTCCACTGCCAATGCTGACAGGTAGACTCAGATAAATATGAACAAGGCCTGGATTGCCCCTGACTTCTCCACTTCACCAGAGGAAAGCTGAGCTAATGAGGAACAAAAAAGCAATTTAAATGTATGCTTTATAATGTACTCAATCCACAAGATTCAGATGCACCCTTTTCACAGCAAAAAAAAGGGTATATGTTTGAATGTTGTTTTCTCATCCGCCTCCTCCTTCACCTCCTCTTAAATACAGAATATATATGCCCTCACTACAATGTTTTGTAGGGTTCACTCGGCTTCAAGCCCTCACCTCTAATATTTTATATGGTCTCCTCACCTGTAGGCCATCACTGCAATGTTTTTTGGGGTTTGCTCGGCTTAAGGCCCTCATCTCTAATGTTTTGTACGGTCTGCTCACCCGCAGGCCATCACTGCAATGTTATATGATATCTCCCAAGATTGATGATTTTTTACAGCTCAATTTGATCCCACTGATTGGTAAATTGAGGTCCAAAGTTACGGTTTGGCTTCGACTTCCTTTATCTAGTGCTGACAGAATATCCCTGGTGAAGATGGTGATATTACCTCAACTCCATTATATCCTTAATAATTCTCCAATATGGATTAAGGATAAGTTTTTTTTAATTAATTGAAAGAATAATTAACGATTTACTCTGGGGAAGAAAGCGGGTAAGGTTAAAGTTGGAGTACCTTTACAAGCTGATAGAAAAGGAAAGTCTAAATCTTCCCTATTTCAAGAGCTATTTTATAGCTGCCCAGGTATAGCTTACTGTCAATGGGAAAAAATGAAAAAGGGCTTTGGTTAGGAGCTCTCTATATGATAATATGTTCTCGTTGTTAAAGTCTGGGAAACTATACAGTAACCAACAGGATTATAGAGAGTTTGGGAATCTATATAATAAAGTGTGGGACACTATTAAAGGATGTTTGGGAATAAGGGGATCTCTTAGTTGTATGCCCCTTTGGCACCTGCAGGTATTGGCTAATTTAGATGGGGATAGGTATTGGCAAAAAAAATATTTTTTATATGCGGCACAGGTGGTGAGAAATGGGGCTATAATTCCATTTATGGAATTGGCACAAAGGGAATATATTGATAATTAATCTTGGTTTAGGTATTTTCAATTACGTTCAGCACTTTCTAGTGTAAAGAGTAAATTTATGTTTGAGATAGACTATTCTACACCCTTGAATGATTTGATGGGAGACCTGGGTCGGAAGGTCAAGATTTCCCAACTTTATAAACGGTTATTGGAAGCACTACATAATAATATACGCTCCCCCGGACAAAGGGCTTGGGGAGTGGATTGTTCATTGATTTAATTAGGTGATTGGGAAAATATATTAGCTAACTTAAGATTATGTTCTCACAATTTCAATCACGTTGTGGTTCAATTTAATATTTTACATAGAATATATGTCACACCAGTATGGCTTAACAAACGTGGTTTAAGAAATAATTTAAATTGCCCATGGTGTGACTTACCAGGAGCTGATTATTCACACATGTTTTAGTCCTGTAGAGAATTAATAAAATACTGGACAGCTATATATTATCCAACAACTAAAAGTAGTGATTCCGTTTACAGAACAATATTGGATACTTGGCGATTCTTTCCAGGTTAAGTGCTATAAGTATAAAAAGAAAGCCTGACCGCTACCAGAAAAAAACACTGTATCACAACTGCCATGAAAGACATGTACTGTCCCTGCCCATAACAGCTGCTCCAGGTTTCCACCATGGCTTGAACCTTGCCACACTGCGAGATTCTCAGGGAGTATACCATGTTCACTGCCATGTGAGAATACAAGGCAGGTGTGGCTTTTTTGGGAGAAATAATGTTGGCTAGAAATATTTTAGTGAGGCTGAGCACCTGCCATCAGCTCCCTGAAGGCAGCAGACGGAACTAAATGGTATGGCAGCAACTGCATCACTAGCAACTTGGCCAGCTGGGAATTAAGCTTGTGCACCAGCAGATTGATTGGCCAGAAGAGTTGTTTCCTGGCCATGCATTCTGTTATCGAAGGCTGACATTGGAATATAGGAGGAGTAGTCCGAGCGGGTGAAACATTCTGGAAGTTGTAGATTCTGAACAGCTGGAGTGCTGCTGATCCCTAGTCTAGATGGTAAAGCACATGTACAGTTTTGTGCTTATGCTGCTGCTCATGTCTCACCTTCAGAGACTTTGTGAAGCTCATACTTCAATGGGTCAGTCAGAGCTATTTTATTAGCATGAGGGTGGCCTACAGAAACTTAAGTAGGCACAGCCATGGAGTTAGGATCCAAGAATGACTGTTATACTTGGAGAAATCTGGTGTGGCTGCAGAAATGTAATATTACATTATGGACATAGATAACAATGAAAACATGGCCACACTGAGCCATCCAAAGTGGGAGCTACTGTCTACAGTTGTGCTCCACTCCACTCAATAGAGGGCATTCCTGAGGAACAGATCCTACCACTAGGTGGAAATGTATTGAAAACAGATACATGCCTCTGTCCTCACTGAGGTTTTGTCAGGGTTAAATCCCACAACTGCGCAGAGAAAGGAAACACTTTCTTGGCATAGCCAAAGGAAACTGTAATCGGTGTCTGCTTATAGCTTAGCCACACTCAATAGGGCTAAACCCTGAGTGGGTCTGGGGCCTTTCAATTGAAAAATAGAAGCAGAAACCAGCAGATTCCAAGGAGAGTTTGGACCTGTCATATTATTATATGCTTATATAGATCCCACGGAACTCAATAAAAAGCTCAAAGGTCTATCTAGAAGTGGATGTGCAGGAGCCCAGAATAAGGTACTTGCAAAATTTCTTGTTATGTAATGTTATTTCATATTGCAACAGTGCAAGATCGAAGGATGAGGCAAGGACGAAGTCAAACTAGCAATAGGTCAGGTCAGGGGGCACATGTACAGGTCAGGCAATCCGGATCAGCAACAAGAAGGTCGAGGCAAGCAGGCAGGGATCAAACAGATGACAGAGTCCAGAAACACAAGAACGGGTCAGGAGCAGGAACACAAGCAGAGATGACAACGACCTTTGCAGGACACAAGGACCTTGACAATCAGGCACGTGGGAACGGACCACTTATGTATAGTAGGTGTAGTGTTGAGCGCGAATATTCGAATAGCGAATTTTTTTAGCGAATATCGGCACTTCGCTAATTCGTGAATATTTCGAATATAGCGCTATAAATTCGCTATTTCGAATATTCGTTTTTTTTTTTTTTTGTTATATTTTTTTCTTTCCCACTTCCCAAAAGTAGTTCTTACCTGTCCTGAGGATTCCTGGCTTCCTGGCTGCTCTAGTCAGTGCCCGTTGCCGCTTCTGCCGACTTCCGTGCTCATGGAGCTCATGGAACGTCTCCATATACTAAAATGTACTGTCGGATTTGAGGAATTACGTTAAAATCGCAATGCGATTAATTCAAGTTATATTAATCCCATTGCGATTACAACTTAGCACTGCTATCTTACATAGGCTACAATTATAACGAATATGGAATATAGCACTAGCAGTGCTAAGTTGAAATCGCAATGCGATTACTTCAAGTTAAATTAATCGCATTGCGAATTCAACTTAGCACTGCTGCTATATTCCATATTCGTTAACTTCGTTCATTCTAGCAAGCTGACCCATTATAAACCCAGCTCTAAGTTAAAATCGCAATGCGATTAATATAACTTGAATTAATCGCATTGCGATTTCAACGTAATTCCTCAAATCCGACAGTACATTTTAGTATATGGAGACGTTCCCATGGTGATGGGGACGCTCCATGAGCAAGGAAGTTTATGGTTGGCTTGGTGGAATTAGCGAATAGCGAATATGACGAATGTATTCGTCATATTCCTCAAAACGAAGATAACGAAGTATTCTACATCTTCGTTTTAGCAACCTATTCGTCAACTTCGCTAATTCTAGCAATCAAATAGTAAGGTTGACTATAGAGACAGCTGTGTTAAATTCGCTATGCGATTTTTTTTTTTTTTTTTATAGAATAATTATATTACTTGATATAATTATTATAATTATTCTATTTAGAAAAAAATATATATATAATTGCATAGCGAATTAAACACAGTTGTCTCTATAGTCAACCTTCCTATTTGATTGCTAGAATTAGCGAAGTTGACGAATAGGTTGCTAAAACGAAGATGTAGAATACTTCGTTATCTTCGTTTTGAGGAATATGACGAATACATTTGTCATATCCGTCATCTTCGCTATAATTCTAGATATGAAACCAATAGGAAAGTAGCCTTAAGTTAAAATCGCAATACGCGATTATTTAAATCGCATATTAATCGCGATAACTAGAATAATGAAGAATATTCGTTTTTGACGAATATAAAACGAATATTCTTTCGAATATTCGCGAATTTCGTCGAAATCGAATATGGCACCTGCCGCTCATCACTAAGTAGGTGTAGGAGGGCTAGGATTGGTCAGCACGGTCGCATGTGCTTAACCCATAAATCACAGAAAGTGAAGTGCTCTGGCCCTTAAGGAAGTGCTACAGGGAACAAGCTGAAAGCATGCTGTACCCAGGGCTGGAAGGAAACCATCAAGCAGATTCACCACAAACACGGAGCCCAGGACCGCAGCCTGGGGACATCTGTGGACACACTAAGACAGGGGTCCTCAAACTTTTTAAACAGGGGGCCAATTCACGGTCCCTCAGACCGTTGGAGGAACGGACTATGGGCCGGACTATGAGCAATTATATATATTTACCAGTATTTCAATGGGAATTATTCCCCCCCTCCCTTGTCACTCTTTTTCTCACCCCCCCTCCCTTGTCACTCTCATTCCCCCCTCCCTCCCTTGTCACTCTCATTTCTCAGACCCCTTCCTCCCTTGTCACTCTCATTCCCCCCTCCCTTGTCACTCTCATTTCTCAGAACCCCTCCCTTGTCACTCTCATTTCTCAGGCCCCCTCCCTACCTTGTCACTCTCATTTCTCAGACCCCTCCCTTGTCACTCTCATTTCTCAGCCCCCCTTCCCTTGTCACTCTCATTTCGTAACCCCCCTCCTTAGTCACTCTCATTTCTCAGCCCCCCTCCCTTGTCACTCTCATTTCTCAGGCCCCTCCCTTGTCACTCTCATTTCTCAGACCCCTCTCTTGTCATTCTCATTTCTCAGCACCCTTCCCTTGTCACTCTCATTTCTCAGCCCACCTCCCTTGTCATTCTCATTTCTCAGCCCCCCTCCCTTGTCACTCTCATTTTTCAGGACCCCTCCCTCTCTTCTGACTCTCATTTCTTAGTCCCCCTCCCTTGTCACTCTCATTTCTCAGCACCCCCCTTTTTGTCACTCTTTTTCACAGCGCCCCTCCCTCATCACCTTGTCACACTGCTTATTTATTACTCACCCCCTCCCCTAGTGTAGCGTGGCCGAGCTCTGTGAGGTCCGCGGTACAGGAGCATTTGTTTCCTGTACCTGGCCGGACTGATGGGAAGTGCACAGTAAGTGAGCACTTCCTGTCAGTCCGGCAGGGTACAGGATACAAGAAACAAAAGTTCCTGTACCGCGGACCAGACAGAGCTCTGCCACTCTACACTGTCAGTCCCTCTCTTCATCCGCTGCAGCCCCCTCGCGTTTCCACTGGTAGGAGGTGGCGGCGCCCTGCTGATCATTTTCCTCGGCGGGCCGCATGTGGCCCGCGGGCCGTAGTTTGAGGACCCCTGCACTAAGAGATCCACAGAGAGAAAACCATGTCTACTTCACAGTACTCCAAAGAGAGAAAGGAAGAACTAGAGGGTCCATTGAATCTTAATCCTATACCCCTCAGCTGGGAATTACAGTAACCATTACAAGAGTAATATTGCAAGCCCTAGATCCTGCAGAGAGAGAGAGAGAGAGAGATAGCCTTTGGAGAGATAGAGTAAAGGAGTACTACAACCCTCATCTTGGTCTACATATATACATTGCTATCTGGGAAGATTTGCCCCGAGAATTGATTGGAACTGTGTTTTGTAACCATTGGATGTACTACAGCTCCCATTATGCACTTTAGTAAAGTGGGCCATTATTTTCTATAACTAGCCTGGTTACTGACTGCTGTACCATTCGCCAGCCACATCACCTTCAGCTAGTGTTGAGCGAATCCGAACGGTAAAGTTCGGGTTCGTACCAGACTTTGGGTTTTTTGCACCCGAACCCGAACTTTTCCGTAAAAGTTCTTTTTTGGCTGTTTAATAAAGCTTGTTGAAAGGCTGCAGGGCAGCCAATCAACAAGCGTTTAAGATGTGTGCCCTTAGAAGCCATCACAGCCATGACTACTAATGGCATGGCTGTGATTGGCCAGTGCAGCATGTGACCCAGCCTCTATATAAGCTGGAGTCACGTAGCGCCGCACGTCACGTTAGCTCTTACTAGTGTAGGGATAGGATGCTGCTGCTGTGAGGAAGAGATTAGGAAAGAATCTGATATCAGAGCTTGGTGTTAAGTCTGCAATTTTTTTGGTGGGTGTAATGCAACATTTTTGTAACCTGCACGGAGCCCAGTGACACAGAAAAATAAGTTTGAATTTGTGTATTAGTTAGGTGGGCGTCGGCAGCCATTTTGTACAAATGCAGTGCACTTGCACCTGCATATGTGCCAGGGACAATAATTTAATCCTGTTCTTGTAGTTCAGTGGGCGACATATACCCATTTTTAAGTGCACCTACATTGCATATGTTCCAGGGGAAGGGAAAATAATATAGGTAATCTGTCTGTGAGTTCAGGGACCCAGGGGGTGACATTCACATTTTTTTTCCTGTAAAGTACCCCTGTGCTGCATATGTGACAGTGTCATCAATTCAGTAAATCCATCTGTTATATTCTGGGGGGACAAATTAAATTTTTTTTGCTAAAAAGTACATTTGCGGCCTGCACTGCATTTCTGAGAGTGAAATATACTCAGTAAATACAACTTGGTTATTGTGGGTAAAAAAAAAAAACTCCTTTTTTTTTGTCATAAACTACATTTGCGGCCTGCACTGCATTTCTGAGAGTGAAATATAATCAGTAAATAGAGATGTCCCGAACTTTTCGCCGGCGAACAGTTTCCGGCGAACATCGCATGTTCGCGTTCACAGCGGCGGGCGAACATATGTGATGTTCGATTCGCCCCCTATGCTTTATCATTGAGCAAACTTTGACCTTGTACCTTACAGTCAGCAGACACATTCCAGCCAATAAGCATACCCTCCCTCCCAGACCCTCCCACCTCCTATGAAAAAGCAAGGACAGCATCCATCTTAGATTAATTCTGAAGCTGCAAGGTTAGTTAGAGCAGGGAGAGTGCTGCTGCTGCTGAATTAATAGGGAAAGCATTAGCTAGGCCAGTGTTCTGTGTCCACTCCAGTCCTCAAAGACTCATCGGCCTCTTTCACACGAGCGTGTCTGGATTAGGCCCCATTCACACGTCCGTAGTGTGTTGCGGATCCGCAACACACCATGCCGGCACTCCCCACAGAGATCCCTATTCTTGTCCGCAGGCTGCGGACAAAAATAGGACATGCTCTATCATTTGCGGAGCAGCAGACGGATGTTTCGGGGCCGAAACCCGGAAGTTCGGGGCCGCGGCTCAGCAAATGCGGAAGCGGAGAGCACATAGTGTGCTCTCCGCATCATATCCGGCCCCATTCACAATGAATGGGTCCGCATCCATTCTGCAGAATTGCGGAATGGATGCAGACAAAAATTGCGGATGTGTGAATGGGGCCTTAGGTCCGGATGCGTTGCAGATGCGTTCAGTGAAAACTGTGCGATTTCACAGGCAAAGCCATTCAGTTTTGCCTGCGATTTCTTTCAGTTGTTCCTTTCTTTCCACGCGGGTGCAATGCGTTTTCATGCATTTTTTACACAGTTTGGCCGAAACCTGGAAGTTCGGGGCCGCGGCTCAGCAAATGCGGAGCGTTTTCAGGCCTTTTTCACGCAGTTTGGCCGAAACCCGGAAGTTCGGGGCCGCGGCTCAGCAAATGCGGAAGCGGAGAGCACATAGTGTGCTCTCCGCATCATGTCCGGCCCCATTCACAATGAATGGGTCCGCATCCATTCTGCAGAATTGCGGAATGGATGCGGACAAAAATTGCGGATGTGTGAATTGGGCCTTAGGTCCGGATGCGTTGCGGATGCGTTCAGTGAAAACTGTGCGATTTCACAGGCAAAGCCATTCAGTTTTGCCTGCGATTGCTTTCAGTTGTTCAGTTTTTTCCACGCGGGTGCAATGCATTTTTCACGCAGTTCGGCCGAAACCCGGAAGTTCGGGGCCGCAGCTCAGCAAATGCGGAAGCGTTTTCATGCGTTTTTCACACAGTTTGGCCGAAACCCGGAAGTTATGGGCCGCGGCTCAGCACTATGTGCTCTCCAAATCACGTCCGGCCCCATTCACAATTAGTGGGTCCGCATCCATTCCGCAGAATTGCGGAATGGATGCAGACAAAAATTGCGGATGTGTGAATGGGGTCTTAGGTCCGGATGCGTTGCAGATGCGTTCAGTGAAAACTGTGCGATTTCACAGGCAAAGCCATTCAGTTTTGCCTGCGATTCCTAGCTCGGGGATCTGTACCCCTTTTTTCTTTCAAACTACCCTTGCGCTGCATACCTGACTGGGAAATATATTCTGTAAATTCGGCGCCATTTAGATTGTTGGGTGATCTGTGCCCCTTTTTTCTTTCACACTTTTAAAAACCTTATGGCGGTGGCTGTCCCACAGTACGTGGTTCCCAGCCGCCACTACTTTTCCAGGCGAGCCATCCCTTCACTGCACAACCAAGTGGCGGACAAAATCAGGTGTGCAGTGCGCAACACCATCTGTGGCAAGGTCCACATAACTACCGATACGTGGACCAGTAAGCACGGGCAGGGATGTTATATCTCCCTAACACCACACTGGGTAAATGCAGTGGCTGTTGGGCCTGAGGCAGATAGCAGTTTTCCGTATGTCCTTCCGCCACCGAGGATTGCAGGGCATTTCTCTTTGCCTCCTGTTGACTCCTACTCCGCTTCTTCCTCTACCACCTCCTCATCCACTCAGCATAACACCTTCACCACCAACTTCAGCACAGCAGGCTGTTTTGAAACTCATCTGTTTAGGGGAAAAACTCCACAACGCGCAGGAGCTGTGGATGGGCATGGAACAACAGACCGATGAGTGGTTGGTGCCACTAAGCCTCAAGCCCGGCCTGGTGGTGTGCGATATTGGGTGAAATCTCGTAGCAGCTCTGGGCCTAGCCGGTTTGATGCACATCATTTTCCTTGCGCATGTGCTGAATTTGGTGGTGCAGAAACTCCTGAAAAACTACCCCGATATGCCAGAGCTGCTGCATAAAGTGCGGGCTGTCTGTGCGCGCTTTCGGGTTTCTCACCCTGCTGCTGCTCGCCTGTCTGCGCTGCAGCGTAACTTCGGCCTTCCCGCTCACCGCCTCATTTGCGACGTGGCCACCAGGTGGAACTCCACCTTGCACATGCTGGAAAGGCTGTGCGAGCAGCAGCAGGCGATAGTGGAGTTTCAGCTGCAGCACGCATGAGTAAGTCGCTCTGTGGAACAGCACCACTTCACCACCAATGAGTGGGCCTCCATGCAGTTATCGCCATGTTGCTCTGTTTCTAGTACTCCACCAACATGGCCAGTGCCGATGATTCCATGATTAGCTATCCCACTTCTATGTCTCCTTGAAAAAACGCTTCGGGCAATGATGGAAGAGGATGTGTCACAGGAGGTAAAGGAAGAGGGATCATTCGCACGGTTATCAGGCCAGTCATTCACAAGTGGCTAGGAGGGTGGGTTCCTGCACCAACATAGGCCAGGTACACAATTGTCCAGCCAGGGCACAGTTCTGGAGGAGGAGAAGGATGAGGAAAATGAGGAGGAGGGGGAGGAGGAACCATGTTCACAGCAGGGTGGCACCCAACGCAGCTCATGGCTATCACTGGAGCATGGCTGGAGGGATACGGAGGGCACAGACGATTCACCACCTACAGAGGACAGCTTATCATTACCTCTGGCACACATGAGCGACTACATGCTATAGTGCCTGCGCAACGACCGCTGAGTTGCCCACATTCTAACTTATGCTGATTACTGAGTGATCACCCTGCTGGATCCCCGTTACAAGGACAACTTGCCGTCCTTAATTCCCTCACTGGAGCGTGACCGGAAGATGCACGACTACAAGCGCACGGTGGTAGACGCACTGCGGATGGCATTCCCACCTGACACCAGGGCCTCAGTGGAAGCACAAGGGGAAGGCAGAGGAGAAGGAAGAAGTCGCAGGTGTTCTTCCAGGTGTTCGTTCAACTCTACCTACATCTGCTGCCTTGCAGCCATAAAACACTCATAACACTAAGGGCACACCACACCAACTACCATCAGGCAGTACCCCCACTTCACTGGCCCTAGTGAGCTTTGGTATGAGGATTGCCAATGTAAATAACTGTTGCAGCCAGAGCCACTACCACTCCCATCCTTCTCTCTGCTCCTCCGGGACTTGTTTCAGATTAATGCATTCAGAGATTTCTGAAGGACAGCAGAGGATTTGGAGCTGACACTTATAAAGATAGATGATTAAATTCATAAGTACTGAATTTTAATCTAATTTACAAAGTAAAAGACAACCTAAAGATAGCTATCTTGTAGTAAGATGCCAAGAAGACAGGAGTTTTGGAGCAGCAGATGTATAGTTATTAATCCCTTAATGACAGCTGTAATGACTGAAAACGGAGCTCATTAATGATGACATCTTTATTTATAATACTTAGCTCTGCAGGATACAAACGGTTAATGACTGATGAGCAGGGCGTGTGCCGTACATAAAAAAAAAAAAACCCACAGGGGCCTCACCTGCGGTTTGCAGTTTATGCTCCCACCTATGGAAATAATATGAGTCACTGGTGACCGGAGGTGCTGGAAAAGAACCAACTGCAAGCTACCTAGAATGTACATGACTATTACAGGAGTAGATACACACCACCATGCATATACAAGACAATAATGTGGGGACATTTGAAGGAGCACTCAGAGGAAAAAGTTATGAAACAAGGCATAAACTGGAAGAGTATCTTTGGTGTCTGAAGTCATGCTCCGAATTATGAAGAATAGTGAATTCCATTAATTATTTTTTATTTTTTTTCTCTTCATTCCTCCTCCAGCAGTGACAATTTTTCATCACATAGTCTGCATTAATCACAGATTAGCTTCCATTCTGTATTCCCTGCTGTTGTGTTCTAGCCCAGGTCCTACTGACTTCTAGAACATCTCAAACAAACAAACACAAGGCAAGCAAACTGACACCCAAGCCAAGGACCAAAACCAAATACTTAAGAAGGTAAAAACTTCACAGAAAATGGAATCAGCAGGTAAGGAACCAGTGGCAGCAAATACCACTGGACCAAGTGAACCGGTTTTACTTGGAGTCAAACCAAGTGGACAGAGACTCAGTGAGCCCTGTTCTTCACAGAGCCTATTACCTGCAAAGACTGCTGGTGCAAGCACCAGCAGTCCACACAAACAAGGACTGGGACCCAGGCACATGTACTGGAACCCAAACAAACCACACAGGACACAGTACAGACAAGATAAATGGGAAGCGGCACACAAGCAGCTGCATGGATCCTATGTGGAACGGATGCATGGCAGTCTCAGGCAGAGCTGCCGAAACAGCAAGACAAGCAGATGCCTATACCTCATGCAGAATGACACAAGCCAGTCACAGACAAGATACAGAACAAACTAGCAGATGCCTGGACCCCATGTGAAAAGACACATTGCGATCACAAGCAGAGCTACACAGACAGCCAGATGTCTGGACCCCATGTAGGATGACACAAGGCGGTCACAGACAAGACACGGAACAGACAGGCAGAGTCCTGGACCCCATGCAGAAAGACACATGGAGGTAACAGACCAGACACAGAACCAGACAAGGTGACCTTGATGTTTCACTAGGTGACCACACAGACAGGGCAGATGGAATAACCCAGGTCAGGTGCATAGCCCCTGCACCCAGCAAGGCTGGAGACAGACTCATACCCAGGCCCACAGCAAACAGGAATAGAAAGCATATAGTGACCACATCCAGACCAAGACATTAACCCCACACAAACCAGGAGACAGGGAGGGAAAGCAATGAAGAGATAGTAAATACACAGCCTGCTGTTACTACACGTCGCCCCTGGAAACCAGCCACACAGAATTCACCATATCCAGTATGTCAGAGCACAAACATGAGCAACACGGCAACCCATGTCACCGTGAACACACTGTGACACCTGCTCCATCATTAGCCATCTGCTCTGTTCAAAAACTAAAAAGGCATGACTATGAGTATTCTGGAGTAGGACCTCCAGCAGCATGTGGCACATGTGCAGTGTCCGGATGAAGCTAAGCTAATGCATCTTGTTTTGCTGCACATCTCTGAATGTTGCTGGAGTTGCCTTGTGATGACGTAGCTGGCCTACGGGATGTCAACCAAGCAGACTGGATGGTGTGACTCTTACAAAGAGTGGTTCTGTCCCCATGACTCCGAACTTGCATCTGAATCCAGCATTCAAACTTCATTTCCTGAACTTATATACAATATTTAATTTTATCATTATGATGCCAGCAGCTTCCAGGACAACAGGCCTGTGGCATTTTGGGCCTAAATCCTGAAGACAGGTTCTATTTAACTAATATACACTCATTGACCAAAAAAATTCTGGCACCAAGAAGTTGTTGGAATGAGGCTTTCTACTGTATGTGGTTATGTAATGATAATAAATGTAAGTGATTACAATATTAGAGCGAAAGGAGGATAGAACCCTGATGGGCCAACTCTATCCTGGGCAAAAGATGAGATACAGTTTGGCATGGAGATATATGTAATGATCCTTTTGGACCCCCGCTGTCTGTAATGTGTGATCCTGTATCATCTCTTCTATTCATTGCCATTTCCTGCAATGCGTGTATGCATTTCCTTATAAACCACTGTCAACATGTAATGTGCCTGGTCTACCAGCGGGTGGCGGCAATCTGAGCAGAGATAGTTTCTCTGGAGAGGAACCTTCTAGTCCCTTTCCAGTCCTCATTAGAGAGGGAGGAGTTTAGTCAGTTGAGTCAGTCTAGCCTACCCCCTCCTGGGGAAAGATTGTGTGTTGGCTAGCAGAACACCGCCTGCTCTGCAAGCCCCCAGAGGCCCTGCCTCTGAAGTCTAGATGGTTGCTTCCCCTCCTGGGCTTGCATTGCCTCCCAAGCTAAGATATCGTGATGCCAGGAAGAAAGATTCCTAGGATTGAAGTGACAGACAGATTACAGAGGTAAATTCCAGGAGAAGAGGAACAGTTTCCTATTTACCCAGCCAGCATAGCAGAGCTGAGAGAGCTAAAGCTTATCAGAGCTGAGATGGTTGCAGAAGTGGTTACCTGCCAGATTAATTCCAACACCTGCTGATGACCAAGATAAAGTTTGGAAACTGTTTGTTTTACAGTTTATGCAATAAGAATAACAGCAGCCTTATTGCATCTATTGGGGTGGAACCCTACAGACAGCCTCGATACAGAGTGCGCTAAATACAGATTGGATTACAGTTTATGCCAAGTAAAGCTGTGTTTAAGGTTACTTCAAAGTCTGGACTCCATTTATTCTGCTTATTCATCACCCAAGTTCAACAACCCCCTTTTTGCACTTGCTTTAGACTACACCACGTCTGGGATCCAAGGATATCCAGGTAGGAGCACCTTGACACGGGGCTATAACATCTATAGAGACACTGTAGGCCACTCTACACCACTCTGGCATTCCTACCCTGGGTTCCACCAATACCATCTACAAAGGGGACCTCGTTGCTTAACTGAAACTGCTGTCACAACTACTTGCTCTAACAGAGGGACATATAATCGTAAATACCTCTTAAGGGGCAAGGGATCTCCAGGCTCTGGCAATATACAGGTTCCATATGATATCTTGTGGCAAATTTGCCCGCAGATGTTGCAGCTGACATGTACTCACCTGGTCGCACTATCCTAATCTAGATTAGGATTAGAATTCCCTCTAGTGGTGACTACTACTAAAAGCTAGAATGCTAACATTTATCTCTGGTTACTGTATATCTATGCAGAGAATAACTACATTCATTCACTGTTCTCTGGCCTTTTAAAAAAATTAAAAAAGAATCAAAGAGATTTTTGGCATACTGATCTACTAATTTAGAGGTTTTATTTTACTTTCTGTAATATCTGCTACTGTATAATGCTTTAACTTATTTACTTACCTCCTTTACATTTGCGGCAGTGTACTGTCATAGATCCACTGTAGGTCCCAGGTTTATCACTATTCTCTATCTTTTTTGCCTCAAGCTCAATATTTCTAGTCAATTTACTTCAAATAGTTTGAGAGCAATTCTAAAGATTTCTCAAAGTACTGTCCGCAGGCATCTGAAGAAAGGAGCAAGAGTAAAACAAATATTTATGCAAGGAAGAGACAAGGGGAGACTATTTAATACTGTCGTAATCAGGGACAGATTAAGCTTTCTTGAGGCCTCTGGGTTAAAAAATCTGTTTGAAGCACCTATAATTTATATTTTTTTTAATGTAGCTGGAGGAATAAGAGGGTCTATGAACTGCATGCTTTTTTGCTGCCTCAAATGTTTACCTGCCATAGTTGCTCTTTGTTCAGCTTGGTGGTCAGTCAGCCCATACCCTGGTTTAAACACTGCAGTCAGTCCATGGTCCAGTGTAAACACTGCGGTCATTCAGTCTATAGTTTAGTGTAAACACCTCAGTCAGTCTATAGTCTAGTGTAAAAACTGCAGTCTATAGTCTACTGTAAATACTGCGGTCAATCAGTCCATAATCTGGTTTAAACACTGCAGTCAGTCTATAGTCTAGTGTAATCACTGTGGTCAGTCCATAGTCAGCTGTAAACACCTCAGTCAGTTAGTCTATAGTCTACTGTAAATACTGTGGTCAATCAGTCCATAATATGGTGTAAACACTGCGGTCATTCAGTCCATAGTTTAGTGTAAACACTGCAGTCAGTCTATAGTCTACTGTAAATACTGCGGTCAATAAGTCCATAATCTGGTTTAAACACTGCGGTCAGTCTATAGTCTAGTGTAAACACTGTGGTCAGTCCATAGTCTGCTGTAAACACTTGAGTCAGTTAGTCTATAGTCTACTGAAAATACTGTGGTCAATCAGTCCATAATATGGTGTAAACACTGTGGTCATTCAGTCCATAGTTTAGTGTAAACACTGCGGTCAGTCTATAATCTAGTGTAAACAATGCGGTCAGTCAGTCCATAATCTAGTGTAAATGCTGAGGTCAATCAGTCCAAAGTTTGGTGTAAATTCTAAATTCAGTCAGTTCATATTCTAGTGTAAACATTGCAGTCAGTCCATAGTCCAGTGTAAACAGTGTGTTCATTCAGTCCATAGTTTAATGTAAACACTGCAGTCAGTCTATAGTGTAGTGTAAACACTGCAGCCAGTCTGACCACAGTGTTTACACTAGACTATAGTCTATAATCTAGTGTAAATGCTGAGGTCACTCAGTCCAATAATCTAGTGTAAATGCTGAGGTCACTCAGTCCATAATCTAGTGTAAACATTGCAGTCAGTCCATAGTCCAGTGTAAACACTGAAGTCAGTCCATAGTCCAGTGTAAACATTGCAGTTAGTCCATATTCTAGTGTAAACACTGCAGTCATTTAGTCCATAGTGTAGTGTAAACATTGCAATCAGTTTATAGTCTAATGTAAACACTGCGGTCAGTAAATCCATAATCTGGTGTAAACGCTGAGATCAATCAATCCATAGTTTGGTGTAAATGCTGAGGTCAGTCTATGGTCTATTGCTGTAAATAGTACCGTCAGTCAGTCCATAGTGTAGTGTGAACACTGTGGTCAATCAGTCCATAATCTAGTGTAAACACTGCGGTCAGTCCATAGTCTGGTGTAAACATTGTGGTCAGTCCATAATCTGGTATAAACGTTGTAGTCAGCAAGTCCATAGTCTGCTGTAAACACTGTGGTCAATCAGTCCATAGTCTGGTGTAAACACTGAGGTCACTCATTCCATAGTCTAGTACTGTAAACACTGCAGTCAGTCAGTCTATAGTCTAGTGTAAATGCTGCGGTCTGTCAGGATTGTGTGGGTTGGGAGTACTAGGGGGTAGTAGGGGCTGGTGAACTGAAATTGGTACATATAACAAGGGCAGTGCATAGAGCTTACATTATTTGTCATGGTCTTTTTGGGTGAATGGGTGACATGATGTGGCCATGTAAGAGGTGAAGTGGGGTCATAAAGGATCTGGTCTCTGGGGGGAAGGGGGACAGAATAAATAGA
Organism: Bufotes viridis; assembly: GCA_033119425.1. NCBI lineage: Eukaryota > Metazoa > Chordata > Amphibia > Anura > Bufonidae > Bufotes > Bufotes viridis. The sequence goes on from CM065597.1 coordinate 21,499,085, forward strand.
ATGAATAGAAAGGGGCATTGGGAAACACAGCCTTCCAAGGGCTCTATGGTGGGGAGGGGCAAAGGGAAGACACCACTTGGGGAACGACAGATTAAGGGGGAAACAGTGGGTGGCAGGGGCTCTTGAGGGGGTATACAGTAGCACATAGGAAAAAATAATTCCATTAAATCTACTGCTGGGATCTAGCACAGACAGGCATCAGTTTCAGAGGAACCCTGACATCCCTCCCTCAGTTACTCAGCACATAGGAGGGCCTCATAAATCCACTTCTGGTTGTAGGGAGGGATGGCTGCACACTTCTCTCTCAACCTCCCATCTCTTCTTACTTCCTTGCAGCATGAAGATCAGATGGAGCTTCGCTGTATAAGGCCTCATGTACACGGCTGTTGCCCGGACGTTGCCGTATTGCGGTCTGCATAAAGCGGGTCTGAAATACACGAGCACCGCCCGTGTGACCCTGAATCACGGATGCAGACCCATTCACTTAAATGGATCTGCATTCCGGGAGATGTAGTGCGGAAGGGAAGCATGGATTGTAAGCACTACGGAGTGCTTCCGTGGTGTTTCTGTCCATGCCTCCGCACCTCTGGCCACAGCAATTGTCTCTCCTCTAAAATAGGAGAGGTAATTACAGCCTTCAGAACTGGGCACTCTGCACTCCCGGCTCCATACAGTGTTAAGAGTTAGCAGACTATTCGGGTATTAGTTAAATGGCACTAGCATCTGCAGGTTCGCTATCAAGCTCACCCTGCAGATCTAGTGATGGTCCCCTGCTTGTTTTGTCGTAGTGGAGGCCCTGGCGAATAAGTCCCTGGTGCCCCATCTTTAATAAGACTTTAGTAATTATGCAGTTTTAAGAGGTGCTAAAAAAGGCATAACTTGTGTTGGATTACTGAAATGACCCACAGAGTGTTCCCTCTAAGCTGTGCACACTGGTAGGGAAAGTATTAAAGCAATGAGGATTAACATGCCCAATAGCAGCTGTAGTGGTCTGCTCTGTACAGCTTGCAATTTTTAACTCTATCATTTCCACAGTTTTTTTAACACACGGCTTAGAAGGTGCAGTAGTGATTTGGCTAAACCTTCCAGACATTTCCTCCACTCCTTTTATGACTTTCAATCTTTACCACAGCCCCGCTGATTTGGGTCATAGGTTTGCTGCTCTGCATGGATACTGGTGTCACTGGTGCCTGAAGGACGTCAGGCCTGTTTAAAGTGGACTCATCCTGCAGGCTGTCCTAGTTTTTGCTCTCGTGTGTTCTTATTGACTTCTATATCTGATCCTAATTCTGACCTCCACCTTGTTCCTCACCACATTCCTGCCTTGTCCTTTGGTTTGCCTTCCTGGTACCTGTTGTTCTGTTGCTTTCTGTCTTCTAAATATGTTCCTGGCTTGTCCTTTGCTTTGTCCTATTGTTCTACTTATATCTTCTGACTACATTCCTGTCTTGTCCTTTGGTTTGCCCTTGTGGTACTTATTTTTCTACTATTGTCTCTCCTCTGACTACGTTCCTGACTTGTCATATTATGATTCATCTTCTGGGGACAACCCAAAGCAGCACTCGACTGCTAAATCAGTGCTACTGCTGTATACGGTTACATATAGTTACATAGTTTATAGGACGGGCACCAAGGTCAACCAAGGGATAGGTGGGGATGTGAATTTTAAAACCGCCCACTGTTCCTGCTGTGACCACGTCCTGAGGTGTCTATTCCACAGATTCTGTAGATTACAGTAAAGAAGCCTTGATGCCTCTAGAGACTAAACTTTTTATTCTCCAGTCAGAGGCAGTGCCCCCTTTTCTTTTTGGGGACATTTTACATGGAACAGCTTTTCACCATTTTTTTGTATGGCCCATTTATATATTTGTATAGGTTAATCATGTTCCCCCTAAAACATCTCTTCTCAAGACTAAATAAAGTTAATTCTTTAGATCTTTCCTCATAACTAAAACCCTCCAAGCCCCTTATAAGTTTAGTCGCTCTCCTCTGTACTTTTTCCAGGTCAAGGACATCCATTCTATGGACTGCTAACCAGAACCGAAATGCATATTCCATCTGTAACTATTTTGGGAACTGCAAACTCGAGATTATCATACCAAAAAGTCCACCTTGTCTTAAAGGGGTTGTCCCACAAATAATATTCTGCAGTTTTCAAACCAGCACCTGGATCTGAATATTTTTGTAATTGCGTGTAATTAAAGATTTTTCATCTTCTAGCCACTGAGTTATTCAATAAAATGTATATGTATAGCGCCACCTGCTGTTTTTTTTTCTTTTTCTTATTTCTTTGTTCGGCTCAGTGAGATGGCCGCTAGTGTTGGTCGAGCGCCAAAGTGCTCGGGTGCTCGGGTAGAACACCTTGGGATGCTCAGATGCTCTACCGAGCACCTGAGCACAGTGGAAGTCAATGGGAGAACCTGAGCATTAAACCAGGTACCCCCTACTCTGAAGAGGGAAGGGTATCTGGTTCACAGGCAAAAGTCAGAACACCACTGAAATGGTTCGGGAACAGCATGGGGAGGATGTCTGGATGCATCTTGGACTCCCAGGTCGCTGCTGGGAACGGTGATATCCAAGTAGTACGCCACTTTTGCAGACTGACAAAACCGAAGATAAAATCGCTTTTAGAGGAAAAATCGTTAGGAAACATTCTTTCCTGTATATTTACTTGTATAAAGTGCAAGTGCTGCCAAAAATTACAAGTAATACAACATGAATCACATAAAAGAGGGCCTCATTCTCATTGTGGTACAATTGTTCAGGTAGTGGGACTCATACACTCATAAAGCCTATGCACTAAGTAAAAAGGCTGCCAAAAATTACAAGGAAGAGGCACCCAGATACAACCTGTATATCCAGGGGTCAAGTCCTGGGAAAAAAAGTGTGGGAACTCACCCAAGTGCCTCCGTGTAACGTCACGGCGCGCGGCGTACGCAAAGGGCAGGGAAGGTCAAGAGGAGGAGCAAGCACCATATTTTTCGCCCTATAAGATGCACCTAGGTTTTAGAGGGGGACAATAGGAAAAAAAATTTTTTTTATTACACCTCAGGTCAGACCACCAATCAGACCCCAAATGTTAATCAGACGTCAGCTAACAGCCCCAATAAGAAGCCCAATGTTAATAAGACCCCAGATCAGACCTCAGATAAGACCTCTCCACCAGCCACCAGTGCCTCTCCACCAGCCCCATCAGCCCCCAGTGCCTCTCCACCAGCCCCCAGTGCCTCCCCACCAGCCCCCAGTGCCTCTCCACCAGCCCCCAGTGCCTCTCCACCAGCCCCCAGTGCCTCCCCACCAGCCCCCAGTGCCTCTCCACCAGCCCCCAGTGCCTCTCCACCAGCCCCCAGTGCCCCCTTTATCAGCCCCCAGTGCCCCCTCCATCAGCCCCCCGTGCCCCTCCATCAGCCCCCAGTGCCCCTCCATCAGCCCCCAGTGCCTCTCCACCAGCCCCCAGTGCCTCACCACCAGCCCCCAGTGACTAGTCAATCAGCCCCCAGTGACCAGTCAATCAGCTCCCAGTGACCAGTCAATCAGCCCCCAGTGACCAGTCAATCAGCCCCCAATGACCAGTCAATCAGCCCCCAGTGCCCCCTCCATCAGCCACCAGTGCCCCCTCCATCAGCCCTTAGTGACCCCTCCATCAGCCCCCAGTGCCCCTCCATCAGCCCCCAGTGCCTCTCTATTAGCCCCCAGTGCCTCTCCACCAGCTCCCAGTGACCAGTCAATCAGCCCCCAGTGCCCCCTCCATCAGCCCCCAGTGACCCCTCCATCAGCCACCAGTGCCCCTTCCATCAGCCCCCAGTGCCCCCTCCATCAGCCCCCAGTGCCCCCTCCATCAGCCCCCAGTGCCTCTCTATTAGCCCCCAGTGCCTCTCCACCAGCTCCCAGTGACCCCTCCATCAGCCACCAGTGACCCCTCCATCAGCCACCAGTGACCCCTCCATCAGCCACCAGTGACCCCTCCATCAGCCCCCAGTGACCCCTCCATCAGCCACTAGTGACCCCCTCCATCAGCCACCAGTGACCCCCTCCATCAGCCACCAGTGACCCCTCCATCAGCCACCAGTGACCCCTCCATCAGCCACCAGTGACCCCTCCATCAGCCACCAGTACCCCCTCCATCAGCCACCACTACCCGTCCATCAGCCACCAGTGCCCCCTCCATTAGCCCCCAGTCAGTGCCTCTCACCAGCCATAAAATCGAAAACAAAAAAAACACTTACCCTCTCCTGCTCCTGGATGCCGCCGCTCCTCTCTTCCTAGTTCCCGGCTGTGCTGTGAAGGCTGCGCACAGCGTGAGGTCACAAAGCGCCTCATGCCTGTGCGCAGCCCTGACAGCCGACAGCCGATAACCAGGAAGCGGTGAGTACAAAGTCTGCTTCCTGGTCATTTTGCCCTGAAAGGGAACGTCGTTCCTGCTGTGAAAAAAGTGCAGGAACGCCGTTCCCACCCGTTCCCCCTGGACTCGAGCCCTGTGTATATCACATAAATGAGGGCCTCATTCTCATTGTGGTACACTTGTTCACTCTTAAAGCCTATGCACTAGATGATAGGGCTGCCAAAAATTACAAGGAACCGGCACTACAATACACCCTTTGTTACACATAAAGGACGGCATCATACACACCCTTGAAATTATGATTTATGGCCTGCTGGTGACCCTCTAAATTAGGGGCAAGGGCCTGCTGATCTGAACATCTAAAACATCAGGGGCGAGGGCCTGCTGCAGAGCTGACCATCTAAAAACTTAGGGGTGGGGGTCTGCTGCTGAGCTAACCCTCTAAAACATTAGGGCCGAGTGCCTGCTGCTGATCTGACCATCTAAAACATTAGGGGCGAGGGCCTGCTTCTGATCTGACCATCTAAAACATTAGGGGTGAGGGTCTGCTGCTGAGCTGACCCTCTAAAACATTAGCAGCGATGGACTGATGCTGAGCTGACCATCTTAAACATTAGGGCTGAGTTCCTGCTGCAGAAGTGACCATCTAAAAAATTAGGGGTGAGGGTCTGCTGCTGATCTGACCCTCTAAAACATTAGGGGTGAGAACCTGCTGTTGAGCTGACCATCCAAAACATTATGGGTGAGGGCTTGCTGCAGAGCTGACCATCTAAAAACTTAGGGGTGAGGGTCTGCTGCTGAGCTGACCCTATAAAACATTAGGGGAGAGTGCCTGCTGCTGAGCTGACAATCTAAAACATTAGGGGTGAGGGCCTGCTTCTGAGCTAACCATCTAAAACATTATGGACAAGGGCCTGCTGCTGAGCTGACCATCTAAAACAGAGGTGCACAACCTGCGGCCCGGGGGCCACATGCAGGCCTCGATACCATTATGTGCGGCCCCAAAACATCTGGTAAAAAACATGTAGGTCTATGTCTTATGGCTTCCTTCATGTATCTTTCATGTATTCTCCTATTATATTGGAGTCCTAGAACTGTAACTAGACATTTATAGAATATACTGTATGTTCAATATGCCAAAAATACAGTATTTCAGTTGGTAATACCCCTTTTATTTTTGGCCCTTGGAATTGGTTCAGGCTGACAATGTGGCTCCCAACCAAAAAAGGTTGTGCACCCCTGATCTAAAACATTATGGGCGAGGGCCTACTGCCGAGCTGACCATCTAAAACATTATGGGCAAGGGCCTGCTGCAGAGCTGGCCATCTAAAAAATTAGGGGTGAGGGTCTGCTGCTGAGCTGACCCTCTAAAACATTAAGGGCGTGGGTCTGCTGCTGAGCTGACCCTCTAAAAGATTAGGGGTGAGGGCCTGCTGCTGAGCTGACCCTCTAAAACATTAGGGGTGAGAGTCTGCTGCTCAGCTGACCCTCTAAAACATTAGGAGCGAGGGCCTGCTGCTGAGCTGACCATCTAAAACATTAGGGGTGAGGGCCTGCTGCCAGGTTGACCAGCTAACACATTAGGAGTGAGGGCCTGCTGCTGAGCTGACCATCTAAAACATTATGGGCAAGGGCCTGCTGCAGAGCTGGCCATCTAAAAAATTAGGGGTGAGGGTCTGCTGCTGAGCTGACCCTCTAAAACATTAAGGGTGAGGGTCTGCTGCTAAGCTGACCTCTAAAACATTAGGAGCGAGGGCCTGCTGCTGAGCTGACCATCTAAAACATTAGTGATGAGGGCCTGCTGCTGAGCTGACCATGTAAAACATTAGGGGTGAGGGTCTGCTGCTGAGATGACCATCAAAAACATTACGGGCAAGGGCCTGGTGCAGAGGTGACCATCAAAAACATTACGGGCAAGGGCCTGCTGCAGAGGTGACCATCTAAAAATGTTGGGATGCGGGTCTGCTGCTGATCTGACCATCTAAAACATTAGGGGTGAGAACCTGCTGTGGAGCTGACCATCTAAATCATTATGGGTGAGGGCCTGCTGCAGAGGTGACCATCTAAAAACTTAGGGGTGAGGGTCTGCTGCTCAGCTGACCCTCTGAAACATTAGAGGCGAGTGCTTGCTGCTGATCTGAGCATCTAAAACATTATGGGCGAGGGCCTGCTGCCGAGCTGACCATCTAAAACATTATGGGCGTGGGTCTGCTGCTGAGCTGACCCTCTAAAAGATTAGGGGTGAGGGCCTGCTGCTGAGCTGACCCTCTAAAACATTAGGGGTGACGGTCTGCTGCTCAGCTGACCCTCTAAAACATTAGGAGCGAGGGCCTGCTGCTGAGCTGACCATCTAAAACATTAGGGGTGAGGGCCTGCTGCCAGGTTGACCAGCTAACACATTAGGAGCGAGGGCCTGCTGCTGAGCTGACCATCTAAAACATTATGGGTGAGGGTCTGCTGCTCAGCTGACCCTCTGAAAGATTAGGGGCAAGTGCTTGCTGCTGATTTGACCATCTAAAACATTATGGGTGATGGTCTGCTGCTTAGCTGACCTTCTAAAACATTATGGGCGAGTGCCTGCTGCTGATCTGACCACCTAAAACATTATGGGCAAGGGCCTAATGGTGACCCTCAAAAACATTATGTTTCAGGGCCTGCTGTTGACCCTCAAAAACATTATGGGTGAGGGCTTTCTGGTGACCCTCTAAAACACTATGGGTGAGCGCCAGCTGCTGAGCTGACCCTCTAAAACAATAGGAGCGAGGGCAGCCTAAAAAGCATGTTGATATGTTGGAGGAGGAGGAGGAGAACATGAAAAGGGAGATTGAACCATATACTTTTTTAGTGGTGGAAAGGGTGCATGGGAATACAGTGTATTTAATACACCATAAAAGCCACATTTAGAGTGCCTTTATGTTCAGTCGCTTTCCTCTGGTGGAGTAGAGAAGTCAGGGGCAATCCAGGCCTTGTTAATTTTCAGTTGACAGGCGGAAGCGGTTATCAGTTATTATGCACCCAGCAGCACTAAATACACGCTCTGACAAAACGCTGGCGGCTGGGAAGGCCAGCACCTCCAAGGAGTGGAGCACCAGTTCATGCCACATGTCCAGCTTGGACACCCAATAGGTGTAAGGCACAGAGAGATCACTGACGATGCTGACACACTCTGCTACATACTCTTTCACCATCTTTCAAAATGTTTCCCTCCTTGTGACACTAGGCCACTCCTCATCATCATCATCCAATTCGTACTGAGAAGACGAACTGAGGGTGGTCTGGCTATTAACCTGTGTACTGTCTTCCACCATTTCCACCTCTTCCACATGCAAAGCGTCCGTCCTTAATTGTGAGCAGCGAGCGTCTGAGTAGACACAGAAGTGGGATGGTTACGCTGATAATAGCGTTATCGCCGCTCACCATCTGTTGATTCCTCAAAGTTGCGTAAAACCTCAAAGAGGTCAGACATCAATGCCCACTCGTCGCTTGTGAAGAGCGGAAGCTGACTGGAAAGGCGATGACCATGTTGCAGCTGGTATTCCACTACTGCCCTCTGCTGCTCATAAAGCCTGACCGACATGTGGAATGTCAAGTTCCAGCATGTGCAGACGTCGCACAACAGTCGGTGATCTGGCAATTGCAAGCGCTGCTGCAGCGTTGCCAGACCAGCGGCAGCTGTCGATGACTTGTGGAAATGGGCACACACGTGGCACACCTTCACCAGTAGCTCAGGCAAATTGGGGTAGGTTTTGAGAAACGGTGAATCACTAGGTTGAACACGTGGGCTAGGCATGGTATGTGTGTGAGCTGGCCGAGCTCCAAATCTGCCACCAAGTTACGGCCATTATCAGACATAACCATGCCGGGTTGTAGGTTGAATGGCGAGAACAACGTTATGGATTAACTTCTCCGGGCTAGATGGACTGCCTCCTCTGGCCTCACCAGAACCTGCTTCATTCATTTTCCTTACAGCAAAGATAAATACAGATCTATAAATAATCTGATTAGCCAAGAAAGATATGGAACATTTTACTATTTGCACAAATAATTAAAAGTTAACTTGATTTTGGTGGGACATCCATGTCGGCCCCCCTTGGATCAAAATATTCTTGACAGTTTTTTTTCTTACTTCCTTTTGATCCAAGGGGGGCCGTCATAAAAAAAAAAATAATTCAGTCGAGAACCTAACCATTTGTGCAATCAGCAAAACAGGGACAAGCATCTATGCAAAAATATAAATAATGTTATTATAAAATAATAGAATAGTACAAAAAAATATTGCAATACCAAAATATGTCACTATATGGAACCAACACACCATAAATCTACCAACACTCTTTAGTTTCAAAAACCAAATATGAAAACTATGCAAGTAATTGATATATGCACATAAAAGCTATAAAGGAAACGATTATATATGAACCCTTTACTCTGCTACAATTATCACCAAAATTCAGGTATTGCAATAAAACTAATAATTTAGTAGCTTGATATACTATAGCTATGGAATAAATATTCCAATCAGATTATACAAAATTATCCCCTTGTTTAGTTATATGCATCGTAACTAAAATCAGAGACAAAGTTAATGTAGCAACTACCGTTATACTTCCGCAACTAGGCGGGTATCTGACTAAATATCAAGCTAAATAAATTATCTCAATACTACAAACAAACAAAAGTAAATATTACCCAGGGTCAAGTGATGCAGAGTTTGGGAAAGTCAGCTTTCTAGAGTTTTTTTCTGATAATTCGTATTCTCCCTAGGGACGTGGTTTCTTTTCTTTTCTTTTTTTCTCTTCGTAAGATTTGTATGGAGACAAAGATTGTTCTTCCAAGAAATCATTTTCTGGCGATGATTTTGTTCAGGTTTTCTTGTCTCTGGAAGAGGACTGCACTCACGCTTTTATCGGTAAAGCCTGTTTCAATGAAGAAAAGTTTCCCACCTTCAGGATAGGCAAGGCATGGAGCTTGGATAAGAATGGCCTTGAGCTCATTCACAGCTTGTTCGTGATGCTAGCTCCATTCACATTTTACTCCTTTCTTCAGCAACTGCAAAAGAGGTTTTGTGAAATCGGCATAGTTATCTATAAACTTACGTGAATAGTTCATTATACCCAGGAAGGATCTCAACTCCTTGACGTTTGTAGATGACTTCATATTGATCACTGCCTCCACCTTCTTCTTCTGTGGGTTAATCTCATCAGCAGTGATTTCGTGACCTGGGAAATTACCCTTGGTACGACACCATTGAGCCTTCTGAAAAGAAAGTTTAACACCAGCTTTTTTCAGTTGGGTTAGTACATGCCTCAGTTCCGCAATGTGTTCCTCAAAAGTCGTGCTTTTGATCAGGATGTCATCCACATAGGATAAGGTACCTTGTTCAGTAGCATCAGGCATCACCTTCTGCATGAACACAGCAAATTCATGGCCCACATTTATGTACCCCAAGGTTAATCGGGTCCAGGCATATCGTTTCTTGCCAAAAGTAAAAGCCAGTTTGAATTGATCCCTCTCGTCCACCTTAATCATCCAATATCCTTGTGCACAATCCATAGCAGTGAAAATTTTGGATCCCTTTATTTTCGCTAAACACTGGTCAATATACGGCATGGGCCATCCGGACATGTATACACGTTTGTTTAACTGCCTTAGGTCCAAGCAGAGATGAAATTGACCATTGGGTTTAAGAATCCCAAGTATAGGATGGTTGAACGAGCTGTGTACCGGGTGGATAAAGCCCCTCTTCTCCAAGTTCTTGACGATTTCCGATAGTGACTCATAAGCCGCTAGCGGAAGTCGGTATTGTTTGGCATAGACAGGGGGTGCAATGGGATCTGTCTGGATTCTTGCAACGTGTAAGTCGGTTTCCCCACAGTCATAAGAACCCTTAGCAAACATATCTTGGAAAGAGCACCTTTAGCTGTTGACCCTCTGTTTCATTGGAGCATGCATCAGCTATAGAGATTTGCTCTTCCACCCATTCCTGAAATTCTGGAAAGATTTCAGGCTGACTTAACTCATAAGCTTCTTCAAGTTCACTAGTTTAATTGTTTTGAGTATCGCGTACCTTTCCTTGTTGGCATGACTCATATTCTTTTTAATCGATCTCATGGTTGAAAACCAATGATGATTATTCAATGTGGCCTGTACCTTTTAAAGAACTGAAAGGATAAACAGAGTGGATATTGAATAACTCCTCAGGTGTTGAGGAAAAACATTGTTCCACTACATGTTCTTCAGTTAGGTATTCATCAGGAATAAGTCCAATGACATCATTTTGGAATCCAAAACTGTAATACAACGAATCCATAGCTAGACCAATTATGGTGCCCTTTTGTAAGGATAAACTATGGGGAGCCATATTATGAAATACCATATGCAGTGGATTCTGATGAATGTTTATCATAGGAGTGGGCTTTACCTTTAGGCCAAGTTGCTGCATCCGGTTGGACAAACAGATCAAAGAATCTGCATTCTTCAGTCTTTGTCCCTTCTTTACTTGAATAGGAAGAAGAAATGGTTTGCACCATTCAGGGATTTTAACCTCATCAGCAACCATAATACTCACGGCATAGGGCATCTGTTGTCCCCATTTCAAGGATTGCTCTTTATTCTGGAACCCCTCCGGGGCTCCAGGTAATGTGGACCATAGGGTATTGTAAACCAGATCAATGTGTACAGCAAATCGGTGTAGAAGGTGTAAGAGGGCACAAGGTGCCGTCATGGACGGAAGATACGTGTCACCGAGGTTCCTGGCCTCGGTGAGGTGAGAGCCGGGTTTTATGTGTCAGCAGCAGCTAGTGCTGCTTGACATTGATAGTTAGTTTGGCTGCAAAGCCAATCCGGGCCGGCTCTTACTGGGAGTAGGCAAAGAGTTGGGTGGGTGCCTACTCCCCACGGTCCAGGCCGGACTTTGCCGGGCTTTTTAAAGGCAGCCACATCAGCAGGTGTGGCTGTGATTGTCCTGGAGCTGCTGCTAGTGTTGTCTTGCTCTCTGGGCTGGAAGGATGAGCTCAGCAAGGAGTCGTGCAGTCGTCCTGGAAGCCTGAAGGTGGATTACCCTGCGGCTGGGCCGACCGCCAGGTGCGAGCAGCGCACCTAACCATCTCACAGGTGACTGAACCTGGTTTTGGACTCTTTGGTTTTGCTTTTTGTGTTTGCTGAGTGTGAATTAACACCAAGAGACTGTTTATCGTTTATTTGGTGCAAGTGTGAATAAAACACTGTTTATTGCACTTTCTGGACTTCTTGTTTTGCCTCTGTACTGCACCCGCACTGCTACCTACCAGAGCGACTCCCACATTTGGTGTCGGATGCGGGCATGCGCAGTGAGGCTGGCGTAACGCCGAAGTTTTTTCCCAAAGTGAATGTCATATGTCAAGCCGGCAAAGTTTCAACACGTGAACTCTGATAAGATGGAGGCAGTTGTAAAGGCTCTCGTGGAGGCCAATTTACAGCAGCGGGAGGCCAACAAGCAGCAGCAGGAGACAAACCAGCTGCTGTTGCAACATGTAATGGCTTTGCAAGCGACTGGAGCCTCTCACCGTGCCCATGATGCCCGGAAGCGGTCCGTGCAGCAATTCCCAAGATGACCCCGAGGATGATGCCGAGACCTACCTGGCAGTCTTCGAAAAAGTGGCCGTGAGGAGAAGCTGCCCCGTGACCAGTGGGCTGAGGTGGTCGCTCCGTTCCTGGCTTCCGGACCCCAGCAGGTGTTTTTCGACTTGTCGGACGACCAAGCGGCCGATTATGACACCGTGAAAGGAGAGATCCTAGCCAGACTGGGGGTGAACGTGCTGGTCCGCGCTCAAAGAGTCCACCAGTGGGACTTTAAAGCGACTGAACCTGCTAGGCCGCAGTACTACGATCTGCTGCACAGGCTGCAAAAGTGGCTGCAGCCTGATCTACTAAGTCCCACTGCCATGCTGGATCGACTGTTGGCGGACATCTTTTGGAGGGCCCTGCCTTATCCCCTCCAGCACTGGGTCGGCCAGGCGTCTCCGGTAAGTGCCCTGGAGATGGTCGACCTGGTGGAGCGTTACGAGGCCACCAGAAACCTGCAGGGGGTCTTGCTGGGAAGGGGCCAGTCAAACCCGGAGGCCTCCACCCCAGTTCCGACGACCGGCGACAGAGAGACCTGCACGGAATGTATCCCCTGCGGATCCGCCTCCCGTGGTATGCTGGAGGTGTCAGGAGCCAGGCCACATCAGGGCCGACTGTCCGCATCAGGGTGAGCCGATGGATGTGAACTACGGGTATCGCCACTCCCTGTATGCCCGGAAGCTGTGTGCAACTGGCACCCGTGAGGGGCAGGACAATAACCACCTGTGTCAGGTAGAGGTGGGAGATTCTCTGGCGGTGGCCCTGCTGGACTCCGGGAGTTTAGTCTCCCTGGTAAGAGCTGCCCTAGTACGGCCTGCGGAGTATACCGGCCGTAAAGTCGGGGTCCTATGCATCCACGGAGACTTAAAAGACTACCCCACTGCATTAGTGACTTTGTCCACAGCTGCTGGTAAGTGGACCCACGAGGTGGCTGTCGCTACCAAACTCCCACATGAACTGATACTTGGGAGGGACTTCCCAGGTTTCCCGGCGCTGTGGCCGGCTATAAAAGTGTCTGATGGGCCCGAGACAGGGGTAACCCTAGTAGAGTGGCCTGATACCACTGGAAGGCCAGAACCCTGGGAGCCCGAATCTGAAGGGCCAGCAGTAGGGGTGACCACTGCTCCAGCGGTAGAGGGGAGACAACCCCACTGAGTGTAATGGTGGGAGACACGGAGGACTTGCCACCGGGACCTGAGTTGGCAGACCTCAATGTCTCCGGGGAAAATTTTGGGACCGCACAACACCGGGACCAAACCCTAACCAGGGCCTGGGAAAGTGTTGTAATGATTGACGGTAAACCCCAGAAACCTGGGGCTGAATTAATGTTTCCACGATTTATTATTCTTCAGGATATGTTGTATCGGGTGAACCAAATCCGAGGTGAGCCAGTTGAACAGTTGGTGGTGCCCACCGCATATCGCAAGCTTGTTATGGAGCTTGCCCACCAACATGTTCTTGGGGGACACATGGGGTGGCAGAAAACGCAGGACCGCGTACTACAGCGATTTTACTGGCCCGGTTTGTTTAAGGAAGTAGAGGAGTTCTGTAAGTCCTGTCCGACCTGTCAGGTAAATAGCCCCCAGCCGCATTACAGAAGTCCCCTGGTCCCTCTCCCAATAATTGAGGTCCCATTCGAGCGTATTGCCATGGATCTGGTCGGACCCGTACCGAAGTCTGCTAGGGGTCACCAACATATCCTGGTGATTCTGGACTATGCTACTCGATATCCAGAGGCGGTGCCTCTGCGACACACATCGGCTAGGCTCATTGCAAAGGAGTTAATGGAGATGTTTACCCGGGTGGGCCTACCTAAGGAGGTTCTGACGGACCAAGGGACCCCTTTTATGTCTAAGATTATGAGGAATTGTGTAAACTGTTGCATATAAAGCAATTGCGGACGTCCGTTTACCATCCATAAACGGACGGCCTTGTGGAAAGATTTAACCAAACTTTAAAAAATATGCTAAAAGGGTGGTGTCCCGAGATGGGAAGGACTGGGATCTGCTTCTGCCCTATCTCATGTTTGCAGTGCGAGAAGTGCCCCAGGCCTCTACTGGGTTCTCGCCCTTCGAACTGCTTTATGGCAGACGCCCACGGGGCCTGTTGGACATCGCTAAGGAAGCGTGGGAACAACAGCCCGTCCCCACAAAGCGTAATTGAATATGTTACCCAGATGCAGGAGCATTATGGAGAGGGTGTTACCGCTGGTCCGGGAGCATATGGAGGCAGCACAACAGGCCCAAAGTAGAGTCTATAATCGTCAGGCTCGAGTGCGAGACTTTAATCCCGGAGACCGAGTTTTAGTTCTGGTACCCACCCTTGACAGCAAATTTCTAGCTAGGTGGCAGGGGCCCTATGAAGTGCTCGAGAAAGTGGGGAAGTAAATTACAAGGTGCACCAGCCAGGGCGGCGGAAGCCGGAGCAGGTGTATCATGTGAATTTGCTGAAGCCATGGAAGGATAGGAACTCGTCCAGCGATGACAGCCCCCGGCCAGGGCTTCTAGGTGAGAAGGATCCAGCCCCTCACCTCGAAGTCCGAGGAAGCAGCAGCCACCGTAAAAATTTCAGATAGCCTATCCTCCAAACAGGTCCAGGAAGTTAAGGAGTTCATTAGTCGGAACACGGATGTGTTCTCGGACCTCCTGGGCGCACATCCTAATCCAGCATGACATTATCACTGAGCCTCAGGCCAAAGTCCGGTTAAAGCCGTATCGGGTACCCGAGGCTCGGCGACAAGCCATTGTGAAGGAAGTGCAGCTGATGCTCCAGTTAGGTGTCATCGAGGAGTCAAAAAGTGATTGGGCCAGTCCGATAGTCTTAATACCCAAGCCGGACGGGACATTGAGGTTCTGTAACGATTTCCGCAAGCTGAATGAGGTGTCCAAGTTTGGCGCATATCCCATGCCGAGGGTGGATGAGCTCATTGAAAAATTGGGCCAAGCCAGGTATTTTTCTGTCTTGGACCTCACCAAAGGGTACTGGCAGGTACCCTTAACGGAGACTGCCAAGGAAAAAACTGCTTTTATCACACCGGAGGGGTTGTATCAGTACAAGGTATTACCCTTTGGTCTACATGGCGCCCCGCCACGTTTCAAAGGCTTATGGATATTGTGCTTCGTCCACATCGGCGGTGCGCCTCAGCGTATCTGGATGATATCATTGTCCATAGCACCGACTGGGAGAGTCACCTACCGAAGGTACAGGCCGTAGTGGACTCCCTTAGGAAAGCTGGCTTAACTGCTAACCCAAAAAGTGTGTGGTAGGGTTAGAAGAGACCAAATACCTAGGGTATGTCATTGGGCGGGGGTGGTCAAACCTCAGGTAAACAAAATTGAGGCAATTAAGAATTGGCCCCGACCTGTCACTATGCGGCAAGTAAAATCATTCCTGGGCATGGTGGGATACTACATGAGGTTTATTCCCAACTTCGCTACAATTGCTGCTCCATTGACAAGCCTTTTAAAGGGGCGCAGGTCAGTGTCGATCCAGTGGAATGAGCAGGCGGATAAGGCTTTCTCTGCTCTGAAGTCGGCCCTGTGTGGGTCCCGGTTTTGGTGACGCCCGACTTCAGGAGAGAGTTTGTGGTACAGACCGATGCCTCTGAAGTGGGCCTCGGGGCTGTACTCTCTCAGGAAATCAATGGGGAGGAGCATCCGTGGTTTCCTGAGTCGCAAACTCACCCCAGCCGAAACCAGGTACAGTATAGTGGAGAGAGAGTGCCTGGCCATCAAGTGGGCACTAGAGTCTCTCCGCTATTATCTGCTAGGGAGAAAGTTCCGTCTGGTGACCGACCATTCCCCTCTAAAGTGGATGTGCCAGGCGAAAGACAGGAATGCTCGGGTCACCAGATGGTTCTTGTCTCTGCAGAACTTCAAGTTCACAGTGGAACACAGGGCAGGCCGCTTGCAAGGAAATGCGGATGCACTGTCTCGAGTACAGTGTTTGGCGTGTGTTCACCCTGTCGGGGTTGAACAAAGGGGGAGGTATGTAAGAGGGCGCAAGGTGCCGTCATGGACGGAAGATACGTGTCACCGAGGTTCCTGGCCTCGGTGAGGTGAGAGCCGGGTTTTATGTGTCAGCAGCAGCTAGTGCTGCTTGACATTGATAGTTAGTTTGGCTGCAAAGCCAATCCGGGCCGGCTCTTACTGGGAGTAGGCAAAGAGTTGGGTGGGTGCCTACTCCCCACGGTCCAGGCCGGACTTTGCCGGGCTTTTTAAAGGCAGCCACATCAGCAGGTGTGGCTGTGATTGTCCTGGAGCTGCTGCTAGTGTTGTGTTGCTCTCTGGGCTGGAAGGATGAGCTCAGCAAGGAGTCGTGCAGTCGTCCTGGAAGCCTGAAGGTGGATTACCCTGCGGCTGGGCCGACCGCCAGGTGCGAACGCGCACCTAACCATCTCACAGGTGACTGAACCTGGTTTTGGACTCTTTGGTTTTGCTTTTTTGTGTTTGCTGAGTGTGAATTAACACCAAGAGACTGTTTATCGTTTATTTGGTGCAAGTGTGAATAAAACACTGTTTATTGCACTTTCTGGACTTCTTGTTTTGCCTCTGTACTGCACCCGCACTGCTACCTACCAGAGTGACTCCCCACAAAGGTCATTACCTGGATACATCTGGTACCGTGGTTCATTCAGCACGATGAATAATTGTTCTGTAGTCTTATCTCCTATGGAAATAGACATCTTGCAATGACATTATGACTCTGTAAATCTCCATCCAAATCATGAACTCATTGATCCTGTGGAGAGGAAACTTTAATCACTTTAGGATAAGTGACCTGTTTCAAGAGACTTAGGCTTATGTAACTGGCTTCGAATTTAAGATCCAATTTGGCGTATTTCATCCGGGCTATATTGTTCACCTGTATGTGAATCAACAAATTATCATTGACCTTTTCAATCCGTACCATGGATTGAATATTCTTGGTCAGGTCCGTAACTTCGTAACTTCCCTCTTTAAGAGAAATGGTTAATGCATCCCCATCCAAGGTTACCTTTTCAATTCTGTCCTTCTGGATGGTTATGGTTTGAGCGGCACTATTGACGGCTTCCTCAGGCTTACCATTTTTTAGGATCGTGACATCCTGTATTTGATTGTTCCTAAAACGAACTTCAACAGAATTAAGCCTTCCCTCAATCATATGACAACTACGTTGGGGTTGTGCATTGCAAGAATACTCATAGGCAATGGGTGCCTTCACCTGAGTCCATACGGCTTCATTAATGAAGTCCAGTATGGAACTTAACTTTTTTAGGAGGTCGATCCCAATGATAAGCCGATCATAGGAAAAGTCCACAATCAGTGTGGGATGTCTAATTATCTTCTTGCCAATTTTAAATTTTACCATGCTGTACATTTTACCTGCAAAGTGTCTCCGCCCACAGTTATCAAAGAGCCATCGAACGATTTCAATCTCAGCCTCTTTCACATCAAAAACCTGTTGGAAATAACTGCATGAAAATATAGTGGTTTGTGATCCTGTGTCGAGTAGACCCCTGATCAGCTCGATAAGTTCATCGGCCTTTAACCTGAAATAAATCACATAAGAAATTAGGGTGTTTACTCATCCGATGCTTTTTAAGGTCTTGATCCTTTTGCAACGATGTGACCTCTGGTGAACCCTTGACATTCCGGCTGCCCGCGGCAGCAGCACCCACCTTCGGGGAGAACTGGATTACATCACAGCTCACAGACAGCAGCTCACAGATAGACGCTGAGATGATAGGATCACTCACTGGAGAAAACACATTAGTGAATCTTCATGGTTGGACTGCAAGATAGACAACATGTTAAACATCTCCTCCTCGGCCTCAATTTTAGGGTCAGAAATTCTGAAAGGCAAAGTAGGATTAGTAATCTCATTTTATGACCACCTCGGTAGCCTTGCATTGGCCTGGGCTCTGACCCCGCCCCGCCTGCATTATGGGGCTGAGCAGTTACACCTAAAATAGACTCAGGCTGTTTTTCTGTGGACACCTGTGACATCTTGCTAACAATCTCGCTTAATTTAGCTCTTGATCTGCCAACTGATCAAATCGATTGTTTGATTTGCGCACAGTTTGGTCTTGTGGTGTCCTTGTTAGAGGTGGGAGACCGACTTCTATGTGAAGTAAGGGGTTCAGACCTACTTTCCTTCTGTTGTCTGGGCCTGTTATTCCAGTGCCTGTATCCTTGGGGACCCCTATTGTAATATCAGGGACGGCAGTTAGCCCTCCCAGCACCAGAATTATCCCCCTCTAACCCATTAGGGCTCGGAGGTTTTGTTTGCTTGGGTCCTACCTGTTGTCGCTGGGTTTGTTGGACAGGTCCTGTACACTGAAGGGTACCTGTGTGGCTGCGTTTCAAATCTCAAGCCAGGGTTTACCCTAGTTTCTGCTATATTTTGTTCTGAGGACTTTTTGTATTTCCTCTCACCTGTAGCATAGCATTCACTGATGTTATACAGTGAGGTGGCAGCCGTCCCCAACCTGTCCAAGGGAGCTTTAAGATCAAGATCTCTAGTCAAGCTAAGCTTAATTTGGGTCGGCATTGCATCATAAAACAGTTGTTTGAACTCCTCAGACTCCTAGTTTGGGGACCTATATGCCAATCCATAGGCATTTTTAAGAATATAGAGGAATTCCCTGGGACCTTGATTGGGCCTACATGTGAGTTTGTAAATATCACGTTTTGCAGCATTGAACAGTACGGTAAGGGCCAAATTCACATTTTACCTCATGCAGAACATCTGGCCAATCTTGAATAGCCCAGTCCTTAAAAGTAAAGTAAGTGTTGTATTTACCATCAAATGCCCATGGTAGGAATCTGATCTTGTCAGCATCAGAATACAACTTCAAAGAATCCATGGTGGACTGGTACAGTTCTAAGTGATTGTCAATTTCATGAGAACCCTTTTAGAGAATTTGGGCACAGTGGCATTTAGAAACTTAATGATACTTGTGGAGCTCTGATCTTTTCTGCACACTAAGCATCTCCCTTTCTAGAGACCACATCAGCATATGTTGGTCGTCTGGGACCCTTGTCCCCCTTATGGGCAAACTCATGCCTGCGCGGCAGGGAGTAAGTCACATGTTTTCCCACATTACTGTCACAATCGCTCACACTCCGATCACTTTCCTCAGACCCATTTGGCACAGGTGACTTAACCCTAACATTCCTCTCCAGGGGAATATGTGGAGGGACACTTCTGCGGCCTTTCATGTCACTAGCACCCAGTAAGGCGGTTACAGCTTGAATTGCCTGACTTAATTGGGTTAACCATGCCATCACTCTCGGGTGGCTTAGGGTCTCGAACAGAATCTGCTTTAAGAGCATGTGATGGCATATCTGCCTTTTGGGGTGTGAGAAATGGAGGGTCTGAAAATCCCTCATGATCAGACAGATCACTTTCAACATTTAATACAGTATGGCTTGGTTCACTTGTTTGCTGCAGACTGCTATAACGGAGATGCAGCTCCTCTGCCTCACATTTTAATTTGTGATGGGCAGCATGGATGTGATCGAAATCACATTTTAAGTCCTCGATCAATGCCTCTGCAGATACTAATTTTGCTTCCATACTGGATATGTAGGCTTGCATTTTCGCTATATGCGCATGCCTACCCTCTAAGATGGCAACATCTTTAAGTGCTGTTGGTCTTTACTGGTGGAATTTTTGGACACATTAAGATAAGTTAGATATCTCCTGACTGTGCCAAGTGGTGTCCACACATCCACACATTCTCTCTTGGCTTCTGCCTGCAACTCACTTATCCATGCAGCCACATCACGATCCAAATCAAAACGCAAATTTACATATTTAACAACGTTATGGATTAACTACTCCGGGCTAGATGGACTACCTCCTGCGGCCTCACAAGAACCCGCTTCACTTATTTTCCTTACAACGAAGATATATACAGATCTATGAATAATCTGATTAGCCAAGAAAGATATGGAACGTTTTACTATTTGCACAAATAATTAAAAGTTAACTCGATCTCGGTGGGACCTCCATTTATGTCGGCCCCTCTTGGATCAAAATATTCTTGACAGTTTTTTTCTTTCTTCCTTTGATATTAATTTTTGTACATAAGGCGATTGCTTTATATACCCAACACAGCTCAGTCTGGTTCCTTATCGCCTGCCGCAGCTTTGCAGCCGCGTGCTGTTTGTCACCTAAGCAGATCAGTTTAAGCATGACCTGTTGCCGCTTCCCCACTGTAGTGCTACACTGCTTCCAGCTACTGACTCATGGCTGACTGGTGCTGCAAGATGATAATTCAGAGGTGGAAGTGGAGGAGGAAAAGGGGGGGTTGCAGCCACTAACGTAGGTGGCAGCGGAAACCCTGATGGAAGTAGGGCCTGCAATCCTTGGCGTCGGTAGCACTTGTCTCATCCCAGGGTACGAATCGCTCCCGGCCTCCACAACATTCACCCAGTGTGCCATCAGGGAAATGTAGCGTCCATGGCCAAAAGCACTTACTCATGTGTCAGTCGTTAAGTGGACCTTGCCAAAAACTGCGTTGGTCAGGGCACGGGTGACGTTACGGGACACATGCTAGTGCAAGGCTGGAACTGCACACCATGAAAAATATTGCTGGCTGGGGACAGAGTAACCCTTTGTGGAAGACAGGGTGGTGCTTATCCGACTGGAAGCATTATCTGCTGCAATCCAACCTACCACCTGGTCGCACTGGTCTGACTTCGAGAGTTGTGTCCTGCGCCGCCCTTCAAACTGGAACATGAAGTTAGGTATAGTGGATGAGTGTGTTTCTTATGCTCTGGCAGCAGGCACAGTTTCACCGCACCCAGGGCAACGGTCTCTGCATGCACCATCAGCAGCACAGCCACTTCCCCGTCCCTTACTGTTCACCTTGGGCATATTAAATGGCATATATGCTTGCAAGTATGTCACACGTACAGTAGCGCAGGTTTTGTAAGTGTATGCGCAAATAAAGTACACAGAATGTCACAGATAATTTTAGGATATGCAAACGTTATACAGGAGGTATAGCGCAAGTAATGTTGCTGTCACCACCGGCTAATAAAAAATTATACTGAATGAATGTCACTAATGTTTAGGATGCACAAACTCTATACAAGAGGTATAGCGCAAGTAATGTCGCTGTCACCATTGCGCTGAATGTCACAGATATTTAGGCTGCGCAAATGTAAAATAAAAGATGTATCAGAGGTTGTGTCACTATCAGAAGCGGCACTAACAATTGCACACAATTTAGCGCAGGTTGCACTAATAACATATATTGCAACCAGGTACAACAATAGTCCTTAAAAGGACTTTTGGGTCTCTAACAAGTTTTTTCCCTAAAATATTACTATTTCACTCCCTACACTATCTGTCCCTTCTTTAGCACAGCTCTCCCTGACTAAGATTGAGCCGAACATGTGTCATCAGGTGCTAAACAGTCAAACAGTCAAACACTGTAATGCCAGTAACCAACATGGCTACGGCATTACAGTTAGTGGCAGTACTTAGCCGTACGTTTATTGGCTGCGTAGCAGCCAACAAACCTACGAGGAGGAGACTCGAGCATCGTGCTCAAACACATACCAAGCACATCACGATGCTCGAGCATGCTCGCCCAACATCTATCAACTGTCTTCTGAGTTGTGATAGGGAGAGAGCAGCAGAAAGGATACACTGCCGAGCTGCAGCAGAATAAACACCTCCCTTGAGCTGCCAGCTTGATACAAATCTATCAGAGAAATGAATGGGGAGATCTATGGATCTATGTGAGATACAGGACTGGGTCTAGCTTTGTTAGAAATAGTTTGTCATGTACTAAATTATGTCTGATTTTCATTTTTTACATCAGTCATTGCATAATGCCTTTTAGGCAGTAAGGTAAAAAATCAGGAGATGCCTTACACTCTACACCTTAGTCTAGGAAGCATTAGATGGTTTGCGTTCTTGAAAAATCCAACTTTTTGTTACTGTAGTAACAGTACTACAAATTAATAAAATGTCACCCCTAGATAGCAATTTAGGGCATTTATCAACAATGACTATAGTAAAGCCAGTTTGTATAATGTTGTTAATCAAAATATTTCTAGTAGCACACCATGTGGTCACACATGGTACTGCACTAGAAGAATCATAATCACTTGCAACATGTTATCTTCAAAGCTCAACTCTCACAACATTCCTTGCTGACTCCATGTCTGTGCACAGTTTACTCAGATTACTTACAATATGCAGCCTATTTATGCTAGAAACTGTAAAACAATATTCTGTAGGGTGAAGTAACTCAGCTAAACTGGGCTGTGTCACACAAAAAGATTGTCGACTGTTTCCAATCACAATTATCAGAGTTGAGAATGCAAATATGGAATATGACACAGGGTGTAAGTCTGGACCACTACAGGATAAGTATTGTGTGTATATAGTGACTCCACCAGCAGAATAGTCAGTGCAGCTCTGGAATATAATACAGGATGTATCTCAGGATCAGTACAGGATAAGTAATGTAATATATTACACAGTGACTCCACCAGAAGAATAGTGCAGTTCTGGAGTATAATACAAGATGTATATTTACAAATGGTCCATAAGACCAATAATGCATTTTTATTTATTTCAAGTGACAATTATTAATACATAACATTTATTAGATGCATCGTTAAAATAAAATAAACAAAATAAAGATATTTTAAAAATATTAGCTGTGTCACATGGTTGCTTTGTATTTTTCTCTCTACAATAGAGCTATTTAACTCACAGTAGGGGGTAATGAGCTGGTATTACGTGCTAGTTCATGGCTCACTGTCCTTTAAACCCTTCACTATTTGAATGGTTTAGATCCTAGGTGCTGCTTCATACCCTATGTGCACTAGCTGTGCCAAAAAGCTCAAACACTGCCCCATGTAACTGAATGTAACTCAGGATCAGTACAGGATAAGTAATGTATGTACACAGTGACTCCACCAGTGAAATAGTGAGTGCAGCTCTGGAGTATAATACAGGATGTCAAACAGGATCACAACAGGATAAGTAATGTAATTGCTTTAAAATTGTGAATTCAAAAGCTTTCAGAATGAATAAGCTTACACAGGCTAAGTGAATAAATATATTTACTAAGTGAGATTAAGTATAAGGTAAGACAGACAAATTACATAAAGAGTAGTAAAAAGTAAACAATCATCGCTGGCCTACACATACTATATGGGGGCGGAATCAGAGTCCGTCATGTTGTAGCACATGGCCAACACCCCATGGTCATAGAAGAGATAGAGATATTATTTCAATTAACATCCTACCTAGATGACTTCCTGGAGTGTCCATTACCTGTCTGTGTGAAGTCAATTTTATACCCTTTCAGCCCGTCCTCCCAATCAACAGAAATATGACATAAAAATGTACACATTCACAATATAACAATTCACATGTCTTATCAAGTCTGCACTGAGCAACGTTCCCATGCAGGCCTCTGGATGACAACCTTCCCATGAAGACCTCCAGTGGGCCACCATAATCAGTCAAAATTGGGTGCATAATTTTTGCCACCATACAGTCGGACTTTTTACTGTACATTTTCATTGGGTTCCTCATCAAACCCCCAAAAAGCCAAGTGAGGAAAGTAGGAACGCACCCAGTTCTCTCGAGGATAAAGGTGAGGTCTTGCTAGTGCACAAATCTAAAAGTAAAAAACAATAGGAACATTAATATGAAGCTTAAATGGCATGTCCACCTTTGTAATCATGTTCTTATTGATCCAACTTCCTTATTGTGTCTGCAGAAACTATGTAGAGCCATGAGCCTCCTTGGCTACAGACTAGAAGCAAACCCTCTGTAGTCTGATCTTCGAGTTGCCCTATCTACTACTGTCTATAGGTTAACAAAAAGTGCAGGACCTGAGCAGGTTGCACGTAACACAGAAATTCAGCGAACAACACAGAGGCAATCCCTGTGTCATGCTCCCCCTTTAGGCCCTGAACTAAGCTTAAAGGGTTTCTGTCACCACATTTTTCACTATTAAACAGGTTGACATTATACATGTGCAAATGTCACCTGAATTTAACCATGTTATTTATTTTTTCCAGTGTGCCCCCGTTTTTGTGTAATTTCAACTTTTATTATATGCTAATTAGCCTCTAGTCGCTCATTTCGCCCACTTCATTTCACGCCCTTTTCCTCTTGATTGACAGGGCCAGGCCAGCGTTGGTCTCCTCCAGCCGGCCCTGTCTGCCGAGGAAATCTCGCGCCTGCGCGATCCTGTTTAGAATTTGGCGCAGGCGCAGTGAATGAACAACGCTCGCCAGCTACCGACTTCCTCACTGCGCCTGCGCCGAATACATCACAGTGCTCCCCGGAAGAGAAGTCAGCCGGCATCGGCGCAGGCGCAGTGAGGAAGCCAGCATCCGGCGAGCATCTTTCACTGACTGCACCTGCGCCGAATTCTAAACAGGATGGCGCAGGCATGAGATGTCAGCCTGTTTATTAGTGAAAAATGTGGTGACAGAAACCTTTTAAACCCTCTCTTTCTAGCAAAGCTAGAACCTGCCCTGAACTTCATATGGATCCATAGATCTCCCTGTTCATTGTTTGAATTGCTCTCCTAGATTCATATTAAGCTGACAGCTCAAGAGTGTGTTCTTTCTGCTGCAGCTCTCTCCCTATCACAGCTCAGGAATATGCAAAATAACCGTAGAGCCCCAGTTATGGGTCTTCAACACAGTGAAAGCCAGATATCCCTCCAGGGAAGGAAACCCAAGCAAAAGGGTATCCCCATTATAGAGATCACCAGATCCACCATATTAAGTGACCCCTATGTCAAGATCCAGCTCTTTGACAAGCCTTAAGGATGTGATAGGGGAAGACCTATGACAGCTCAGGGGGTGTGTCCTTTCTGCTGCAGCTCGTCCCCTATTAAAGGACTGGGGCCACGTCCTTTCTAGAGAAGCTCTCTCCGTGTACAGCTAAGGAGGCAGTTCAAGGATGGAACTGAGCATGTGCATCCACCTCAAAAAGATGGACAGGGAAATAAGAAAAAAAAGCAGCCTACAAAGATACAGTTTATTAACCCCTTAAGGACGAAGGGCGTACATGTACGCCCTTGCGTCCTGGTACTTAAGGACCAAGGGCGTACATGTACGCCCTGTGTTTAAACTGCTACTGCACCCGATGTGGGCGCGGTAGCAACATGGTTCCTGCTGATGTAGATCAGCAGGAACCATGTTCTATGCCGAGGGTCATGTGACCCCCCGTATCGGCGATCGCTGCAAACCGCAGGTCAATTCAGACCTGCGGTTTGCAGCGATTTGCGATCTCTGATCCCCGCGGTCTGTGACCGCGGGATCAGAGAGTTAATGCCCCAAAGATATTATTTTAACCCCCTGCAGCCCCCAATCTTGTTATGGCGGCGGGGGTGCAGAGAGGTGGTTGCGGAGCGGAGGCGGTGCGGAGGTGGGCGGTGCGGCAGGCGGGATCGCAATAGCGATCTCCCGCCCGCCTCCCTTGTAATAATTCCCTGGTGTCTAGTGGTTCTATCAGAGTGCCAGCACATTGCTGGCACTCTGATAAACAGCTGGCATCTGTGCTGCAGATGCCAGCCGTTTAACCTCCTTACCGCGGTCCGGATGGACCGCGGTATGGAAGGTGTTAACAGGGAGGGAGCTCCCTCCCTCTCCCATCGGGGGCTGCTGTGCCTATGCAGCCCCCAGGATGGGATCGCAGAGGGAGGGAGCTCCCTCCTCCTCATCCATCACCCACTGCTCTCTAATGGCAGTGGGTGATGGTTACCATGGCAGCAGGACGCTTTCAGAAGCGTCCTGCTTGCCATGGTATAGTAACTCTGGTCAGACTTCTGCTAAAGGCAGAAGTCTGACCAGACTGTGAAAAGTAAAAATACAGTGCAGTACACTATATAGTGTACTGTACTGTATTATACTGACATCAGATCCACTGGATCTACAAGAACCAAGTGGGTCTGGGTCCAAAAATGTAAAAAGTGAAAAAAAGTAAAAATAAAAAAACATCACTAAATCACTAAATAAAAGTAAAAAAAAATAATACACTACACATATTAGGTATCGCGCGTCCGTAAAAAACAGCTCTATAAAAATATCACATGACTGAACTCCTCACGTGAACGCCATAAAAAAAAATGGTGTAAATAAGCCATTTTTGGCACCTTACATCACTAAAAGTGTAATACAAAGCGATCAAAAGGCGTATGCCTTCCAAAATAGTACCAATCTAACCGCCATCTCATCCTGCAAAAAATGAGCCCCTTCATAAAACAATTGCCCAAAAATAAAAAAACTATGCCTCTCAGACTAAAACATGATTTTTTGTTTCAAAAATGCTTTTCAGTGTTAAATGTAAAAAATTAAAAAAAGTAGACATATTGGGTATCTCCACGTCCGTAAGAATCTGCTCTATAAAAATATCACATGACCTAACCCCTCAAGTAAACACTGTAAAAAAAAAAAACTTTGTCAAAAAGCCATTTTTTTGTCACCTTACATCACAAAAAGTGTAATAGCAAGCGATCAAAACGTCATATGACCCCCCAAATAGTGCCAATCTAACCGCCAACTCATCCCGCAAAAATGATACCCAACCTGAGACAATCGCCTAAAAACTGAAAAAAATATGGCTCTCAGACTATGGAGACACTAAAACATGTTTTTTTTTGTTTCAAAAAGGATATTATTGTGTAAAACCAAAATAAATAAAAAAAAGTATACATATTGGGTATCGTCGCGTTCATAACGACCTGCTCTATAAAAATATAACATGACCTAACCCCTCAGGTGAACGCCGTAAACATAAAAAATAAAAACGTTGTAAAAAGTCATTTTTTTGTCACCTTACATCACAAAAAGTGTAATAGCAAGTGATCAAAAAGTCATATGCACCCCAAGATAGTACCATTCAAACCGCCATCTCATCTCGCAAAAAATGAGCCCCTACATAGGACAATTGCCAAAAAAAAAAAAAACTATGGCTTTCAGAATGTGGAGACACTAAAAATCTTTTTTTCAAAAATGCTTTATTATGTAAAACTGAAACAAAAAACCCAAAAAAGTTGACATATTTGGTATTGTCGCGTCCGTAACAACCTGCTCTATAGAAATAGCACACAATCTAACCTGTCAGTTCAACGATGTAAAAAACAAAAAATACAAAACTGTCCCAAAACAGCTATTTTTTTGCAAATTATCCATTTTAATCCATTTTTACAGTAACAAAGCAAGGGTTAACAGCCAAACAAAACTCAATATTTATTGCCCTGATTCTGTAGTTTGCAGAAACACCCCATATGTGGTCGTAAACTGCTGTATGGCCAAACGGCAGGGCGTAGAAGGAAGGGAACGCCATATGGTTTTTGGAAGGCAGATTTTGCTGGACTGGTTATTTGAAAGCCCCTGATGCACCCTACAGTGGAAACTCCAAAAGCGACTCCATTTTGGAAAGTACGGGATAAGGTGGCAGTTTTGTTTGTATTATTTTAGGGTAAATATGATTTTTGGTTGCTCTATATTACACTTTTTTTGAGGCAAGGTAACAAAAATAGAAATTCCGAAATTTCATCTCCATTTGCCAATAACTCTTGTGGAACACCTAAAGGGTTAACAAAGTTTGTAAAATCAGTTTTGAATACCTTGAGGGTGTAGTTTCTTAGATGGAGTCACTTTTTGGAGATTCTACTCTAGGGGTGCATCGGGGGCTTCAAATGGGACATGGTGTCAAAAATCCAGACCAGCAAAATCCGCCTTCCAAAAACCATATGGCGTTCCCTTACTTCTGTGCCCTGCCGTTTGGCCATACAGCAGTTTACGCCCAAATATGGGGTGTTTCTGAAAACTACAGAATCGGGGCAATAAAAATTGAGTTTTGTTTGGCTGTTAACCCTTGCTTTGTTACTGGAAAAATGGATTCAAACGGAAAATTTTCCAAAAATCGAAATTCTGAAATTTTATCTCCATTTGCCATTAACTCTTGTGGAAAACCTAAAGGGTTAATGACGTTTGTAAAATCAGTTTTGAATACCTTGAGGGGTGTAGCTTCTAGAATGGGGTCATTTTTGGATGGTTTTTATTATGTAAGCCTCACAAAGGGACTTCAGACCTGAACTGGTCCCTAAAAAGTGGGTTTTTGAAAATTTCTGAAAAATTTCAAGATTTGCTTCTAAACTTCTAAGCCTTGTAACGTCCCCAAAAAATAAAATGGCATTCCCAAAATGATCGATACATTAAGTAGACATATGGGGAATGTAAATCAATAACTTTTTTGGGCGGTATTACTATGTATTATAGAAGTAGAGAAATTGAAACTTGGAAAATTGCTAATTTTTCAAAATTTTTGGTAAATTTGATATTTTTTTATAAATAAAAATGAAATTTTTTGACTTAATTTTACCAGTGTCATGAAGTACAATATGTGACGAAAAAACAATCTCAGAATGGCCTGGATAAGAAAAAGTGTTTTAAAGTTATCACCACATAAAGTGACACTGGTCAGATTTGCAAAAAATGGCCTGGTCCTAAGGTGAAAATGAGCCCGGTCCTTAAGGGGTTAAATAACTTATTGACTATATTACATTTTTAATTACATGCAATTGCAAAAGTATCCAGGTATTGGCTTGAAAACTGCAGAACATTTTTGCGGGACAACCCTTTAACACACTGTATCAGTTTCGGCTAGAGTGTGCCTTTAAATTTCATTGTCCAGGAGTTTTTTGTTATATTGAAACATTTTTTTAGGTACTTACACTACAGAGAAAACATAAGAGAATCGCCATGACCAGTATACAAGCCAGGGAGATGAGAATAATGGACCAGAATGGAAGGTCTTTAGAATTTTCTGAAGAAGAAAACAAGAAATTGCATGTAAAATCAATAAGTTACATCAACAGTGCAAAAAATAAGCTATAAGGGATGCTACATTTCTCACCAATGTCATACCGAGTCCTAAAGCATAGGGCACCTAAGCAAACACCAGATTGTGTTGAGATCTTTTTTTTAATGTTTTGTTGTACCTCATCAGCACAGAGCAGGAATGTGACACCCCATTGTTGAAGCCTTACTGACATCACAGAGTGAGCGGTAATTAAAATGTCTTCTGAACATACGACCTTCTCACTGTTGTCCACCATCTTGACTGTTGGCACACAAAATAAGGGCTTACCAAGATCGGACTCAAAGCTAAGTGACTGATTACTTAACGTTCTTGCTACCTGCTGTTCGTTAGCTGTTCATTAGCTGTATATACTGTATACATTATGCTTTCATATGGTTTGTATTCCGTTTGTCAGTGAAATCGTGTATCGTTATTCACTTTTGCCACTTGAGCCTACAGTATTTATTCCTATATGCCAGGACTAACTGTAAAACGCAAGGTATCAAAAGAACGAACCACACATGGTTGTCTCTGGTTAATTTCTATTGCTTACTAGTCAAAGCACACCTCCAGTTATAAAACAACTGTCCATAAATGAATAGTACAGGTGAATATAAGAAACTTTGTAATATAGCTTGTTAAAAAATGCTTCTATGTGCTTTTATCAGACTGCTTTTCTTTTTTATACCTTTAACATTGATGTTTATAGAGAGAAGAGGGGGGAGGAGTAGGCTGCGGGATGAAAGACACAAAAACTGCCGTTTCTTAGCTCTGCTACACTTAGAACATTTGACTCTACTATATCTAATAGGATAAGGCTCTACCACTGTTTAGAGTAAAGTAGTAAATCACTCACAGGTTAGCACTACCCTCCTTAACCCCCTTCTCGCTCTCAAAATAGTTTTGTGTGGGAGGCTGTAGATGGGATTTAATAGAAAGAAGAGTTTGAGTGAAGGGGAAAAGGAGGAAAGTGGTCTAAGAAGCCAAGGAGGAAACATCATTATTCAATGAGATATATTACAAAGTTTAATATATTCACCTGTAGTCTTCATTTTCTAAAAACTTGTTTATAACTGGAGGTACACTTTATCATTAGTCCTTTAAAACACTAGCATGCATGGTAATTATGCAAAGGAGCAGTGCCTATAAGTTTCCAAACACAGAATCCTAGCCGCCATGGATTAACTCTTGTTAGGGAAAATTAGAAGGAAGGTAAAAAAACAAGGCTAACCGGACCCCTGTTCTGTGCAGATGAGATCAAAAAGCCAGAAACAGACCTGTAGATAAGTGAGTGTTAAAACCTGAGTCATGTACCTGGTACAAACTATACTATACTATATGCAAAGGAATATTGCCCAAAAGTTTCCAGAGAATTACTACTCCAGTGAGTTTTCTACATGAACGCTGAAAAGTTTTGACCAGAGTCTGGTTGAAATCAGTAGAAACAAAGGGGGTAATTTATTATACTGAAATATGCCTATATTAGGGTATTTCGGGTGCAGATGGGGGTGCTACTGTTACCAGCGCCGCCATCTGCAACTTTTTCCCACTCAGGCCAGGTCTAAAGTTGTGGGCGTGGAGTGGGAGGGAAAAGGGGATGGGCCAGCAGGCCTGTTTCATTTACCATTTTTTACACCTGTTTCAAGTGTAGAAAAAAGGTCTCAATGTAAGACAGCAAGAAAGCTGTGTGTAGAGGAAGAGAGGTCTTGCCAGCAAGCAGGCTGTCTCCTACATGGAGGGGCAGAGCAGACCCAAAAAGTGGTGTGCTTTTTGTAATGCATCATGCTCCCTCAATACACATTTGGGTTCTGGGCCTAAGTCTGACGCCATACACAGTTGAAGTTCATGGTGGTGGCTTTCCAAGAGAAAGCAACCTTCCAAGTGGTGTCCAGGAGATTTACATAAGCCTCCTGAATATTTCAAGGTAGTTGGTAAGTGAGAGTAAACCTGGGTTGATGCCATTGTTCATGAGGCTTGTTTGGTAAAAATACTCTAAGCTTGCCAAACTGTTACAGCGGCTGCCCAGAGCCATCGCTGCTCAACTCACCATGGCTGTTGACTTGCCTTCTACTGTTCTCTTCCCGGTGGTTCTAGTCAACAATTCTGCTCTGTCCCTCCATGCAGGAGGCAGCCTGCTTGTGGAGGCAGCCTGCTTGCTGGCAAGGCATCTCTTCCTCTACACATAGGGTGCTTGCACATTCTTTCTCTTGCTTTTAGGGGGCCAGCAGCAAACTTGGCAAAACTGAGGTACTTAAGGCACATCATCCTGTGGAAGGTACCTGAGCAATAGGTTCCTTAGCTTGCTAGTTCCTGTGAAGGTGAGCTATAATTGTTAGTCTGCCCATGTACCGACCTTTGCCTGTTTGCTGGATTCTGACCCTCTAGTGCCTGACATCTGTATTGACTTTTCACTGTCTGTCCTGACTTTGGACAGTTTACAATTAAGAACATACTTTAACACCTCTGACCTCATTCTGTCCCTGACTATGATGTTACTATATTACTTGGCGCCCTGCCCTGACTACTCCAAAAGGTAATGGACTGGTGGTGGTGGTGGGGTTTACAGGGTGAATACCAGGGCACTGCCATAAAGTGAATGGGACAATGGCTCCATCATCCAAGGGTCCATATACTGTACACCTTTAGATGACACTCATGGTCAATAAAAGGCCCATTTAACTATAAAGGTAGGTGATGAGGCCTTCAGTGATAGATTATATATACAGTATTTCTGTGGTATGCATTGTTTTACTGGCTCTTCTCAGTAATTGCTTGGAAGGTGATGTCACCAGCACAATATGCACATTCCCGAGACAGATTATAAGACTGGTTTAGTTAGTTTGTACATAAAGGAAGCAAGTCCTATAGATTAAGAAACAATCTGTCTTTTTATTGCCACTGAGGATTTCCGTAGCCTTTTAATATTCACTAATTAACACTCAGGACGGGTCACGAATTCTGTGCAGATGGTATGAAGTTCTGTGCCATCAAACATGACAATACAATCACTATTGTTAATTGAGCCTTAATCTTTCTGAGGTATTAGGCATGAGGCATGGAATTCATTTCTTATCATTCATAAAAGGAGTGAGATGAAAACGTGACAACATGACATTCATTATTTTCATGTGAGGTTAACAATGCTCCTAAAACTTGTGAAGGCCAAGAGCTCAAAGTGCACAGCTTCCAAAACCAACGAAGATGTATATTTCACCCAACATCACCCAACATTGGAGGAGTACAGTATAATTTCAATCAGCTTTGCTGGAAGGACTCTTGATGTTGCTGAGTACTTTGATGATGCTCAGAGGTCTCCTACAATACTCCAGCTGGATGCCATGTACCTCATATTGTACAGCCTCCAAAAACTGCTTCTAAGATCTGCATTCTTGAAGTGTCCACTAAATGAACCGTTTATGGACCATGGTGTTCACGTAGCTTTTATACAATATCAGACGCCATTTAGTGTTGGCGAGAATGTGATATCCAAAACAAGTTTGATGACCACCGTAGTTTAGCATTGTAATTATTCATCAGTCCGTTAGAGACCCATTAAAAGGGTTTTCTGTGATTTTCATATTGATATTGAAAGGTCATCAATATGAGATTGGCCGGGGTCCACCTGTATGAAGAGGTCACGGCTTTCAGTGAGTGCTTAGACCTCCTCCTAGGCCATGTAACATTCACAATCACATTCATTGGTCAACTGGCCTAGGTGCAGCTCCAGTTCCATTCAAGTTAATGAGTCTGAGCTGTGATACCTAGCACAGCCGCTATCTAATGGACGTGCTTTGTTTGGAGAGCTACGTGGACCCCCAACGATCTCATTCTGATGGCCTATCAATATGAAACATCACAGAAAAAAAACATTAAATCCTTGCAACACTATGAGGACCAGCATGGTCATTTGTCAAAGTATACAATAATTGTGGAGGGATATTGGTTTTAGAGGTGCCTCATGGAGGCATCATACAAGGTTCTACAGGTTCATCTACAGAGCTATAGGGACTCCAGGTGCCACCATATAGGGTAGGAGCTTAGGCCTTTATACTATGGGGAGTTGGGTGGAAATGGAGTGAGAAGTGAGCCCAGGATTCTGAGATGTTTGGCACATTTGTAGGCAATGTTTTTCCACCATCCCGTCGCCTCATACAATGATATCTACTACAACTTACGCAATGCAGCAGCCTCTCCGACAGCAGAAACTTCTCCGCACAAAATACCTGCAAGAAAATGTACCAGATGAAGCATGGGCACACGTCACACAGGCAGTTTTAGAAAATGCACATTACAGATGTAGCAGAGTAGAAATTGAACATGAACATTCTAGTCACTGACAGCTAGCAGATATTGCGCATAGTTAAGAAAGATGTCAGAAATCAGCATGATTTTCCACTTTGTCTACTTTGAAACGTAGACATCATCGAAAGGTTCCTCGACGAAAAGCCGATCATTGTGCGTCCCACTGCCGAAGCCTTCCGAGGTCAGCTCTGATCAATGGAGAATTCTGCAGCAAGTTTTTAATTCCACTACAGCGCCACCACAGGGGAAATAAAGCACTACACCATATTTAAATCAATGGGCTGGCGGCATACTGTATGTACGTCCCACGTCCTCCAAAGTGAGAGACTCTGTTGCTGTTCTACACTATTAGACAAGTCAACATTGAAGTTGTCGAGCATATGAGATGTTACAGAGCTAAGGGTATTTTCACACCTACGTTTTTCTTTTCCGGCATAGAGTTCTGTCATAGGGGCTCTATATCGGGATCAGTTTTATCTCCATGCATTCTGAATTGAGAGAAATCCATTCAGGATTCATCAGGATGTCTTCAATTCAGTCTTTTTGACATTTCAGGACAGAGAAAATACCGCAACATGCTCCGGTTTTATATCCGTCCGAAATTACTGAACACTTGCCGGAATGCCGGATCTGGCATTTTTTCCCATAGGAATGTGTTAGTGCCATATCCAGCATTCAAAATACTGGTAAAAATGTGAAAAAAATATATAACGGATCCAACTCTTCGCATAACAAGCGGAGAGACAGATCCATTCTTGCAATCCGTTCTTGCAATGTTCTTCAAATGCCTTCAGTTTGCATGCAGATTGACGGATCCAGCAGGTAGCTCCGGCGATAGAACTGCTTGCCGGATCACTCTGCCGCAAGTGTGATAGTACTCTTAGTTTATCACTTCTATTGCATGTGGCATGATGTCTAAGGTCATTTCAAATTTTTCATAGCTGGCGGCTGAATGTTTGTTTGACAAGAGAGCTTTTCTGCCAACCCCCCATATGCATGCACAGTCGGCTTGAACGAGACTGCATTTGTATTTAATGAGGAGAGGGGGATATACTAGTTGCTGCCAAACACCTCTGGCGGTTATTTCCTAACAGCAAAAAGAATTGGTAATGTTGAAATCCAACATTCTTGACCTTTTTTTCCCTCAAAATCTGTTGTCAGCGTGAAAGTCAAGAGATCCCCATACACATTAGGGCGGGTTCGCATTTGCGCTATGAATTCAATTATATGGATCCGTTATAACAGAATCTTAAGACGGAATGCAAAACTGAAGCCTTTAAAAGGCATTCCCACAGGACTTTATTTTCCATCATGTATAACGGAGCAAAACTAAACCGTTACTTGTGGCCATATACATGTATTAGGACAGAGCAAAACAGAATGCCTCTTAAAGGGTTTCCGTTTTGGATTCCGTACTGAAATTCCATTATATGGCATAGCACTTCTCCCCCATGTTAATTTTTTTAAAAATATTTGCCTTTTAAAGGAGTTTCCGACATAGTGATGATGTGCCCAACTACTCAATGTGACCGTTGTGGCCAGTAAGCAATCATTGCAGTAGTTGATTATGTTACAACTGTAGGGAGACCACCACTGCAATGACCACATGCCCAACTACCCCTCCAGACCACCAAGGCCAGTGTTTGGCTGCAGTGGACCCTGTCCGAATGGGAACCCGCCCTGAGAAGTTTTTTTTAATCCTGACGAAATTAGTGGGTTCCCCCATTATTTTGTATAGTACCTTAAGGTGGCTAAGACATCTAAATAAGGCTGAGTTCACATCACCGTTAAGCTTTCCGCTCTTCTGATCCACTAGAATGTTTTTTTGTTTTTTTTACAG
Organism: Bufotes viridis; assembly: GCA_033119425.1. Classification (NCBI taxonomy): domain Eukaryota; kingdom Metazoa; phylum Chordata; class Amphibia; order Anura; family Bufonidae; genus Bufotes; species Bufotes viridis. Next base: position 21,534,019 of record CM065597.1, read on the forward strand.
GATCCTGTATTTTTTTTCTCTTTTCTGACGTATCAGAAGAACGGATAGCTATCTGCTGATGTGAACTCAGCCTAACATAATTAGCCCTGCTACATCAGCATAAAGACTTCAGACATTGCAAATTTATCGGGCATTAAAATCATCCTACGTGTGTAGCAGAGCTGATTTGTGAATGTAACGTGGAAAATCACAAATAACCCAATTTTTGGGTGAGTTTTGAAGGTGAGAAACTCAACCGACTATGCCTGTAAAGATTTACAACAGTCAGAGACGAATAATTCTCCTAGAATTGTTTAGATCTCATCTCCCATCAGTTCTGCTCAACATCAAAATCATCACCCACATGAACTTACCTAGTAGGAGGCTGCAGACCCCACAGGCATGGCTGATCATTGTGCAGATGACACGAGGAGCGCTGGATCCTATCAGACTGATAACAAGTCATGCATCATGTATATACCCTGATGACCTGGATCCTCCCTACCTAATACTTACTGAATGAGTCCAATCATTGACATTGTCTGCTGATGTGTCATGTCCTAGGCAGGTAAGGTGACAGAGATATTATCTTCCCAGGGGTGAGGAAGTGAGACTATGTACTATGCAGGGATGGCTGGCAGTGGGATGATAGCTGAACTCGCCACACACAGATTGGCAGGATTACCAACTTTACCCAATAGTGAGGCACACGCTTAGCGGTTAGGAGTAGGACACACAGTGTAATGGTCACGCTCATTAGGAGCTTTCAAGCATGGTGGACACTCTAAATGAGGTGCAGACTTCAGGGATGCTTCGTCCAACCGCAGTGGGGCAAACTTTCGCTAAGGTAGTGATTTAGTTTTGTAAAAGGTTTTGTCTTAACCTGGTCATAAACCATGCATAAATGGCAGCTGAGCCTGCCAAATGGCCTATGGCATCCTTCCCGATGTCAATTTTATGAGAAGCCAGTCAATCTATCAGTATGTTTCTGAGGTCAAACTGGAGTAACAGCAGGAAGGCCACACCGTCATTGGGTGAATATACAAACTCCATGTAGATATTGTCCTTGTCGACTGTTTACCCTCGTGCCAACCCCTGTGGCACCTTAGATAGATTGTAGACAGATAGAAATTAGATAGATTGGCTACCCAATCATGGGAGGCACAAGGAATCAAGCTTATGAATCAAAAACTCTAGTATGGCCAACACTCTCACAACAGGAGACTTGCTTAGTGGTCTCAGGGAACAGCTCATTCATGTTTGTGACAAACATAATGGTAGTGTTAAACAGCAGGCTGGTTGGTCTCTATTATCCACAGGTCCTTTGCAGCCCAAGGGTGTAGGGGTTAGGTGGTCTATGATTACCTCTATTCTTCAGCTTCCCTGTCCACTGCAGTGAGTGCCACTTACCTCCACTTGGTAGCTGACTAGTGCACATGAGTGCTGCTGGCTCTATCTCTGCCATTCTCTCTGTCCTAGGCCTGACACACACTTACCAAGATTATCTAGATGTCCTTCTCTGCATAGTCTCTAGGCTTTTGCTCACTAGCATGGGACAGCATGGCCCTGAAACTGACCTCTGACTCAGCTAAGTTCATGCCACATCCCAGGCAGTTAACCTATGCTAACCAATGTACAGCACAAACACAATAACCACAGTATAATTCCTACTGTAAATGGTGTGGTCCACAGCTTGACCTCTGCTTGTTTACTAAATTGACCACTTATCACCTACCCTGACCTCTGCCTGACCACCATTTTTACTCTTTACCACTTGCCATGACCTCTGCCTGACCACCGTATCGACTTTGTGCAACTGGCCAAGACCTCTGCCTGACCACCACATTGACTCTGTGCTGCCTGATATGACCTCTTGCCTGTTGATAAGTATATGATTGTTATGTGGTATTCCACAGAACACAGAGCCATTGTTCCTCCCACCTGATTCGGCAGCATAACCCTGTGGTCCTGCCTCAACTTGTAAACATTAAAAGATGTTCAATGTGTCAGATAAATATTGATCCTGGAGGATGGGTGCACTGAAGAACACGTGTGAACAGAAGAATAATGAAGACAATGAAATTAGGAGACATCAATGCGAAACTTATAGAAAGAGGAGATGACATATGGCAGATGAATAGGGTTAGTGGGACTATGAAGTATTTTTCCAGTTTTTGTATCCAAATTTTAGTTGTTGTTGAATTAGAATTTTCCAAAGACCATGTTGAGCTTCATATAGCTGACTGAGGGAACTTGAACCTGTGATCTAGGGATTGTATGGATTGAAATATATTATTCCTGTTACAACTACATACATGGCAGGCTTGAGGACAATTGTGAGACCTTAGGCCTCATGCACACGACCGTTGTTTGATTCCGTGTCCGTTGCTCCATTTTTCGTGATTTTCTGCGGACCCATTGGTTTTCAATGGGTCCGTGGAAACCTCGGCAAATGCACCGTTTGTCCTCCGCGTCCGTGGTCCGTGATTCCAGTCCGTCAAAAAAATATAACCTGTCCTAATATTGCCCGTGAAAAACGGTTCACGGACCCATTCAAGTCAATGGGTCCGTGAAAAAATGCAGATGGCCATCCGTGTGTCATCCGCGTTCCGTGTCCGTTTTTTTTGCTGATCCCTTGGCAGGCACTTGGGAAAAATTGTCAGCCTGTCTTTTGGTAAAATCTTTTGGGTCATGTCCGCTAAAAAAAACAGAAGACATACGGAAACACAATGGAAGGCAAAAACGGCCACGGATCACTGAACAACGGAACCCCTTTTTGCGGACAGCATAAAAAAAAGGTCGTGTGCATGAGGCCTTATTCAGATAGCAGTACAGTATTGTGGATGTAATCTACAGCCTGTTTTATGGCCGCAATTTGAGATCTGATGATGGGTCTACTGACCTGAACTTACAGCATCATAGACATATACGGTATAAGCTTGAGTCAATGAACGTTGTTGTTGGGTCAGAAATTGTGGGTGTAAAATGAACACTAAATTATAGCCACAATACGGCTGCCTGAATGAGCCCTTAGGCCTCCAACTCTCATGACAACCCATCAGCTTCATTGTGGGTGTGTCAATAGGTTAAAACCACTTACATGATGTGGTTGCAGCTGACTATGATGTCTAAGGGTCAACTGGTCACCATTGGAATTATTTCCAATCACATCCATTACAGCTGGATGTTGACTGCTGGTTACATGATATCCTATACTGTATCCTATAAGGTGGAAGCACTTTGGTGAATAGTCTGAGCACCACCTCATGTAGTTGTCTAAATTAGGAAACCCGGGAATAAAAATTACAGTATTTAACACCGATAATGAAAATATGCAATGAGAACAGCCATTTTGAATAAATTAATGGGATTATTCTGAATTAGTTTTGATAACCATTTCTTTTAGAAACAGCCCCACTGTTTTTCATGTTTGGTATTGCAGCTCAGCTTAATTCAAGTGAACAGGAAACCTAGCCCATGGACAGAGGATGTGCTGTTTTATGGAAGGATGCAGCGATGTTTCTGTGGCCTCATACAAACCATTACCCCTCCACTGTTTGTGATCATGAGAAGCTTGCCATCAGTGTGGCATCACATGGGTTCTGTTGGAGGAAAGGTTGAATATATACAGTACAGGGATTCTTTGTGCACCTCATGGTGAAGTTGCGAGGACTGAGCTGTGGAGAAGAACAATGTCGGGTGTATCTGTGAGGAGCTTCATCAACAAGCTGTCCTGTGGGAGTGGAGAGGAGTAAAGCCAGTGAGCCAATAGAGAGCTTTCAACCATTAGATCTTGTTAGATGTTGAAACGCCACCATGCTTGTCTTGGCAAGTACCGGGCTATGACCTTTTTATGGGCTGCAGCCCTTAACTGGTTTCCCCATAAGCTTTTCAAGTTGTTGCGTACTGGTTCCTAGAGAGTGTCTGTAGTGTGGTCTGAGAAATGGCCTGGAGAATACTGCTTTTGTGACCAGAGCTCACCAAGTTTAGTTAACTTAAAAGGGTTATCCCATAACTAATGTAAAAAATTAAAATCAGAGATCATATAGTACATGACAATCTCTTTCTAACAATGCCAGAACCACACCCCTCCCCCAATGACTACTCTGCCAAATGTAACATTGTACAAGAAACCTGAGTAAATATTGAACTTGGTGTTCAAATTATTACTATATTTATTGAAGAGACACAACTATCCATGACCGTATGTAAAAGTATCTGCCCCCCTTAATCATACTGATACATCATTCATTTCCAAATGGTCCTTACTGTTGGTTTATTTGAAGCAAAGTTTACTTCCAAGACTTACTTGTCTAATAACAAGAGCAATAATTAGTGATTTAATTAATTATACTACAGTAGTTTGCGCACGGGGGTATGACTCTCCAAGGCACGCCTTAGAAACCACAATTTTAATCATAAGATAAAAAAAAACACTAATTAGAAAACTAATTAGTGCCAATTTAAAAGAGACAATTAACCATAGTTTGCACAACTTTCACTCCGGCGGGCATGGCCACAGCATCACCCACAGTGTTCTCTGTTCCTTCCACTGGGCCCGAATGCTGGAGTAGCTCTGTCCCTCCAAGCAAATGATTCTTGCTTCTTGCCAACTAGACCGCTCTTCCTCTGCCCGTAGAGAGTGTTCTCTCTCTGACTCTTAAAGGGCCAGTGCATCTTTACCCTAATCTGCACCAGCCAAAGACTGGCAGGGGGCCTGAGCAATAGGTTTTTGTTCACTAGTGTCCTGCAAAAGGTATGCTGCTATGCATTTTTCTACAAATTTCTGCATGTTTCCTGGATAGGACCCTATACTGCCTGACCTCTGCCTTACCTTTGTCCTGACTTTGAACTGTTTATCAGATGGCATGTAGTCTGCCGGCTCTTATCTTAACCTGTGCCTGACTATGGCTTTGCCTAATCCTCCGTGTTTCACTACAATGTCTCTGTGGGCCAGCAGTCACTTGAACAGAGAATACACTGAAAAGCAGTGGCTTGGTGTTCCCCTGCAGCGAAGTCCAGATCCCTGTGTAGAGGTTAAAAGGTGAATACCAGAAGGGTCACTTAGATAACGCACTTGTGAGTAGCCCAAAGCCAAATCTGTTCAAATGACACTGTGGATCCAACCTATTGCATACCAATATACTGATAGTAAATGAAACAATATCTAAAGGACAAAATCCATTGATTTAAATGGCCAAACACATTAGATGAATTTCAGCCAAACCTGCTGATTTCTGAAGAGCGAGATAAATCTACTGTAATGTGTATGAGGGTGTCTCAGTGAAAAATTTTAGGAAAAGAAGGAACAGACTGTTGGATTTCAACATGCCCAAACTTTTAGTCCTCCAAGTCTTTACCTTGCTTTAAGCCTTGATGCTAGTTATTTGCATTAGTGTTCTTTACAGCGGGACGCCGCTGTATTATAGTAGGAGTGGGACGCCGCTCCAGATTGGACCTTTTACAGGAGCTCATTTAGGGGACATCTACAGACTTTTACCAGCAGCGACTGGTGGATGCACATTATTTTAGAAACTTTTTTAGGTTGATATATTTCAATCAAGTATTATTCACCTCAGCACGACCAGTGCTTTATTTGATGATCTTCATTAATATTTTGCACGCGTGTGTTCTCACAGATTTCCAGTTTTTGGCACTTTACTAGCGACTTTACGCTATTACACTATTGCACTTTATGAATGTATTGGATAATCCACTGTTTTTATCGATTCTATTTTAATATTTTATTACCATAAATCTGCTTCATATGATATCCATCTGTTAAGGAGAGTGCCCTACTTTTTATATACTATCATAGTTATTTGCTGTTTTTCTATGGTCTCTGTTCATTGTCTGTTGGTTAGTTTTTGATTTTCTTGTCTTTGGGTCCCAGAGTCTTCTTGTTATCCTGCTATGGTTGGTATTACAACATTAGGGTCAGTTTCTGTCAGTCATTTATTTCCGTTCTCAATCTGTATACCATCACCATCATGTTTGTGTCATCATCTATTTACCATATGATTTGGTTCCTGCCATCTATCGATGAGATTACTTCTGTATATTTGTTTGACAGCTGGTGTATGTTACGGAACTAATTGGATACAGGTTACCTGCCAGCAAACTTCACACCCACTGCCAGACTTGGTATTAACTCCCTGTTTCACCAAAAGCTGCTGACATTGAGCGCCTCCTGCAGGTGGCATGGAATTATATCTTGCACCTATGAGTTGGGTCATACTGGTCAAGTAATCATACTAGCAAGGGTCAAAAACTGAGAGATCAAAGGTCAAAGCCAAAGCATCGATGTGCTGCAGATTTTTTTTCTGTTATTTTGAAGCAATGCAGGTCAATTTACACTGTGCACAATGTGCATAAGATTTTTTTAATTTTTCATCCACGTTGAAGATTGCATATCGTAAAATGCAGTAGGTTTGCCACATACAAATTCACGTCAGTGAATCTGCAGCATATTCATCTTGTGTGAACTAACCCTTAGGCCCCTTTCACACGGGCGAGTTTTCCGCGCGGGTGCAATGCGTGAGGAGGACGCATTGCACCCGCACTGAATCCGGACCCATTCATTTCTATGGGGCTGTGCACATGAGCGGTGATTTTCACGCATCACTTCTGCGTTGCGTGAAAATCGCAGCATGTTCTATATTCTGCGTTTTTCACGCAACACAGGCCCCATAGAAGTGAATGGGGATGTGGGAAAATCGCAAGCATCCGCAACCAAGTGCGGATGCGTTGCGATTTTCCCGCATTGTTGCTTAGCAACGGGACCCAATCTCTATTATTTCCCTTATAACATGGTTATAAGGGGAAATAATAGCATTCTTAATAAAGAATGCATTGTTAAATGATGAGGAAGGGGTTAAAAATAATAAAAATTAACTTACCTTAGCCACTTGATCGCGTAGTCGCGATCTGTCCTCTCTTTCCCTGCAGCATCGATGATCTAAAGGACCTGTGATGACGTCACATCACATGGCCCAATCACCTGCTCCATCACTATGGTGATGGAGCATGTGATTGGTCCATGTGACCATGTGACATCATCCAAGGTCCTAATCACTATCCTCAGGCTGTGGATAGTGCTTATGACCTTGGATGATGTCACGTGGTCACATGGACCAATCACATGCTCCATCACCATAGTGATGGAGCAGGTGATTTGGCCATGTGATGCTGTGACATCATCACAGGTCCTTTACATCTTTCAAGCTAACGGAGAGGAGGCCGGGCTTCGCGATCAAATGGACCAGGTAAGTTATGATTAGTTTATTATTTTTAACCCATTCTGCACCGGGTTCAACATTAGGGAGATGGCCAAGGGTATTCTTTCACATTATAACTATGTTATAATGTGAAATAATACCAGCGGGACAATTTCTGACCCAAACATGCACTTCTGTGAAGAAGTGCAGGTTCGGGTCTGGGTACCAAAAGTGCCGATTTTTCTCCCGCGCGTGCAAAACGCATGACAGCGCTTTGCACTCGCAGGGAAAAATCGCGGCAATTCCCGCAACGCACCCGCACTGTTTGACGGAGTGCACCCGCAACGCCCGTCTGAAAGAGGCCTTAACATTCCATTCACCTTTTTGACAAGGCGATGATTAAAGGAGTTTCCTGACTCATCAGTTTAAAAAAGTTGAAAAAATCCCTTTAAAGAGGTTGTTCCATCTCACACATTGGTGGCATATTGCTAAGATAGTGAATGGACTGGTGGTCGCGCTTGCACAGTGTACTCTCCACTTATTTCTATGGGACTTCCGAAAATAGTTGAGCACGCTGCTCGGCTATTGTCGGCACTCCCATAGAAATGAAAGGACGACGGCCCTGCATGTGAGATCCACTCTCCTTCACTTTGACAAGCCCATTCTAGAGATAAGTATGGATCCAAGGGGTGGGACATGCATCTATCAGACATTGGTGGCATATTCAAGTGATATGCCATCCATGTGTGAGATGGACCAACCACTTTAATGCTATCAAACATTTATTGTAATAATACTTTGCAAATCCATGACGTTTTTTTCAGGCTCATTTTTATTTTTTTTAGCATTTCTTGTTTTTAATGACTGTTTATCCTACAGACCCAAATACTCCTCTACTACCTCATACACCACTATGTGGGGTGGGGTGGCACTCATGTAATACTGTTTGGGTTCTAACCTTGTGCCATTGTGCTATTCTTCACTAGTGCTATTGTCCACTTTTTATTCTGAGCCATATTTCACAAAAGTGAGTACACCCTTCACATTTTTGTAAATATTTTACTTTTTTTTCATGGGACAACACTGAAGATATGGCACTTTGAGACAATATGAAGTAATCAGTGTACAGCTTGTATAACAGTGTAAATTTGCTGTGCCCTCAAAATAACTCAACATACAGCCATTACCGTCTAAACCACTGGCAGCAAAAGTGATTACACTCCTAAGTAAAAATGGCCAAACTGTTGCCAAAGTGCCAATATTTTGTGTGACCATCATTATTTTCCAGCACTTCCTTAACTCTCTTGGGCATGGAGTTCACTAGAACTTCACAGGTTGCCACTGGAATACTCTTCTACTCCTCCATGACAACATCACAGAGCAGAGCTGACCTTGTGCTTCTCCACCTTCGATTTGAGGATGCCCCACAGATGCTCAATAGGGTTTAGGTCTGGAGATATGCTTGGGCCGGTTCAGCACCTTTACCCTCAGTTTCTTTAGGCAGTGGTTGTCTTTGAGGTGTGTTTGGGATTGTTATCATGATGGAATACTGCTGCCCAGTTTCCGAAGGGAGGGGAACACGTTCTGCTTCAGTATGCAGTTGGACAGGAGGGTGGGCCAGAGGACTGCAAGGGGAGCGGTTATCTGGGGACATAGCCAAGGGACTTGGGCACTTGCGTCCATAACTCTGCCCCTGGGCACTTGCAACAGCTAATTTGCATACTAACTTTATAAAGTACTTTTTTCAGGATCTCTATGTACACACACAAGAGAGGTACTATTTTAATGGGGGGCAAATGTTCTATAACGCAATCTATTTTCCATGCCCAGTATGTTAATTTAGAGTATCAGTACAGAGAGGAGGAGACGGCAGGGTTTCTCAATAGGCATCTCCTTCTCCCTGGCTGTAGCATGGTCCAATCGCAGCGGAAATGGTCCAATCACAGCGGAGAGCATCACAGCCAGGGGGAAGGTGAGCAGATTTTTCTCCCTGGATGTGACGATCTCCGCTGTGATTGGACCACACTACAGCCAGGGATAAGGAGAAACCCTTGGCGAAACCCGACAGTCTCCTCCTACCTGTACCGTTACTCTAAATTAACATACTAGGTGCGAAAAACAGAGGGGGACACAACGCCGTAATGGAGGGGTATTTTAGAAAAAAAAGTATTGGTATCTGCAGTGGCCATCATATCTGGTAATCATCCCAATTTCTAGCATATAAACTCATGAAAGTTTCTCTTTAAGACTGGTGAGGAAAGTGCCTGTCTTAATAAATAAGCATGTGTTTGATGTACCCAGCTATGATTGATGATCACAATATCAAATCATTTACAAGCATTCCCAGCATTAAAAGTATGCCAATTATAAGGCAACTTCCTGGATGACTCTCAATACATTCTTGCTGAACCACAATTGCTGCCAAATAATGTTTCACTGTCCTACTTTATTCAGTTTATGAAAATATAACATCTGCCAACTACAAGCAGCAACCTTCATGTACAGGATGCAACAGTGCAACAAACACTGACTTCAACAAGGTTGTAAATACCTAATGTACATATATACAAGGGGTCGCAATCACAGATTTCTCCTCTAACAACGGGGTTCAAGTCCAAATGGTGCATTATTCTGGCACTTCAGCACCAGCACAAACATAAACCAAAATAATATATAAATAGATTGGCACTCAAAATATATGGGTCACGGAGATGATATATACAGAACAAAATTTATTCCCACTAATAAAACAATGATGTATATATACTGTATGAAAAATAAAATACATAATGAGGTAAAATCGCTACCAGCTTCACATAATAGAAACAAAGCATCCACATATACCGTATTAGCCAATATTAGTTATGTTGCTGTGGTGGCTATTTCAAGAAGAATACAATGTCTGTATAGTCCAGATGCTAGGTGAACCAATTGACAGCTCCTAATACAGCGTCCAAATTGAGCACAAAACTCATAAATAAAACCACATATTCCCCTTACGTCCTACCAGCAGCACAGATGGGGTTAATTGCCCCCTGTGGACTGGTAGGACCGGCGGAATATTAATGAGCCCAAAGAGAAAAACAACCAATAAAAAGACTCCAGCTCTCCTAAAAGGAGGGGAGCAACCCCCAGCCCACCGTGTCTTTTTTTGTCCTCCGGACATGATGGACTGGCGGACGCTCCCCCTCTGGGGAGCTGCAGTTTGTTTTTACTTTGGGCGTTTGCTCTTATGCATTTCTCCCCCTCCTCCCTCTGTGCTTGCCTTACTTTTTGAGGCTTTGCCCCTCTCCTCCGGCTCGGCGATCCGGCTCTGCCGCGTCTCCCGTGCGGGGACGCGGCTGTTGTTACTTCCGGGTCCTGCTTGTTCGGCGTCTCTGCACGCCGGCGGGTCTCGGGGGGAGGGGGGCGTGGCTTGCCTTCCGGCGGTACTGGGGGTAGGGAGGGAGAAGCTTTGGCTTCCTCCTTTATTTAGAGATTTATGTTAAATCAATTTATGCCTTTTCTTTAGGCATAAGGAGGCTTCTATATACTTAGGATGTGTTTTATAATAGGATACACATTTTTTTATGCTTTGGAGGGTGGAGTTCTGGTCTCCCCTCCTCTGGGCGGAGTTTTTTCCTTAAATACTTCCTCAGCCCAGCTTTCTGGGCTCTGTTGCGCTTATCCAAGCTAGCTTCAGAGCTCCTCTGCATTTATCAGAGTTTTCTGCTTTCTGCTTGTTTCCTTGCTGTTGTCACTTGTTCCTGTTGTTGGTGGGCGTTTCTCTCGTAAAATGTTTTTTCTGCGTTACGTTTTCGCAGTTTTAATATTTTTTTCTGTTTCAGAGATGTCTTCTCCCAGAGAATCGGACCAGCAACGCAAGTCGTCCGCCAAACGCAGACATTTGGCCTGTTACGACTGTAACACCCCGCTGGAAGATAGCTTTCCTTACTCCAGATGTGACAGCTGCCGCTCCCGCACCGTCTCTGAACCCACTATGCAGGATATGTATTCATGGGCAAAAACCTATGTGGATGACTCCATCAAAGGAGTGGTGCGGTTGCTTAATGAGAGGCTTCCGGTTCCGCAGGCACCTATGGAAACCTCCGCTTCCGTGGATAGGCCTATGCCTTTCTCCGTGGATTCCTCCTCGTCCTCATCCGAGAATGAGGAGCCGACCTCATATTTTTCCCACCAGAAAAACACAAAAACTTCTGAAGTCCATCCGGTCGAGGGACCAGGATGTTGACCTGGGGAGCCCTCCGATCCCGCCGGACGCACCCAGCGTGTCTTCAAGGCGGATGAGACCCTCCTCTCTGCGATGCGCACTGAGTGGAAAAAGCCTGAGAAAGGCCCGGTCCTCACCAAGCGCTTCAAGCTTATGTTTCCGATGGCTAAACCCTTGGCGGAATCGTGGGGTTCCATTCCCAAGGTGGACATGGCAATAGCCAAATTGTCCAGGCGTACACTTGTCCCGGCAGATGATGGGTCTAGTCTGCAGGACCCTCTTGATAGAAGAGCTGAGTGTACCCTCAGAAGAAGCTACTCCGCTGCTGCGGCCTCCGCCTCTACTTCCATCGCCTCCACTGAAGTGGCGTCGTTTCTGCGTTCAAGCCTGAATCAGATCCAGTCGGACATCGACCGAAGTGTCTCCCGTGACGACATACTGGCAGCGTTCAAGGCGGTTAACCTGGCAGTAGATTTTCTGGCTGATACCACTCAGTTTCAACTTAGGTTGGCGGCCAAAACTATGGCTCTAGTTTCAGCGGCCAGAAGACCCTTGTGGCTGAGACCATGGAACGCAGATAATGCGTCAAAATTTAATCTGTGTGCCCTTCCCTTTGAGCCAGACCGGCTGTTTGGATCTGAGCTCGATAATATCATGGAGGGCCTTTCAGATAAGAAAGGCAAATCACTCCCCAGCAGCCCTTTCGAGGGCGCGGAGGTCAAGATCGTGGAGGCAGGCCCCGCCGTCAAACCAGGGCACGTAGCAATTGGGGGGCAGTCTCGGACAACCTCGAGACGCTCCCGCAAACCCACCAGGGAGGCTAAACCCTCCTGACTGCGGGCCTCCCGAGGCTCTTGGAACGACCCTGCTGCCTCGGCCGTTACCCCTCTGGATTTTCCCGTCCCCCTTCCCCACCTTCCCGTAGGGGGCGCCTGTTTCACTTCAGGCACGTATGGGCCCAGGACATTTCGGATCCCTGGACGCAAAATGTGGTGGCTTCAGGTTACAAGATAGATCTCATCTCTCTCTCCCAGAAAGATTCATTGCCACTCGAAGTTTTTGCCAAACAGACAGAGAATTCTAGAGTCCTACATCCAGGACTACATATCCAAGGGGGCTCTGGAGGAGGTACCGGCTGGGGAAAGGGGTCTAGGCATTTATTCTCCGGTTTTTCTAGTCCCCAAAAAAACGGGAGATCTCCGGATGATCATAGATTTGAGGTTTCTCAATCGGTTTGTGAGAAAGACAAGGTTCCGAATGGAAACCATCCGGTCGGTCAGCCACATCCTCAAGTGTGGGGATGTTATGGCTACTTTGGACCTCAAAGATGCTTACCTCCACATCCCGATCCATCTTACTTCCCGGAAGTTTCTCAGGATCGCGGTCCAAATTGCAGGAGTTCGTCGGCATCTTCAATTTGCCGCTCTCCCTTTCGGAATCTCTTCTGCCCCCCTTATTTTTACCAAGGTAGTGGTATCCGTAGTGGCGGCTCTGAGACTCCAGGGACTGACCGTTATCCCATACTTGGACGATTGGCTACTCTTAGCCTCTTCTGTCCCAGTACTTACCCATCATCTTCAGGTAGCCATTTCCTTTCTGCTCCGCTTAGGCTGGATTGTCAACTGGCAGAAGTCGAACGTGAGCCCATCGACTTCAATCCAATACCTGGGTTTCATAGTGGACTCTGTAGAGATGTCCCTCCGGTTGACCCCAGAGAGGAAGTTCCGCATTCAGGACCAAGCGAGATTCCTTTCGGTCCCACGCCGAGTTCCGATCCGAACTCTTATGAAGATGCTGGGGCTCATGTCAGCGGCTGCGGATGCAGTCCCTTGGGCGTTGTGGCACCTCCGTCCCCTTCAGTCAGAAGTCCTGGACAAGTGGGACGGCAGCCCCTCGAGGTTAGATTCTCTGTGCTCCCTGTCTCGTCAAACCCGAGGTTCACTCAGATGGTGGATTCATCTGCCTCCCGGGAAGTCTATGACCCAACCAGTTTGGCTCATATTGACTACGGACGCGTCCCTTGTAGGCTGGGCGCTCACCTAGACGGATCCACAGTTCGGGGATCTTGGTCTCCACAGGAGAGGCATCTATCTTCAAATCTTCGAGAGATGCGTGCTATCCGGCTAGCCCTCCTTCACTTCGCCCCTCAGATCCGGGGCAAAGCGGTGAAAGTTCAGTCAGACAATATGACTGCGGTGCTCTACTTGAACAAGCAGGGAGGCACGAGATCACTACCTCTTCTTTCAGAAGTCGGGGTAATTCTACGGTGGGCAGAGCTGAACCTAACCCATCTATCTGCCACTCACATTCGAGGCTCTCTCAATATGATCGCAGATCGCCTGAGTCGTGGGCTTCCAACCATGGAATGGTCCTTACATCCGGAGATCTTCAGGCAGTTGGTTCTCAGATGGGGCATGCCAGAGGTGGATCTCATGGCCACCAGGTTCAACGCCAAGGTACCGAGGTTCTGTTCCCTATACAGGGAGGACAACCCACTGGCGATAGATGCTCTGACGATACCATGGAGGTTCAGGCTGGCGTACATCTTCCCTCCCTTTTCCATGATACCGAGGGTATTGATGAAGATTCGTTTGGATCAGGCCTCGGTAATAGCCATCATACCGTTTTGGCCCAAGAGATCCTGGTTTACCCAGCTCATTCTGATGAGCCAGGGACAATATTGGAGGCTCCCCCCAGAGCAGACCCTGGTGTCGTGGGACACGAATCTCTGCTCAGATCTGCACAGATTCAATCTGACAGCCTGGAGGTTGATCAGTCCCTTCCCAGAGTGGAAGGGCTATCTGAGTCGGTCCTGAGAACATTATCGCATTCCAGAGCGGAGTCAACAAAGAAGACCTATTCTCGGATCATGAGGATCTTCACCTTATGGTGCAGCTCCAAACAGGTGGCGTCTGCAGATCCGCCCCTTCCTGCGATATTGCAATTTCTCCAAGATGGTATTGACAAGGGTCTCTCTCCATCTACACTGAAGGTGCAAGTCTGTGCTATCTCAGCCTGTCTCGACAGGCCATATACTCGGGACCCGCTCATCAAACGCTTCCTTAAAGGAGCAGAGAGATTGAAGCCTACTATCATAAAACCAATTCCTCAATGGGATTTGTCTGTGGTGCTCAGGGGTTAGCATCTCCCCCTTTGAGCCCTTGGAGGAGGTAAGCCTTAAATATCTGACGCTTAAGGCTGTCTTTCTTCTGGCTATAACTTCTGCCAAGAGAGTATCGGAGCTTCAAGCCTTCGCGGCTATCCACCCTTACATCATTTTTTACAGGACAGAGTCCTTCTAAGGTACCTGCCTTCTTTTAGACCAAAAGTTCCAACTTTTCATAACATCAATCAGGTGATTTCTCTTCCGGTATTATTTTCTACTACCTCCTCTGATGCTCCTGTCAAACATCCGTTAGACATCTCGAGATGCCTCCAGATCTATGTGGATAGATCCAGGGAGTTTAGAATAGACGAGAACCTTTTCGTTCTATTCGCGGTAAGTCTAAAGGCCGCAAAGCGTCTAAGATTTCCATTAGTCGCTGGATCAGGGAGGCCATCAGGGAAACCTTTGTTTCCCAGTCTTTAGATCCTCCAGAGTTTGTAAAGGCCCATTCAACTAGGGCCGTTGCTACTTCTACAGCAGAGAGAAATCTTCTCCCTCTGGAGATGATCTGTAAGGCAGCTTCCTGGAGCTCTCTGTCTACCTTCATCTCCCATTATAGGGTTGATTTGAAGGTGGCTGAGTTTTCGGCTTTTGGGCATTCAGTTCTTTCTTCTGCCAGGCATGAGGACCCTCCCTAGGGGCTTCTTCTTGCTATCTCCCCATCTGTGCTGCTGGTAGGACGTAAGGGGAATCGTTAATTTCTAACGATAATTTGTTTCCCTTAGTCCTAACAGCAGCACACAAATTTTTCCCACCCTATTGACTTATTCTTGTTACAGACACGGTGGGCTGGGGGTTGCTCCCCTCCTTTTAGGAGAGCTGGAGTCTTTTTATTGGTTGTTTTTCTCTTTGGGCTCATTAATATTCCGCCGGTCCTACCAGTCCACAGGGGGCAATTAACCCCATCTGTGCTGCTGTTAGGACTAAGGGAAACAAATTATCGTTAGAAATTAACGATTGGATCCAAAAGTGCACATGAGCGTTGTAAGACCAGAGGTTACCAATCCTCAGCTGTATATGCCGATGTATAACTCCTTAATACGGACAAAGTAGCTGAATGGATTCCAAATAGATGCTCAAGTTCATTGTAAGCACTTGATAAAGCGACACTTATAAGGTACTCATGATTTTTACAACTTTGGGGTTCAGATTGAATGTTCAGTGGCATCTGGACTGCCGCATGGTACTGGCGTCTATTGCGCTCACTTCCAAAGTCCCGTGGTTGATAACGCGAGATTACCTCAGTGTCTCACTTCTTGCCACTGGTTCTCAGTGACGATTGCTTACTTTGCTCTTGTATTGAATCGTTTCTTTTAGGATATATTGACTTCCGGCTGTACTCAAAAAATTTATCTTTATAAGGCACTGAAACCAAAACCTTTAAAATGGACCAAACGCATTTCAAAGTATTGTTTGGATCTTACTCCTTCCTCAGTGGTACCACTTTGGAAGCGAGCGCAATAGACGCCAGTACCATGCGGCAGTCCAGACGCCACTGAACATTCAATCTGAACCCTAAGGTTGTAAAAACCGTGAGTACCTCATACAGTAAGTGTCGCTTTATCAAGTGCTTACAATGAACTTGCGCATCTATTTGGAATCCATTCAGCTACTTTGTCCGTATTAAGGAGTTATACATCGGCATATACGGCTGAGGATTGGTAACCTCTGGTCTTACAACGCTCATGTGCACTTTTGGATCCAATATGTGGTTTTATTTATGAGTTTTGTGCTCAATTTGGACGCTGTATTAGGTGCTGTTAATTGGCTCACCTAGCATCTGGACTATACAGACATTGTACTCTTCTTGAAATAGCCACCACAGCAACACAACTAATATTGGCTAATATGGTATATGTGGATGCTTTGTCTCTATTATGTGAAGCTGGCAGCGATTTTACCTCATTATGTATTTTATTTTTCATGTGTATACATCATTGTTTTATTAGTGGGAATAAATTTTGTTCTGTATATATAATCTCCGTCACTAGAGATGAGCGAACTTTAAAAAAAAGTTCGGCGTTCGGGTTGTGGTAATCGCCGCATGGATTTGATCCCGTGCTGAGCCACGCCCCCTGCACTGATCACATGACGGTGACGTCACCCCAGGTCCTTCAGCTGTTCAACGGTTCGTGGAAGCCGCCCCTTATGGATTCCATATGCCGGGATAGTCCGCGGTAGTGGAATCCATAACGGGATGCGGCGATTACCACAACCCGAATGCCGAACTTTTTTTTAAAGTTCGCTCATCTCTATCCGTCACCCATATATTTTGAGTGGCGATCTATTTATATATCACTTTGGTCTAGCTAGTAAACGGGGGTTTACATCAGATCGTGCACCTAGTCAGAGTTCCCCCCACCAAGTAGAGCCATCCTTATAGAACATTCTTTATAAACCAAAATAAACTGATGCCCGTCTGGGCTCTAGATAATACAGAGGTCTTCTCCCTGGCTCGCCTCAAAAAACACAGTTCACACACAGGGTCTCCGATTCCAACCCTCTCTGTAGGGTCACTTCCTCCCCCCTGTCATACACAGAGGGTTGACTTATCCCTCCTTGATTATAGCCCAGCTGACCTCACCTGTGATCTCCTCAGCTAAAGGGAATACCTGTAGTGGATTAGGGGTGTGGACTGAGAGACTCCCACTACCAACCTGTCTCCCAGTCTAAAGAAATCCAGCCCAGACAACTTTAAACATAACAATCTCCAGCAAGCTATGCCTCGCTGAAGCAGCACTATTTCTGGAGTTATCTCACCCAGCTAAACTACTGGGTGAAATACATACCCTCACCATTTATCACAACATATATATATACCCTGTCCTGTGTCAGTTTGTAAGCAAAATAATGCCACCATGTGGTTGGATGACTACATGACACACTAAGGCATTTTACTGTATTTTCCGGACTATAAGAGGCACTTTTTAGCTAGAAAAAAATTGCAATTGTGACATCGCAACTGAGACAGCTATCTCTGCGAACTCTGCAGAGATCAGGAAAGACATTAATTGTTGCTAAGAGTTACAGGCTAATAGAGCAGTAGTTCCCATTAATCCTTGCAAGTGGCAGAGTTAGGGTTGCCACCTTTTCTTCAAGCCAAACCCGAACAGGATGGAGGGTGGGTAGGCGTGTCTGAAGTCAGCGCCGCCCTGCGCTAGCATCGCATCAGTCACAGCTGATCGCTGTGCACGGGTCTGAGAAAGGCTTGTACCCGGGCACAGGATTACAAACCCGGACTGTCCGGGTCATTCCCGTACGAGTGGCAAACCAAGGCAGGGTCCAATAGGAAAACAGCACACATCCCTCAACAATAAAATAGTAATTTATTGCATCATAAGGAACAAGCTATCTAAGAATCACATGTTCTTAAGCCCCTAAGGGAGCTTAATAAAACTGTAAAACAAAGGTAAAAAATGTATTTAAAAATATTTTTCAAAATTTAACAAAAATATATAAAAAATGTAATCAACCCCTTTTCCCCATAATAAAAATAAACAATAACAACTTATAGGCATCGCAGTGTTCCAAAATTCCTGTACTGTTAAAATATAATGGTAAATGCCGTAACAGAAAAACAAATTACTTTACCTGTCTCAATTTTTTTTTTTATAAAAGTGATCAAAATGTCATAACACTCCAAGATAGTGTGAATAAAAAATACAGATCTTCCTGCAAATAAATGAGCCTTCAAAAAGTTATGGGGGTCAGAATATGATGATAGAAAGAAAAAAAATCTATTTTTCCCGTATTAAAACACAAAAAAAATATATAATTGTGGTATCGTAATTGTACTGATCTGAAGGAAGGATGGTAATAGGTCAGTTTTACCGCCTAGGCAACTTTGTAAAAACAAAACCCATAAAACCGTGGCGCAATTGCACTTTTTTTTTAAATTCCAACCCATTTTTGATATCTACATTGTATGCAATAGTGAATGGTGACATAAGAAAATATAAGGTAACATCCCGCAAAAAATAAACTCATGCGACTATACAAATAGAAAATTTTTAAAGTTATGATTCCAGGAAGGCTAGGAGTAAAAAATTGAAATGCACAAATAGAAAATGGCCCAGTCCTGAAAGGGTTAAGGCTACCTACACACAAGTGTGGAATTTGTGACGGTTTTCTTGTTGATTTCACCATAAAAATCCACATGTGTTAACTGTGGATTTTGTTGCAGATTTTGAAGCGGTTTTGCCATGATCTCCATCGGTCTGCACTAAAAATCCGCAAAAACAACTGACATGCCACGAATTTCAAACTCCTCACCGAAGATCAATTACCACACGGATAATATATGAAAGGTTTATTTTATTTTTTTTGTTTTTCAAATCTCATTCTTTTTGCTGGTAAAGTATTACGCCACAGTTTTTCTGCACGAAAATCTGTGTGGAAAAAAAATGCATTATCTTCCATGCGAATGTTTGACTCCGCCTCCCACCCTGTGTGTTTCTGTATATCACAGGTCGAATCATTAGAGAGCATGGGCGTAGCTATAGGGGGTGAAGAGGTAGCAGTCGCTACCGGGCCCAGGAGCCTGAGGGGGCCCAAAGACCCTTGTGCCGCATAAGAAGACACACAAAGCACTGAGGAAAGGGGAGCCCAAACTGAACTCTTGCACCAGGGCCCATGAGCCGTTAGCTACGCTGGTGTTAGAGAGGCATTATAGTCGCCGCGACAACAGTAAATAAAAACCCTAGGCTTGTGTCTTTGCAAAGTATTTACTGTTGTCTTCAGTGCAAGTAGCGCCTGGCTGCGTAGATTTAATGTATATAGCGATGGATGGCATGAAGTCGCTACATGATGGGATCCCTACATCTCTGAGCTACTTTCCCGATACATCCCCACACGCAATCTCACAGGACCTCCTTCTCTCCTCTCCTCTTCCCACACTCGCCTCCAGGATTTCTCCCGTGCATCCCCTATACTCTGGAACTTGCTACCCCAACATATCAGACTCTCACCTACAGTGGAATCCTTCAAAAGAAACCTGAAAACCCACCTCTTCAGACAAGCCTACGACCAGTGACACTGCTGCCTCTATACCGCCATGACCAGCTTCACCCTCGCCTACTGTCTCCTTCCCCCATACCATGTAGATTGTAAGCCCTCACAGGCAGGGCCCTCTGTCCTTCTGTACCAGTCTGTAACTTGTCTCGTTCATGCTTAAGGCAATTGCGTGTATAATGTATGTGCACCGCTTATGATATGTACAGCGCTATGGAATGAATGGCGCTCTAAAAATAAATAATAATAATAATAATACTGGCAATTGGCCTGATGTCCACATGCGGCAACTATAATGCCTCTCTAATGATTCGACCTGTGATATACAGAAACACACAGGGTGGGAGGCGGAGTCAAACATTCGCATGTTGCGATACCTACCCGCCCCGAGTGC
The DNA here is from genome assembly GCA_033119425.1 of Bufotes viridis. NCBI lineage: Eukaryota > Metazoa > Chordata > Amphibia > Anura > Bufonidae > Bufotes > Bufotes viridis. The sequence goes on from CM065597.1 coordinate 21,553,995, forward strand.
TGGGTTCATGATGCACTACGCCACGAGGCTAGCGCAGGCGCAGTATGCATAGTGACACGCCGAGATGGAGCGATGCTCCATCTTTGACATAGCGCGGTGAGAGCACAAGGTAACTGAAGCTTATGGATTCCTGTGATCTGCAGTTTTCTTACAGGTGTGACTTGTGATTGAGCAAGCCATGGATGTTTTAACTACTATCACAATTGGGTGAAGCACGATTGCACCTTACATGAAGCACTAAGAAATTGAAGATAGACACGGATATGTGATGCACTTTACCTGGGAGCGTTAGAAGGCTGCTACACTATGAATTGTCACATGAGAATGAATTGTATTTTATTGAGTTTTTATATGCACCAGTGTGTAACTAATCAGGAAATTAGCTCTGATTACTTCCTGCAATGTCTCTATATATGCACAGTCACTTTATTTTATGTTTCACTTTTTTATTCAAGGAGTGCTTTGTTTAATTTATTTGTAATATATATATATATATATATATATATATATATATATATATATAGCTGTACAAAGTTGTCAGACCCAGGGACCTTTATTAGGTCCTAATCTAAGTGATTAAATGGCCAGAATAGTAGTAATTTCCTTACTGCGGTCTTTTGGGTCCACCAAATCAGTAGATCGATTCAAAATACTAGGTTCCTAGTATTAGGGTAGGTGTAGGTAGGTGTATATAGACTTTTTAAATACGGTAAGACTATGTACATAGAAATATGTGAGTGAATATAGACTTGGAAAAGAGTGAGAAATAAATCACTTTTACGAGTTAATATGCTGTCACAATTAATGTTCAGACTCTAGGGGGGATCTGCATTCTTATTTGAAGCCAGCCATAAAATACGCAAGCTATAAATCAAGTAGTCATTATAAAATAATTGGCGATAAGATGTTACTCATTTACATACAGTAGCTGTCGTAAAACATTCAGTGAAATCAACACAGGTTCTGCCAACCTGACTAAATGGATGGATGTCAATTAGTGTTGGGCGAGCATGCTTGTCCGAACACCATTTTGACTCGTGCATCGCGATGCTCGGCACATCGCGGTGTCTGGTCGAACATCGCATGTGCTCGAGCGCGATGCTCGAGTCTCCTCCCAGCGCGTTTGTTGCCTGCCACGGAGCCAATAACTGTGCGGGGAAGTACTGGCACACACTGTAATGCCGTAGCCATGTTGGTTACTGGCATTACAGTGATTGGCTGGCTGGAATGCGTCATCGGGTGCTATATAGCACCCGATGACACGTGGTTCAGCTCAGTCTTAGTTAGGGAGAGCTGCCGCAGAAGGGACAGATAATGTAGGGACAGGAATTTTTTTTTTTTTTTTTTAGGCAGGGTTTACTCTTGAAAGGTGTTTTAAGGACTATTGTTTTATCTTGCTGCAATATATATTATTAGCGCAACCTGTGCTAAATTGCGTGCAATTGTTTGGCCGCTGCTGACAGTTACACAACCTTTGCTACATCTGTTGTTTTAGATTTGCACATCCTAAATTTCTGTGACATTCAGCGCAGTCGGTTGGCCACTGCTGACAGCGACATTACCTGCGCAACATCTCCTGTATAACCTTTGTGCATCCTAAATATCTGTGGTATTTAGTTACATTTTTTCGCAGCTGGTGACAGCGAAATTACCTGTGCTACATCTACTCTATAACGTTTGTGCATCTTAAATATTTGTGACATTCAGTGTAATTTTTTGTTAGCTGCTGGTGACAGCAACATTACCTGCACTACTTCTCCTGTATAACGTTTGTGCATCCTATATATCTGTGACATTCAGTTTAATTTTTTCACTCCGGTGACCGCGTAATTACCTGGATTACATCATCTATATAAGGTTTACGCATCCTAAATAGCTGTGAGATTCAGATAAATTTTTTCGCCGCTGGTGACAGTGACATTACCTGCGCTACATCTCCTGTATAATGTTTGCGCATCCTAAATATCTGTGACATTCAGTTTAATTTTTTCGCCTCTTGTGACAGCGACATTATCTGCGCTACATCTCCTGTATAACGTTTGCGCTTCTGAAATATCTATGACATTCAGTTTAATTTTTTCGCTGCTATTGACAGTGACATTACCTGCGCTATATCTCCTGTATAACGTTTGCACATCCTAAATATCTGTGACATTCAGTGTAATTTCTTCTTAGCTGCTAGTGACAGCAACATTACCTGCGCTACATCTCCTGTATAACGTTTGTGTATCCTAAATATCTGTGACATTCAGTGCAATTTATTTGCGCATACACTTACAAAACCTGTGCTACTGTACGTGTAAACACAACAATAGCTGATCTCGGGGAGACCAGCTACAAAAAACACTGCGGAGCCTCATATAAGAGTCTCAACACAACAATCCAAAGTGCAAAGCTCCCTGGGAAACAGTAATATGCAAAATAAATGTGGAGCCCCAGTTATGGGTCTACAACACAATGAAAGCCAGATATCCCTCAAAGGAAGGAAAACCGAGCAAATGGGTGTCTCCATTACAGAGATCACCAAATCCACCATATTAAGTGGCCCCTATGTCAAGATCCCGCTTTTTTACAAGCTTTAAGGATGCGACGGGGAAAACCTAAGCCAGTTATCCATCCACAGACAGCTGCCTCGGGGTGTTGCCCCTCATCAGTGCGGAGCAGGACTCCCGCCCTCCCCACTTAATGACTGGTTCACTAATGTGGCTTTCAGCATGGCTCACATCATCATTTATTTGACACTTCTTCAGATCTGTCAGAAGGAAGGAAAAATGAGACGCACAACGGATCCTGTCTGTGTAGCATCTTTACGGCCTGCATGGTCCCATCAGAAATGATTTGGTAAAAAAAGCAGGAGTGGGTAGAAAACACAGAAGACAAATATTCCATTCACGGGTCATCTCTGTTTTTGATCCACTCCTGTTTTTTTTGCCATTAGCAATACTGATGTATTACTGACCAAATGTTGACCGAGTGAAGGCAGATGCTCAACAGACATGATCTGTTTTTTGGGGGTTATTATTCTGACAAATCAGAGGAAGGGCAAAATAATCAGTGACTTCAACACAAACTTACTGCTGACACCCTCTCCAGTTATTTGCATTGATTGCATGTGGGTTCCCATTGCTTTTTAGTCCGTTGTCTACCTCTTGTTCCTACTTTGACGTAATATATTTATGTCGGCATTGGCGGGCTATTTAAGCTTCTCTTGTCTGTATATTTGTACTTGAGAAAGATTCAATATGTGAGTCAAAACGCGTTGTTGTTTATGCTCCTCGATATGGCAATAAAAAGAGAGTGAAGATTATCTGCAATTGCGAATGCTGGTCCTTTACTTACATTACACTCTCCACTCTGTCAGGAGGGCTCTACTTGTATAAGCGTTTAATAGAACAGGTTCTGTAGACATCTATGTGCAATCAGCTGACAACAGTGTAAAAGGAGTGTGCTTCTTCTTGACACTAACACCTACCTGTAAGGCTGAGTTGATACTTGACTTATTTTGTCAGTTTTGGCCCCGTGACCACCCAAATAAGTGAAGTATGCAGTGATTCTAAGAGCGACGCCTGTCATCTGCATGTCATACGGACTCACAGTATTATTTCACTACCAAAGCAGACTCCCTATGCCTGTTACTGCAAAGCACAGTGTTCTACACCACTATAAAGGCTCTCAGCAGCTAGGAAATTAACGTAATTTGCATCAAATATATTCAGAACAAATCAAATTTTTACCGAAAAATTCTGCGAACCGACTAATCGAATTTTTGATGAATAATGATGATGAGACACAGTTGCCATAAGTCAACAGCAATTAGTATCTCAAGAGGTTCATGATGAGGATAAGACACAGTTGTCAGTAAGTGAGGTTCTTGTTAGGTCAAGTCAGTAGGATGGCCAGAGTGAGGAAGTGGAAGAGGAGGTGGTAGACGATGAAATCACTGACCCAACCTGTGAAGGTGGCAAGCCGAGCGAGGACAGCAGTACAGACAAGGAGGGATCCGCAGCACTGCAACAGGCTGGAGAGAGACAGTGGAGTGGCAAAAGGGAGAAGGCGGACCACACCAAACAGGCCTGCAATTGTTCAGCGGAGCACCCCCTTGCGGCAATCTCCCTTGCCAAGGGGTAGAGTTTCCGCATTCTGGCGCTTTTTTGAGGAAAGTGCGGAAGATGAAAGAATTGTCATTTGCAACCTGTGCCGTACCAAAATGAGCAGGAGCATGAACACTAGCAACCTCACCACCACCAGCATGATCCGCCACAAGGCATCAAAACACCCTAATAGGTGGGCCAAACGCCTGGATCCACAATCAGTGTCTGCAGGTCACGCCACTGCCTCCTCTTCCCCTGTGTTACGTGCTGGCCAATCCCCTGTCCAATATGCAGGCCTGTATGCCTCCTGCCCTAGAACATCCACTTCTGTGTCCCAGTACAGCGTACAGATGTCCATAACCCAGGCCCTTGAACGAAAGAGCAAATACCCAACCACCCACCCACTGGCCATAGCACTAAATGCGCACCTTTCCAAATTGCTGGCCCTGGAAAGGTCGCATTTAATCTTGTTGACACCGAGGTTTTCCGCAGCCTGATGGCGGTGCCCATCCCTCGTTACTCAGTCCCCAGCTGCCACTATATTTACCAGTGTGCCGTTCCCGCCATATACCAGCTTGTGTCCCGTCACATCACTCGTGCCCTGCCCAACGCAGTTATTGGGAAGGTCCACTTAACGACTGACACATGGACAAGTGCTTTTGGCCAGGGACGCTACATTTTCCTGACGGCACACAGTGAATGTTGTGGAGGCCAGGAGCGAGTAGTACCAGGTGCTACTGACGGCAAGGATTGTGGGCCCTATTTCCATCAGGATTTCTGCAACCACCTACATTAGTGGCTGAACCCCCCTTCTCCTCCTGCACTTCCAACTCTGAATTCTAATCTTGCAGCACCAGTCAGCCATCAGTCAGTGGCTGGAAGCAGTGTAGCACTGCAGTGGGAAAGCGGCAACAGGCCGTGCTGAAACTAATTTGCTTAGGTGACAAACAGCACACCGTCGCAGAGCTGTGGCAGGTTATAAGGGACCAGACTGAGCAGTGGCTCTCGCTACTCAACCTACAACTAGGCATGGTTGTGTCTGATAATGTCCATAACTTGGTGGTGGCTTTGGAGCTCGGCAAGCTTACACACATACCATGCCTAGCCCACATATTAAACTTGGTACCTCTGCGGTTTCTCAAAACCTACCCCAATTTGCCTGAGCTACTGGTGAAGGTGCGCGGCATGTGTGCCCATTTCCGAAAGTCATCTACAGCTGCCGCCAGTCTGGCAATGCGGCAGCAGCACTTGCAATTGCCAGGTCACCAATGTTGTGCGGCATGAGCACACGCTGAAACTCCACGTTCCACATGTTGGCCAGGCTTTGTGAGCAGCAGAGGGCAGTAGTGGAATACCAGCTGCAACATGGTCATCGCCTTTCCAGTCAGCTTCCACTCTTCACAAGTAACGAATGGGTATAGATGTCTGACCTCTGTGAGGTTGTACGCAACTTTGATGAATCAACACAGATGATGAGCGGCGATGCTGCTATTATCAGCGTTACCATCCCACTTCTGTGTCTACTGAAAAGCTCTCTGTTCACAATGAAGGCAGACGCTTTGCATATGGAAGAGGTGGAAATGGTGTAAGACAGTACACAGGGTGATATCCAAACCACCCTCGGTTCGTCTTCTCAGCGCGAATTGGATGATGATGACGAGGAGGAGGATCGGGAGATGGTTACCTCCGCTACAGAGGTTAGTACCCATAGCAGGTTTATTCCATTTGTTCAGTGTGGATGAGCAGAAGGAGGAAGAGGATGAGGAGATTGAGAGTCATACTCCTGATGGGGACAGCGAACTCTTGTCTGTTGGGACTCTAGCACACATGGCTGACTTTATGTTATGCTACCTTTCCCGTGACCCTCGCGTTATACGCATTTTGGCCAACACCGATTACGGGTTGTTCACCCTTCTCGACCCCTGCTACAAAGAGAACTTCTCATCTCTAATTCCTGTGGTGGAGAGGACTAGCAAAATAGTGCGAAACCGGAAGGTCCTCTTGGAAAAATTGCTCCAAAAATTTCCAACTGACAACGCTGTTGGCAGAGTACGTTGTTCCTTGGCCAACCGAGGAGAGGAGACGAGGGGAACACACAGCAGTTTCAACAGAGGCAGGGCAACACTCTTCAAGGCTTGGAACAGTTTCATGACACCCGCCATCACCCTCACCCTGATGCGCGGCCTAGTGTCACAAGGAGGGAAAAGTTTTGGAAGATGGTGAAGGATTACGTAGAAGACCGTGTCAGCGTCCTCAGTGATCCCTCTGTGCCTTCCAACTATTGGGTGTCCAAGCTGGACACGTGGCACAAACTGGCGCTCTACGCCTTGGAGGTGCTGGCCTGCCCTGCCGCCAGCATTTTGTCAGAGCGGGTATTTAGTGCTGCTGGGGGCATAATAACTGATAAGCGCATCCACCTGTCAACTGAAAATGCTGATAGGTTGACTCTTATAAAAATAAGCAAGGCTTGGATTGCTCCTGACTTCTCTACTCCACCAGAGGAAAGAGGCTGGACATAAAGGCGCTTTAAATGTGGCTTTTATGGTGTATTGAATACACTGTATTCCCATGCACCCCTTTCACCACAAAAAGGGTATATGGTTCAATCTTCCTTTTCTCCTCCTCCTCCATAATATCAACATGGTAACTAGGCTGCCCACGCTCCTATTGTCAGATAAGCAGCAGGCCCTCGCCTCTAATGTTTTAGAGGGATCACCAGCAGGCCCTTGCTCTTATCATTTTTGAGGGTCACCTGCAGGCCATCAATCATAATTTTTCAAGGGTGTGTATCATGCCCTTCTTTATGTGTAATAAAGGCTGTATTGGAGTGCCGATTCTTTGTAATTTTTGGCAGCCCTTTCACTTAGTGCATAGGCTTTATGAGTGTAGGAGTCCCACTACCTGAACAATTGTACCACAATGTGAATGAGGCCTTCCTTTATGTGATATACAGGTTGTATCGGAGTGCCTCTTCCTTGTAATTTTTGACAGCACTTGCACTTTATATACAAGTAAATATATCGAAAAGAATGTTTCCTAACAATTTTTCCTCTAAAATCAATTTTATCTTTGGTTTTGTGCGTATTATTGTCAGTCTGTAAAAGTGTCGTACTACTCGGACAACATGGTTCCCAGCAGCGACCTGGGTGTCCAAGATGCATCCAGACATCATCCCCATGCTGTTCCTGAACCATTTCGGTGGTGTTTCTGTCACTTTCTGACATTTTCCTATGAACTAGACACCCTCCTCTCTTCAGAGCAGGGGGTGCCTGGTTTAATGCTATGGTTCTCCCATTGACTTCCATTGTGCTCTGGTGCTCTGTAGACCACCTGAGCATCCCAAAGTGTTTTACTCGAGCACCAGAGCACTTTGGTACTCAATCAACACTAATGTTAAGGGAATTGTCTGGTTTAGAAAACCACCCTTCCCTTCTATGAGAAGAATGGGGGAAACCCTCCTTCAGGACCTTTAAAGGGATTCTTTGGGAATATTCAGTGATGGACTGGAGTTTCATTGGGCCCCTCTGAGGAAAGTATTATAACGGCTTAACCCCCATATCATCAGTGTAGTCTAGAAGTCTGAAGTTTTGATTCATATAAATAGACCCTAGTGGAAATGTAATGTCTCCAAAGGCAGCTCCACTATGGGTCCCGCTATGGTATCAGAGCTTAGTCCTAGTTGAGGATCCTCTGGTGGTCCAGTGCAAACCTTTCTAGGATTTTTACATGGAGATTGGTGGGGGTGGGGCAGTGGGGTTCATCTTCTGGCACCATGTTGATGAATTGTATGAAAAAACCGAAGTTGATCATGTGGCCTAGATGCAGTTCAGTCATATTCAAGTGAAAAAGCTGAGCTGTCATTCCAAGCACAGCTGTTATACAATGTACTGTGCTATGCTTGGTAAACAGTTGATTGGCGTTGGTCTCGGGAGTTGAAACCCAGTCAATCTCATATAGATGACCTATCTGATTATAGATCATTAATATGGAAATCCTGGAAAACCCTTTTAACTATTAGATAGCTGCTGCAAATAATGTTTCTCACTCTGGAGGACCTAGATCTTCCATGTGTTACACAGATATCCCATTGGACTTGATAACTACTGTGTAATGCTTCATTTCCCCTGCAAGAGTGCTGCAGGGAAATTTAGCACTTCGCTAGTTTCATCCAGACTGCTGGTATCCAGGGAAACAGGGGAGGGGTACCACCTTTAACTCACCCTTGGCCCCTTTACCCAACCTTGACCCATAACCATAACAAAAAACACAGAAAACTGTGTCACTTTATTGCTGGATGGTGATCTGTCACAGCTTCTTTATTAAAGCGACAAACCTTACTAAAGCATAATATCGGAGCAGTACGCCAAACGCCGGACTCCCAGCGGGTAAGTGAAACCGTAATCATCAGAGCGGTATGCCAACAGCTGGACTCCCAGCGGGCAAGTACGCCATCTGCTACCACTATATCTCCGCTGTACTCAAATGCCGCTAGCTGTGACTTCATTAACTCGACCAGAATTTGCATCTCTCAAAAGCCATAATCATCGGAGCGATATCCAAACTACTGGACTCCCAGTGGGGCTCCTAAGAATATCAAAAACAAAACAGAATAACCAAGTATTCATGACCGATTAGAACCATGCACCTTGACCCGCCACCCAAGAATAGCCGTAAAGGGAGGGAGGGCCAATCTGCTTCCACTGGCAAGAGGAAGTGATCAGAACAGGGAGGGGGTATATGTAACCTTCAGGATTTCCTGCACCGCCCCCATCCTGTCTAAGGAGGCTCCCCAGGGAATTAACCCTTAATGGCCGTAATATGCCACCTACTTAACCAATACTGTTACTTAGGGGGTCAGCTCCCTAAACACCCTAAGGGGAAGGGGGGGGGGACCATCCGTCCCTGAGCACCCGCCCTATACAGTCGGGTGTTTGCCACAAAAGCAAATAATAGGCTAATTGACAATGAAATTAGAGTTTGACCCTGGGGGGTGATAGCCAACATGGTTTTACTAAGGACAGAAGCTGTCAAAGTAACCTGATTTGTTTTGATAAGGAGGTGAGCAGAATCCTGGACAGAGGAAAGGCTGTCGATATTGTGTTTTTGGACTTTGCAAAGGTGTTTGATACTGTCCCACATGGACGACTAATGGGTAAATTGAGGTCTATTGGTTTAGAAAATATCATTCATAATTGCTGCAATGTGTACTTCTCAGGTTCTCTGTCTGACAAGGAGCTAAATGAAATGTGCACATCACAGAACCATTTTCATTCTGCAGCCTGCAAGTATTAAAATATATAGCAGGCTGCAGAGTTGCTTTCACAGTCAATTCACTCATTTGGATTGTCTGATCTCCAGCAGTCCGTGTGATCTCCTGAACGTTGCCTTAAGGTAAATTATAATCAAGTCAAAGTTAATCAGGTTATCCGTCAGCCCAAGTGATATATTTCAAATACAGGAGATGGCATAAAAGAGGTTTAGATGACTTTTTAATTTAAATATGTTTGTGTATTGGATGCAGACCCATTTACTTCCATGGAGCTGCAAAAAATGCGGACAGCACACCATCAGTTCCGCAGTCATATGAAAAAGATAGAACATGTCCTATTCTTGACCGTTTTGCACACAAGAATAGACATTGTTACAATGAGTCTGCAAAAAAAAAAATGGATGTAACATGGACATCATCAGTATTTTTTGCGTTTCCACATTTTGCAGACCGCAAAATACATACGGTCGGGATAATGCACCCTTACAAGTAGAAATCACACTACATCCGGAAGGGAGGTCTCTCTTTGAAATATATATTAAAATGTGATTTCTTTTTATTGTGTATTGCCTGAAGAAGGAGCTATTCATGAAACGCGTTGCCATTTTACACTTTTGCTTATATGCTGTGTCTGGTATTACATCTCTACTACAAAAAAATGTAACTTTGATTCTAATATTAGACATCCCCTCAATAACTGAAACACAGAAAATTAGACTAAAATGCATTGAATAGCATTTCCTTTATTTTTGTTATTGCAATATCATAAACTGTATTTTTTAATCAGTGCAAATAAACATATTAATCACATCCAAAGAAATCTTAGTATAATAAATAAAATAAATACATTCTGGTAAATTTCTATAGAAAGCAAACATTGAATTCAAGGAAGTTATGTATATAAAAGCCAGTCCTGCTGGCTCACATGGAAAACATACAACAGTCCCGAATTTGGATAAACTGTCCCTAATTTTCAGTCCATAAGTCGGTATTCCTGTGTTTTTGAAGTTGGGCTTAAGTGCTCCAAGTTTTTCAGCAAGAATATTGGTAAGTATGCAAAGGGGTAGCTATTGTAAACTACTTAAAGGAGACATTCCAAGCGGAAAAAAAAACTAAAAAAAGTCCTTTACTGTTAAATTATTAATGGTGGATATCTATTAGATTGGTGGGGGTCCTACTCAGATTTTGGCACATATTCCAGCGGAATCTGCCTCCCATTGTTGTCAACAGGAAATTCTGAGGAATAGTTTTAGATTTTTCCATGGAAACACATACATGCCCCTTCTCTGTAAAGTTTCCACATGGAAAACACAGTGTTTGTCCCCAAGCATAATGGCCACATTGAATGGGACTAATTTGTGGTCACATCAGCTGCAAAATAAAAGCATCATGACCCTTCTCGGAAATCATCAGAAATTGCAGTGGGTGTTCGTACACAAATTAATGGGGTTGTCTCACTTTAGCAGATGACATTTATCAAATATCTTACTGACCGAAAAGACGGCCATGTGAATAGACCCTAAGCCTTACATTTTTGTCACAGATTCAAAGCCTAGTACGCTCCAGATTTTTCTGCCATGTATTTTCCCATGTGAACACAATATGTCCAAACAACAGTGCCATACTAAGCAGTGGCTTACATCACTTACATATGGTGCCACTATACTACAGTGCCATACAATACAAGAAATTCTAGCAAACAGTGCTGAAATAATAATACCTACATACAGTGACGAAATGAAAACTCGATATATAAAGTAATTAAATAACAGTGCTACACAATGTCTAAATAAGTTACACAAGTAATATCAATATTCTAGCTTTGTCAAGTCTTGAGTACCAGGCCATCAGTGACACCCCTTCAGGAGGGATGGCTGATATGCAGTCTGATCCCTACTAAGTCTACCCCTGAGATACAAACATACTTTCTTTACGATATTCTACCATGTTGGACAAGTCTCTACCAGAGAATGCTGCCATTTAGGCAGTTCCAGGACAAACCCTGGAAATCTGCAAACTCCCCAGGTGGCAAATGTTGCATTTTTAGAACAGAATTTTTTATAAAACTATTGGGGCTTAATGTTGAATGCTTTTTAGTCATCCAGTGTCCTAAATGCCCGATAATGGTTCCTTGATAGTGTAAGGCATAAGTTAAATTTTACCAGAAGATCACTAATTCATCAAGGAGTTTTTACAAGGTTACAACACTACTTTTTCTTTTCTTACAATATTTTACCGATAGACGATCAGAATTTGGGAACTCACTTTCATTTTCTAAGCCTTAGTAACCAACCTCTATGGAAAGCAGCTGTCCTGTGCATAGCACATGTTGGACATTTAAGTTGCCTTCCATCATGGCAGCCAGGCAGCACATTCTGTTGTGGTTCTTTTACAGCACTCTACTGTACTATATAGTATATCATGTTTTGAGTGATGCTTGCCCATCATTGGTCAAAAAAATTGTCAACAGAAACTGTCATGCAAACATTTGCCTCAGCTAGTAATTTTCAATCGAGTTTGTATACTAGATGTGAATAATAGCGTGCACATTGCTGAAGCAAAAGCAAAATATATTCATTAAAAATATTTTATGCAAACTAAATGTTTAAAACAATATTTTTGCCTATACTTTATGCTTTTCTTGTTCTTGGGTGGAATGGGTATAATCAGGGTAAATAGCCTCAATATGAATGTTGGTGTGATTCTCTTCCAAGGGACTCTTGACTTGTTGATTGTAGAGGTGAATTCTGTGGAAGGTTCCTTGGTGGATATCTTGGTAGTTGTGAGCTAGGACGAAGTTCTGAATCAAAATTTGAGGGATATGGGTCATAGGAAGTATTAGGATAGTATGATGAGTAGGTTGAGGGGCCAGGTAATGTGGTTGAGGTACTTGGTAGAACACTGGAGGCACCTGGAAGGACTCCTGATCCTACAGAGAATACTGAAGACAAGACCTACAAGGAGAGAAGTCAGTTCAGATAATCAATAAACATCACACATAGTATAGACTATAGACATCTCATGACACAGTACTATGAAATTATTTATTTATTTTTTAATCACACATCTTGAGATTTGTTAAGCCAAGAGCAAAGGTAAGGAGAGACATATCTGTATCTGATGAGACTAATATTTTGTTCCTGGATTTTCCAATATAAAATAAGTGATTATTACCTGGTAATCTAGTAGCTTAATCAATTCCCAGGCTGCTGCAATGTGTACTTTCCAGGTGCTCTGCCTGACAAGGAGCTAAATGCAATGTGCACATCACATTCAGCTTCCTATCCTGCCCTGATTATACAGTTCAGTGCCAGGCCGGAAGAGAAAGAAAAGTGCGGCTAAGAACAGCAGCACAGTTCTCTAAAGGATTCAGCATTTTACAATAGTTCTGCCCGGTCATTAAAAGTTCAGAACCATTTTCATTCTGCAGCATGCAAGTATTCAAATACATAGCAGGCTGCAGATTTCCTTTCACAGTCAATTAACTCATTTGGATTGTCTGATCTCCAGCAGTCAGTGTGATCTCTAGTGATGAGCGGCAGGTGCCATATTCGATTTCGACGAAATTTGCGAATATTCGAAAGAATATTCGTTTCATATTCGTCGAAATCGAATATTCGTCATTATTCTAGTTATCGCGATTAATATGCGATTTAAATAATCACGTATTGCGATTTTAACTTAAGGCTACTTTCCTATTGGTTTCATATCTAGAATTATAGCGAAGATGACGGATATGACGAATGTATTCGTCATATTCCTCAAAACGAAGATAACGAAGTATTCTACATCTTCGTTTTAGCAACCTATTTGTCAACTTCGCTAATTCTAGCAATCAAATAGGAAGGTTGACTATAGAGACAACTGTGTTTAATTCGCTATGCGATTATATATATATTTTTTTTAATAAATAGAATAATTATAATAATTATATAAAGTAATATAATTATTCTATTAAAAAAAATATATATAAATCGCATAGCGAATTTAACACAGCTGTCTCTATAGTCAACCCTCCTATTTGATTGCTAGAATTAGCGAAGTTGACGAATAGCTAGCTAAAACGAAGATGTAGAATACTTCGTTATCTTCGTTTTGAGGAATATGACGAATACATTCGTCATATTCGCTATTCGCTAATTCTACCAAGCCAACCATAAACTTCCTTGCTCATGGAGCATCCCCATCACCATGGGAACGTCTCCATATACTAAAATGTACTGTCGGATTTGAGGAATTACGTTGAAATCGCAATGCGATTAATTCAACTTATAATAATCGCATTGCGATTTCAACTTAGAGCTGGGTTTATAATGGGTCAGCTTGCTAGAATGAACGAAGTTAACGAATATGGAATATAGCAGCAGTGCTAAGTTGAATTCGCAATGCGATTAATTTAACTTGAAGTAATCACATTACGATTTCAACTTAGCACTGCTAGTGCTATATTCCATATTCGTTAATTCTAGCCTATGTAAGATAGCAGTGCTAAGTTGTAAGCGCAATGCGATTAATTTAACTTGAATTAATCGCATTGCGATTTTAACGTAATTCCTCAAATCCGACAGTACATTTTAGTATATGGAGACGTTCCCATGGTGATGGGGACGCTCCATGAGCACGGAAGTCGGCAGAAGCGGCAACGGGCACTGACTAGAGCAGCCAGGAAGCTAGGAATCCTCAGGACAGGTAAGAACTACTTTTGGGATGTGGGAAAGAAAAAAATATACCAAAAAAAAAAACAAAAAAAAACGAATATTCGAAATAGCGAATTTATAGCGCTATATTCGAAATATTCGCGAATTAGCGAAGTGCCGATATTCGCTAAAAAAATTCGCTATTCGAATATTCACGCTCAACACTAGTGATCTCCTGAATGTTGCCCTAAGGTCAATTATAATCAAGTCAAAGTTAATCAGGCCAACTGATATATTTCACAGTGAATGACATTCTGTGAATGCCTGCAACGTACTGGAATATACACAGGGTCTGAAACAAAAAATAGTTCAAATTTTCTATTTTAAAAAAGTCCAAGTAATTTTTCAACCCAAATACATGCATTAAAATAAAATACGATTGCCCCAAGGTGTGCATAGTCTCCAATTTCATAAGGCCATACCAACGAGTCAGTTAGCATTAGGGTCTCAATTGGTTCTTGATGATCCTAACAAACTAGGAGAAACGCATCAAGCAGTACATATATTTAGGAGCTCTATATTTACTACCTGGACAGGCAGTTGCTTTAGGTCAGAGGGGTTTCCGTTGCCTATCAACTAATCTGGCAACAGGGCTAATGTAAGGGGTACAGCATTGAGAGGACCTGTGTGGGGACATTGGCCACCTTACAGACGTATATACATCCACAGTTCAGTCCTCTGGTATAGCCTATTAAGCCAAATCGGTGGTGTGCCTCTCAGCCACAAGGACACCAGACCTAGCTCACACATGGTGCATCCGGGGTGAGGAACCAATTTGCACAGAGCACCTGCTTTGGGCTGGCGGTAGTGCGATTATCATTAGATATATATCCTGACATCGCACACATATTTAACACTTAAGTTTAATGAAAATTTCCCTACCCCTCTATGTGTTGTAATTGAATACTAATAAAATAGTTTTTGTTTTATTTTAGCTTTTTCTCACCCAACCCAGCATATTTTGCTCTGCAATGTTTCACAAGGCTTGCTCCACTTATCTCATTGTTGTCTCTGCAATATTCATGCCCCCTACACCTCCCCTCTTTTAGGTGGTAAAAGCCCTGTAAAAAAACAGGTACATGTGGCAAAAGTAGGTAATGTTTGGGCAGAAAAAGAATTAAATATGAAATTGGAGACTCCACTTAAGAAAGCAGTGATTTGGGTTTGCCGGGCACCCCTGATTATAGATAATTAAATAATTCAATTTTTTAAATGTAACATAAATTTATTGATGCTTACCCAAGATATGCCAAGTCCTCCTAGAAGTAAGCCAGCCGCTGCAGCTAATGCAATCAGAATCACTGCCCAGTATGGAAGACCAGCAGCAGCAGCAGCAGCTGCAGCATCTGTAAACCAATCATATGTGAGGGTTAAACTACTAAAATACCTGCTGACTATATGATATGGGTAGTAAAAAGTAGACATAAGGACGTATGTGATGAGAAGAAATTGACATGTTTATCTCATGGCAGGTACAATGGCATAAGTCCCCTAATGGGACAGATTACAAAAAACAAAGCTAAATGAAATAAAAAATACAGCCTCTAAAAAGTTTCCTGCCCTAATCTCTGCAATACCGTTAGCCAATGACACAAAACTGAACATGTTATATATCAGTATTTATGGTATAAGATGAGAAACACAAACAAAAGGTTTATTTTAGAGTAATACTATATTATTAATGGGCAAACAGCTAAAACAAAAAAAATAAAACATGTTTCCCAACATAAGCGTAAAAATAGAAAAAAAAAGAAAAAAGTATGTGTAATAAATGATATGAAAAATAAAATCTCAATTATTTCTAGAAAAAAAAAATGCCCAAATATTATTTAAAGGGGTTTTCCTATTACAACAACTAATCCCTATTTTACAGGATAGGGGATACAAGTCTGACTGGTGGGAATCCAAGAAGCAAAAATAAACCGCAGCACTTCCAGGTCTTCCGGGAATAGATATTTTATTCACCAAAATGTGTGACGTTTCGACCTTACACGGTCTTTCTCAAGCCTTGAAAAAGACCATGTAAGGTCGAAATGTCACGCATTTTGGTGAATAAACTATCTATTCCCTAAAGACCTGGGAGTGCTGCGGTTTATTTTTGCTTCTTGGATGCCTGGGGAACAACAGACGTTTACCCATCACCATTGGTACCACCAGTATACAGACGTAAGAACTTAACCTTAACCTGTAAGGGCTGCTACATATCACTAGTGATGTCGTGAACATAAAATTTTCCGTTCGCGAACAGCGAATGCGAACTTCCGCAAATGTTCGCGAACGGGCGAACCGGGCGAACCGCCATAGACTTCAATTGGCAGGCGAATTTTAAAACCCACAGGGACTCTTTCTGGCCACAATAATGATGGAAAAGTTGTTTAAAGTGGTCTAACACCTGGACTGTGGCATGCCGGAGGGGGATCTATGGCAAAACTCCCATGGAAAATTACATAGTGGACACAGAGTTGGGTTTTAATCCATAAAGGGCATAAATCAACTAACATTCCTAAATTGTTTGGAATAACGTGCTTTAAAACATCCAGTGTGTGTATAGGATCAGGTATGATGTTGTATAGATCAGGTAGTGTAAGGGTTACGCCCACTTTACAGACATTGACAGACCAAACTCCCCTTTTAATGCACCGCAAACAACCGCAAACAGTCCATTTGCACAACCGCAAACTCCCCATTTGCACAAGGTTGGATACCAAGCTAGCCACTTCCCGGTGATGTCATTGAAGGTTTCTTCCTCCACCAGGCCACGTACAACACCAAGGGTCCCCGAAAGGTGAATTGAATTGATTTTTCGAACGGGGAGATGGTTAAAAAAACGCTGGCTCCCTCCACTCTGTTTTAATCCACGGTCACTGCTTCTGCGCCGTGCAATTTACTGTCACACCCGATATGAGTGGTATTTTCTGTAGTACTATTCTCATCAGTTTAATCCCTCTAACGTCCCCAATCTGGGTGCCATTTATTGAATAGATTTTTCGAACGGGGAGATGGTTAAAAAAAATGCTGGCTCCCTCCACTCTGTTTTAATCCACAGTGACTGCGTCTGCGCCGTGCAATTTACTGTCACACCCGATATGAGTGGTATTTTCTGTAGTACTATTCTCATCAGTTTAATCCCTGTTACATCCCATATCAGGGATTGCCTTTTTTTTAAAAAAAATTTCGTCCGGGTACCTTCCACTGTGGTGTCCCAATAGCGACAAATTTTTTGAAGGCCTCAGACTCCACCAGCTGGTATGGTAAAAGCTGACGGGCTAAGAGTTCCGTCAAGCGAGCTGTCAGTCGCCGGGCAAGGGGGTGATTCTGTGACATTGGCTTCTTATGCTCAAACATGACCTTGACAGACACCTGACTGTGGGCAGATGAGCAGGAACTGCTGAAGGTGGGAGGCGGAGTGGCGGTTGGTTGAGAGGGGGCAGGGAGGACAGCAGTGGTTGACGTGGCTGAAGATGCTGGACCAGGAGGAGCATGGTGGCTTTGAGTTTGTGTGCTGCTTGTACTCATGTGTTGATCCCATAGGCGTTTGTGATGTGAGATCATGTACCTTCGCAAAGCAGTTGTACCAAGGTGGGTGTTGGACTTTCCACGACTCAGTTTCTTTTGGCACAGGTTGCAAATGGCATTGCTGTTATCAGAGGCAGACACACAAAAAAAATGCCACACTGCTGAGCTTTGCAATGATGACATTCTGGTGGTGGCAACAGCATGCGTTGACTGGTGTGCTGTCTGGCTGACCCCAGGTGCCGATACATGCTGTCTGACTGTGCCACTAACTCCTTGCGACGACCTCCCTCTGCTTCCAACTCGTCTCCTCATTCTCTCTGTCTCCCCTTCTGAACTTCTTCTCTTCGAGCAGGCACCCACGTGGCATCCGTGGACACATCATCATCATCAATCGCTTCACTTGTATCTGACACCTCAGCAAAGGAAGCAGCAGCGGGTACAACATCATCATCATCATCATCATCACACTGTACGTCCATGTGTGTAATCCTGCCTTACTGAGACATATCCCTGTAATCTACATCATCTGGCAATAATGGTTGCGCATCACTAATTGCATCCAACTGATGTGTAAATAACTCCTCTGACGGATCAAGTGAAGCGGCTGTGGTGGCTGTGGTGGTAGTGGTGGTGGTGGAGGCGGGCGGGAGCGTGGTAACTTGAGAGCAGGTGACCGAAGCTGAGCTGGAGGAGGATGGTGCGTCAAGGTTCTTAGCGGAAGCTGTTGAAGATTGGGTGTCCTGTCTAAGCCAGTCAACTATGTCCTCAGAATTTTTCGTGTTAAGGGTACGTGGCCTCTGAACACTAGGCATTATTCCAGGGACAGTGGAAATCAAAGCACCATGACCACGAGGGCCCCTGCGGGGTGGCCTGCCTCTGCCTGTCATTTTTTTTTAGATTAGGTACTACGCGTGCTAGGCACTGTGCCACCCGGTATCAGGGGTTGGCACTGGCAGTAGGCACACTATAACCTGTGGAAGTGGGCCTGACACACACTGGCAGCAGGCAAGCAACTAAATTTAGACTACTGTCTAAAAATGAAATGCTTTATTTATCGGCAAGCTACTGTGCCACCCGGTATCAGTGGTTGGCACTGGCAGTGGGCACACTACAGTCTGTGGAAGTGGGCCTGACACACACTGGCAGCAGGCAAGCAACTGAATTTAGACTACTGTCTAAAAATGAAATGCTTTATTTATCGGCAAGCTACTGTGCCACCCGGTATCAGTGGTTGGCACTGGCAGTGGGCACACTACAGTCTGTGGAAGTGGGCCTGACACACACTGGCAGCAGGCAAGCAACTGAATTTAGACTACTGTCTAAAAATGAAATGCTTTATTTATCGGCAAGCTACTGTGCCACCCGGTATCATTGGTTGGCACTGGCAGTAGGCACACTACAGTCTGTGGAAGTGGGCCTGACACACACTGGCAGCAGGCAAGCAACTGAAATTAGAATACTGTCTAAAAATTAAATGCCTTATTTATCGGCAAGCTACTGTGCCACCCGGTACCAGTGGTTGTCACTGGCAGTGGGCACACTACAGTCTGGGGAAGTTGGCCTGACACACACTGGCAGCAGGCAAGCAACTGAAATTACACTAAAGTGTAAAAATTAAATGCCTTTTTTTAAGCAAAGTCCTGTGCCACACGGTATGACAGGGGTGGGCACTGGCAGTGGGCACAATACAGTCAGTGGAAGTCGGCCTGACACACACTAGCAGCAGGCAAGCAACTGAAATTACACTAAAGTGTAAAAATTAAATGCCTTTTTTTGATGCAAAGTCCTGTGCCACACGGTATGACAGGGGTGGGCACTGGCAGTGGGCACACTACAGTCAGTGGAAGTCGGCCTGACACACACTGGCAGCAGGCAAACAACTGAAATTACACTAAAGTGTAAAAATTAAATGCCTTTTTTTTAAGCAAAGTCCTGTGCCACACGGTATGACAGGGGTGGGCACTGGCAGTGGGCACACTACAGTCAGTGGAAGTCGGCCTGACACACACTGGCAGCAGGCAAGCAACTGAAATTACACTAAAGTGTAAAAACTAAATGCCTTTTTTTGATGCAAAGTCCTGTGCCAAACGGGATGACAGGGGTGGGCACTGGAAGTGGGCACACTACAGTCTGTGGGCCTTCAGCTCCTCACACACAGGCAGGCCAGGCAACTGCAATATGTATATGGAGAAAAACAAAAAGCAGACTAATGTTGCAGCCTTAAAAAGGGCTTTTTGGGGTGCTGTCAGGACGCTGTCCTTACAGCAGAGATCAGATGAGTCTTTCAGGACTGGAGTGGACACTGAATACACTAGCCTAGCTATCGATTTCCCTATTAAATCAGCAGCAGCTACACTGTCCCTCCTCTCACTAAGACTGCAGCTTCAGAATGAATCTAAAATGGATGCTGTTCAGGAGGTGGGAGGGTCTGGGAGGGAGGGTATGCTGCTGATTGGCTGGAATGTGTCTGCTGACTGTGAAGTACAGGGTCAAAGTTTGCTCAATGATGATGTATTGGGGGCGGGCCGAACATCGCATGTGTTCGCCCACTGCGGCGAACGCGAACAAGCTATGTTCGCCGGGAACTGTTCGGCGGATAGTTCGGGCCATCTCTACATATCACAATGAAATTTTTCTGATTGGTGGGAATCTCACTTCTGGGGAACCCAAACAGTCACTATTTAATGGAGAGACAGGCACGCTGCTTCCACTCCACTGAAATATATGAGACAGACGGAGACAGCGGAGTACAAGTGTTTGGCTATCTCTGGCCGCCCCAAAAAGTCAAATGGAGATGGAGCGTACATGTGTGTCTGCCACTCCGGTCAGATGGGGGAACACAGGTCCTTTTTCAAGTAATCGCTGGGGGCCCCTGCGATGAGATGGCCACCGATCAGACAATTACCTTATCTTCTGGACAGGGAATATGTATAGATATATGAGCTGTGACAACCTCTTTAATCTTCCACTTTAGTTCTCAAAACTGTAGTTTTACAGACTGCTCACTGGGTGGCAGTATAATACAATAAATGCTAGTCAAAAATTTCACACTGTAAAAAATAGCTGATGTATAAGAAATGTATCTCCTGAATGATACTTTAAAGAAGTTTTATGTACATAACGCTTAATCATTGTATAATGAAAAGTTCTGCTACTTTGTAATTTACTTCGTATTTCAGTTCATCACCATTTTCAAGATCTGTGCTTGATGTCAGTGAAATGCAACATTCTTATTTACAGCCAGAGGATAAAGACTTATGCAGACCTAAAACTTCTCATGCTTGCAACAATCGAATGCTCTCTAGGCAATCCTCTAAATAGCCTGAACTCCAGACTGACAAATTTACCTAAACTGATACACTGTAACAAACAGGAAAAAATATACTGGTGGACTGTGAGAAGTATAATCTCTGTTCAGGTTTTTAGCCTCTGGATATTAACAAGAATGCTAGTTAGCAATGTTTAAAAATGATAAAGGAGTCAAGTACAAAGTAAATAAGATATTGCCAAAGATTTGTAAGGTAATTCATATTTATCTATTAAAAAAAAAGAAGAAGAAAAGTTTTCATTAGTTGTAACATGGATTTTAAGATCTGGTCAAGGTAAAAAATTTCAATCTGAATACACTGACTCAATGGATGGTATAATATTATACATACCGGTCATGGTTGTTGTAGCTCCAGTGGTAGTTGTAGCTGCAGGTGTTGTAGCTACAGTGGTAGTTGTAGCTGCAGATGTTGTAGCTCCAGTGGTAGTTTTAGCTGCGGATGTTGTAGCTCCAGTGGTAGTTGTAGTTGCTGGTGTTGTAGCTACAGTAGTAGTTGTAGTTGCAGGAGGTGTTGTAGATACAGTGGTAGTTAGGGCTACTGTAGTTGTTGAAGCTCTAGTAGTAGTTGTAGCTGCAGTAGTTGTTGGTCCTCCTGTGGAAGTTGTAGTTGCAGATGTTGTACCTCCAGTGGTAATCGAAGCTGAAGATGTTGTAGCTCCAGTGGTAGTTGTAGTTGCTGGTGTTGAAGCTACAGTGGTAGTTGTAGTTGCAGGAGGTGTTGTAGCTACAGTAGTAGTTGTAGCTGCAGGAGTCGTTGTAGTTAGAGTGGTAGTTGTAGCTGAGGGTGTTGTTGTAGCTACCATGGTAGTTGTAGATGCAGGAGTTGTTGTAGCTACAGTGGTAGTTGTAGCTGCGGGTGTTGTTGTAGCTACAGTGGTAGTTGTAGCTTCAGGTGTTGTTGTAGCTACAGTGGTAGTTGTAGATGCAGGAGTTGTTGTAGCTACAGTGGTAGTTGTAGCTTCGGGTGTTGTTGTAGCTACAGTGGTAGTTGTAGCTTCGGGTGTTGTAGCTACAGTGGTAGTTGTAGCTGCAGGAGTTGTTGTAGCTAGAGTGGTAGTTGTAGCTGCAGGTGTTGTTGTAGCTCCAGTGGTAGTTGTAGCTTCGGGTGTTGTTGTAGCTACAGTGGTAGTTGTAGCTTCAGGTGTTGTTGTAGCTACTGTAGTAGTTGTAGCTTCGGGTGTTGTAGCTACAGAGGTAGTTGTAGCTGCGGGTGTTGTTGTAGCTATAGTGGTAGTTGTAGAAGCAGGAGTTGTTGTAGCTACAGTGGTAGTTGTAGATGCGGGTGTTGTTGTAGCTACAGTGGTAGTTGTAGCTGCAGGAGTTGTTGTAGCTACAGTGGTAGTTGTAGCTGCAGGTGTTGTTGTAGCTATAGTGGTAGTTGTAGGTTCAGGTGTTGTAGCCACAGTAGTAGTTGTAGCTTCGGGTGTTGTTGTGGCTACAGTGGTAGTTGTAGCTTCGGGTGTTGTTGTAGCTACAGTGGTAGTTGTAGCTTCGGGTGTTGTAGCTACAGTGGTAGTTGTAGCTGCAGGAGTTGTTGTAGCTAGAGTGGTAGTTGTAGCTGCAGGTGTTGTTGTAGCTCCAGTGGTAGTTGTAGCTTCGGGTGTTGTTGTAGCTACAGTGGTAGTTGTAGCTTCAGGTGTTGTTGTAGCTACTGTAGTAGTTGTAGCTTCGGGTGTTGTAGCTACAGTGGTAGTTGTAGCTTCGGGTGTTGTTGTAGCTACAGTGGTAGTTGTAGCTTCGGGTGTTGTTGTAGCTACAGTGGTAGTTGTAGATTCGGGTGTTGTTGTAGCTACAGTGGTAGTTGTAGCTTCGAGTGTTGTTGTGGCTACAGTGGTAGTTGTAGCTTCGAGTGTTGTTGTGGCTACAGTGGTAGTTGTAGCTTCGGGTGTTGTAGCTACAGTGGTAGTTGTAGATTCGGGTGTTGTTGTAGCTACAGTGGTAGTTGTAGCTTCGGGTGTTGTTGTAGCTACAGTGGTAGTTGTAGCTTCAGGTGTTGTTGTAGCTACAGTAGTAGTTGTAGCTTCGGGTGTTGTAGCTACAGTGGTAGTTGTAGCTTCGGGTGTTGTTGTAGCTACAGTGGTAGTTGTAGCTTCGGGTGTTGTTGTAGCTACAGTAGTAGTTGTAGCTTCGGGTGTTGTTGTAGCTACAGTGGTAGTTGTAGATTCGGGTGTTGTTGTAGCTACAGTGGTAGTTGTAGCTTCGAGTGTTGTTGTGGCTACAGTGGTAGTTGTAGCTTCGAGTGTTGTTGTGGCTACAGTGGTAGTTGTAGCTTCGGGTGTTGTAGCTACAGTGGTAGTTGTAGATTCGGGTGTTGTTGTAGCTACAGTGGTAGTTGTAGCTTCTGGTGTTGTTGTAGCTACAATGGTAGTTGTAGCTTCGGGTGTTGTTGTAGCTACAGTGGTAGTTGTAGCATCAGGTGTTGTTGCAGCTTGTGCTTCACAAATGGTTGGAGCTGCAGTAGTAATTTTTACAGAAGACATTAGTACTGGCAAATATTTTCAAAAGCTCTAAAAATAATACTTAACATTTGTTTTCTAAATTATATATTTTGCTGTTATGTGCATCTTGATGTCCTGATGGAGCATGGTCATGCATATTTTAATACCTGCTGGCTGACTTCCACCATCTCGCTGCACTACTAGAGTATACGTCTGTCATCTACTAAATGTTTCACTGTGGCATTGCATGTTCAAACAATGTCAACATCATTATGTAGTGCTACCTGATGTCTGATTTAGAGTTACTCTTTAGAATAGCTTTATGTTCGTACTAGTAAGCATGGTTCCCTTGTGGTGGTGTCTTATAACTATAGGCGTTTAAGAGTTGCATCTCTTTTTGTGCCAAAGGTTGCCTATCATTAGAGATCAGCGAATCAAAATTGACGAAGTGGAATTAGATGCGAATTTCCAGAAAAATTCGATTTGCACCGAATCCAAATTTCCTCACGCTTCGTGGTAACAAATCAATTTTTCATTTAAATAACTGCTGCACATGTTAGGACAAGGAGCAAATAACTCTGGGAACGAGGGATCACCCACAATGCCATGCATGCAGCCAATCAGCAGCCAACCAGCCCCTGTGATGTCATAGCCTCAGCCATCTTGGATTCTACCATTTTTCAGTGTGCTTAGTAGAGATGTCAGCAGGCGCTAGGGACAGTGCTAGAAATGACTTGAATTTGCTGAATATAAGTTCAGGGAAATAGCATTTGAAGGGTAGGGAAAGGATAGGGAGTAATTATTCCACAGGTAGTATTGAAGCAGAACAGGGTCCAATAGGGGAGTGTACAGCCTGGGTAATAGGAACAATCCTATTACACCTTGCTGCTCTTTCTGCTGCTTTCATTTGCTTTTGCAATAGATGAAACCTCTGAAATTCCAGTTCTCTTTATTGGGGTGCAAGTGCTGTGTGATACAGACATTAACAGGGTGTACAAGGAAATATTTCTATGTCTTATTAGCCCTTGTGTGGTGCCTTTCTTGGCGAGTATTAGTAGGAAAAAAAAGTATTATTTGCTATTCAGCGGTGCAGTAATAGGTTCTAAAGCCTTTTTTGGCATCTATTAGTGGCAAAAAAAAGGATTTGCTGTTCAGCGGTGCAGTTACATGTTCTAATTCTAAAGCCTTTTTTGGCATGTAAAAGTGGGAAAAAAAGAGCTTATTAGCCGTTGTTTGGTGAAGTGATAAAATTAGAGCCCTTCTGGCATATATTAGTGGCAAAAAAAGTATTATTTGCCGTTGTGTGGTGAAGTGACACATTTATATAATTATTTTGGGGCGTATACATTTCCTTTTTATTTATTTATTTGATCTAACAGTATGTTAGACAGAGAAGTGCCAGTCCCTGCATAGGAGGGGAGGGTCAGAGGCCTAAATGTTTCTGGCATAGGCACAGGTCACAGCAGAGTAAGGGGGTGCGGCAACAGGGGTCACATCGAGGGGCCTGAGCTCCCAGTGTCATCTAGAGGTCGTGTCTTGACCAGCAACCCAGCAGTTCTTTATTGGTTAACTTGGTCATCCACTTCATCCCAAGTGACATCAGACACCCCCAGCCAACAGTCGGGTTCGTCAGACACAACCTTTAGTTGGCATGGCCTGGGAGCAGGCTCTGTGCCCTCACCTGCCCTCAACCTACCTCTGTCCTTTGCTGTTCCCTCAGCCACAGAAGTATTGTATGCTGTGAGCTCAGCTCAACTATACAGCAAGGACGACCTACTGACAGTCAGCAGCTACTGCACAGACAAAATTTGGAGGAGACATCCGCCGCTTCCTCCGCTAGGCGGGCAAGTAGCGATGAAGAGAGTGGCGTGGAAGGTGTAGTTACAACCCAAAAACCATTGAGTAGGACATCAGTGACGTGCAGACACTACTCGATGATGATGAAGCCGATTGAACTTGGGAGCCGGGTGCAGGATGGGGCTTCATCATCATCAGGAGAAGAGGGAGGCAGATCACCCAAGAGTCAGCGACTAAGCCAGCAAGATGGTAGCATGGCTGGGAGTCAGCAGGGTGGCAGCAGTGGAAGGTCGGGAGACAAATGTGCCCTGGGTAGATCTCCCACTTTGCAGGAGCCTACTTGCCCGGAAAGTAGTGGTGCAGGGGTTCACGGAGGCAGCAGCAATAACAGTCAGACAGTGTGGAGTGTTGGGGGTAAAATCACCTACACGGCATTGTAGCAGTTTTTTGTTAAGCCACCGGAGGAGGTGAACATGGCCATTTGCCAAATCTATGGGCAGAAGGTGAAGAGTGGCCAGGGTGCGAATGTTGGCACCATGGCCCTGTGTCAACATATGGAGCATCACCATAAAGTGGCCTGCGAGAACTGTGGCTCTAATGTGGTGGTCCAGCCTGCATCAAGGAGGGCTGATATATACTAGAGAGTGAATCTGGATCGCACATCCTCAACACTATGCTTTTGACTTAATGACTGTATCAGCATAATTACATAATCAAGGAGGGCTGAGCCAGGCTCCCTGCATGGGGCATTTGTTCAATCTGGTTGTCAAGCGGTTCCTGAAGTCTTCCACCCATCTGCAAGACATCCTAAAATTTGCCAGGAAATTTTGCATGCACTTCAGACACTTGTACACAGACAAACACACCCTCCTTGAGCTGCAGTGGCAGAATGGCGTTCCCCAACATTGGCTGATATGTGACGTTTCCAACAGTTGGAATTCCACCCTCTATATGTTGGACTATACGAACAGAGAAAGGTTATAAACGATTTCTTGATGATCCAAGCGGACAGGAGTTCTCCCCTGTGTAACTTCAATGTTAGCCAGTGGCAGCTTATGCGTGACACCTGCCATTTGCTCAGACCCTTTGAGGAGGCCACGTTATTTGGCAGACGCCAGGGCTACAGGGTGAACAACGGCATTCTGGAGCAGAACCTGAACCAGCAGGTGGTGGCATATGTGGACAGCACCCTGCCACCCCACATTGAAGATCCACTGGAGTACTGAGCAGCCAAACTGGATTTGTGACCGCAACTGGCAGAGTTTGCCCTTGAAAAGGGGTGGGGGCCATAGTTACCCCAAGGAGAACTCGCCTTCCACCCAAAATGTGGAGGGACTGACCCTTGTCAAGATGAATCAGGAGTGGATCAGCCAGGATCTCCACTCATCAATGCCTGATACATCAGATTAGATCATCCATGCTGCCTTGACAAAAGAGAGCAGTTTCTTCTGGCTACCTGCCTCAGCTACTATTCTGATTCTGGAACCCGCCTAATGCCACATATCTGATGCCAAGTGGCCCTTCTTGCACCCACCATTGTCAGCGGGCACTGTTATTGCCACTCACCTCCCCACTCTGTCACCGGGTCACTTTGTGGTCTCCTCCTGCTGCTACCAGCTCACCACTCAGGTCTCTTCATGCTGCTGCCACCACCTCCACACTATGTCACCTTTCGAGTCTGTGGCCTCCTCATGCTGCTGCTAACTCAACACTATGTCACCTTGCCACTCTGTGGCCTCCTCATGCTGCTGCTGCAGCTGCCACCTCCACACCATGTCACCTTGCCACTCTCTGGTCTCCTCATGCTGCTAACACCACACTATGTCACTGGGCCACTCTGTGGCCTCCTCATGCTACTGCTGCCATCTCCATACTATGTCACCTTGCCTTTCTGTGGTCTCCTCATGCTGCTGCTAACTCAACAATATGTCACCTTGCCAGTCTGTGGCCTCCTCATGCTGCTGCTAACTCAACACTTTGTCACTGGGCCACTCTGTGGCGTCCTTATGCTGCTGCCACTAGTGTTGATCCAGCACCAAAGTTATCGGGTGCTCGGGCCGAACATATTGGGATGCTCGGATGCTTTACAGAGCACCCGAGCACAATGGAAGTCAATGGGAAAACCAGAGCAGTAAACCAGGCACCCCCTGCTCTGAAGAGGGGAGGGTGTATGGTTCACAGGAAAAGGACAGAGATTGAAGGAAACACCACTAAAATGGTTCGGGAACAGCATGCGGACGATGTCTGGATGTATCTTGGACAAGGAGATATATATAACTTATACCAGCTATATATGTATAATTATATACAGGAGATACTCAGGTTATACCAGCACGCTACATATCACTATATACAAGGAGATATTTGACTTATACCATCTGTACATATATAATTATATACAGGAGATAGCCAGGTTATACCAGCATGGTCCATATCACTATATACAAGAAGATGTCTAACTTATACCAGCTGTACATATATAATTATATACAGGAGATTGCCAGGTTATACCAGCATGGTCCATAAAAATAGATATTATGTAAAAAGGCTGAGATGCACCTTTTCTTCAGAATGTTATTTAGATACAAAGAATGCCTTTCACCTCATGCTTTGCTGCTAGGACGGACAGTTGACTACCTGAGATATCTAGTAGGGGAGGAGACTCGAGCATTGGGCTCGAGCACACGGAGTGTTCGGCCGAACACTGCCGCGTGCCGAGCATTGCGATGCTCGAGCCGAACAGCTGTTCGGCCGAGCATTCTCGCTCAACAATAGCTGCCACCTCAAAACTATGTAAATGGACCATTCTGTGGTTTCCTTATGCTTCCACCTCCCACTATGTCACTGGGCCACTCTGTGGTCTCCTTATGCTGCTGCTACTTCAACACTATGTCATTGGGCCACTCTGTGGACTTCTCAGGCTGTTCTCCGACCCTCCCCATTCCATGACTGGGCCACTATTTTGCCTTTTTGGCTTGGTTGACATCATCATTTATTTGACCCTTCCTCTGATCTGTCAGAAGGAAGCAAAAATAAGACTCATATCAGATCCTGTCTGTGTAGCAGGTGGAAGGCCTGTATTACATGGTCCCATCAGAATTGGTCTATGAATTGGTAGCCAAAAGCAGGAGTGGATACAAAACACAGAAGACATGCAAATATTCCATTCATGTGTCATCTCTGTTTTGGGTCCATTCCTGTTTTTTTTTTGGATTTTGCAATACTGATGGATTACTGACCAAATGCTGACCAAGTGAAGGCGTATGTTCAACAATCAGGATCCGTTTTTTTGGGCGTTATTGTTCTGACGGTTCAGATGAAGTGAAAAATAATCAGTGACATCAACACAAACTTACTGCGGACACCCTCTCCACTCTGTCAGGGGACTCTACTTGTATAAACGTTGAATAGAACAAGTTTTGTAGACATCTATGTGGAATCAGCTGATGGTGGAAAAGGAGTGAGCTCTTTCACGCTACAGTAGGATCTTGTGCCTCTGCACAGTTCTTTATACCTGGCGCTAACATCGACTTGTAAGGCTGAGTTCATACTTGAGTTATTTGGTCAGTTGTGGCCCCGTAGCTGCCCAAATAAGTGAAGTGTGCAGTGATTCTAAGAGCAACGCCTGTCAACTACATGTCATGCTGACTCACAGTATTGTTTCCCTACCACAGCACACTCCCTATGCGTGTTACTGAAAGGCACAGTGTTCTTCACTACTATACGGACTCTCTACAGCCAGGAAATAGCTGTTTTTTAACGTGATTCGCCACAAATAAATTCGGATTGAATCTTTTCAGAAAAATCGGCAAACTGGCCGAATCTAATTTTTGATAAATTCGCTCATCTCTACCTAGCATAATCTCTGCCGCATAAAAAGACACCAATATTATAAATGCCACTTGGCAAGAGTGACCTTTTTACAGCTATACTTGGGAGCCCAGGAACTTCAAGTTTTATCTCTGCAGCGAAGAACTAAAATGACTGCAGCCTTATTTTCTTCATGTTTTTGTGCTCGACAATACTTGTATGAAGGGTGTTTCCAAAGAAGAAAAACACATGTTAATTTTCATTTCTAGCAAGTCATTAAGGATTGATATTACTCTACTTAATTATAGGTTTAGACCTGTGTAGGAATCTTCAGAGTCAGCGGTGTAATAATGAGAGCAGCAGCATCTATCAGGTAGGAAACACAGCTTAAAGATTTGTGGGGTTTGTGGGATCTGGGACAGTTTTGGTTCCACTTATGGCTGTTGGGCTCCCATTAACCCATATGCCCAGGTTGTCATGAGAGTGCCAAAAAGTCACTCTGCTTTGCTTGGTAGTTAAATATAGGGAAGGGCTACAGACTCTTAGTCTCTTGTCATACAAATG
Organism: Bufotes viridis; assembly: GCA_033119425.1. Classification (NCBI taxonomy): domain Eukaryota; kingdom Metazoa; phylum Chordata; class Amphibia; order Anura; family Bufonidae; genus Bufotes; species Bufotes viridis. The sequence goes on from CM065597.1 coordinate 21,583,505, forward strand.
ATACCATCTTCACTATTTGACATGTATTTTTGGAACAGTAGCCTTATCTGAGTCTCTCAGTCATGCCATTAGTTTTACATAAGCATTCTTCATGTTTTTTTTTTCTTTTCTTTTTTTTTTGTGTTTTGTGTTGTGCATTAACTACTTCCACTGATTGGTTAATTGGAGATGACTACCTCCATCGATGTGGAGATTTTTTTATGGAGCAGTTCTGTAAAGAGTTAGTCTAACTTCATATAGTTTTTGAAATACCTCATACCCTACCCCCACCCCCACCCAGTGGGACCTGTCGAGAGGGATATACACTGCTTCTAGATGCTCAGTTCCTGCTGTGTGGGTCTACTACTGTCACCCCTGCCCTCTGGTCCTCACATGTAAATATCCAGCATGGATGGGGTCACACGTGCTGCTGTGAGCAATGACTGGACATGTCCTCGTGTCCTTGAGCATCCTAAGAGCTTCTGTTATCAAAGGATCACTGGAAATCGGTTTCCATACCTAATTACATTTTTAAGCTCATCTTCTTGTTGGGGTGGAGCATCTGAAAAGTTCATATTAAGTTTCTGTCTTGCTTGTGACTTCTAAGATATGGGTATACATTTTCCCTAGGATGCATCATAGTTTCAAGTAATTAGTACATTGCAGCCAATCCAGCACATTACTAATATTAAGGCCCTTCATCAGACACAGTTGTCTCTGGAGATCAGAGAAGCCACTATTTGGAACTATATTGAGTGATGACTGGCATAGCTCCAGCTTGTATTTCCTCTCATCTCCAGTGGTAATGGTGTCTGATCAAAATGTTGCATGTTGGATTTCCTGCAAATTTGCCAATAAATTTACTTGAAGCTGCTTTGTGATCAGAGTTTCTGGCCCTACTCTTGCACCTTCACAGTATGTCATTGAACTGTATATATCTCTCCTAGAATACAGTTATATGTAAGATTCAGAATAGACAAGAACCCATCAGCCTAAAGCCTTAATATTCTTAAAATATCTGATTACCTGTAATCAGCCTAGAGTGGTTACTTATTTACTTTATATATTTTATATTCTTTTTGATTTTGCAGTAGAGACAAGCAAATCGATTCTAAACAGATCAGCATAGATTAGACATGAATTTTGTAAAAATTCAAGGTTCATCCAAATACAAATTTCTAATGATTCAATTGGGATCAATTTTAGAGAGAGTGAAAAAGAGAAAGAAAATTAATTAACAAAAAAAAAAAAAAAAAAGAGAAACAACATAGGAAAAATATCCTGGGTTCTAGGAGACCTCAGAGAGTTGGGACAATCGGAGCACTTTTAACTTGAATCAAACCCAAATTAGAGATGGACAAATTTATCAAAATTTGTCTCAGTCCAATTTGTCTGAATTGGCCAAGAAATTCTATTCAGGTACAAATCTACTTGAATGTACAGTGTTTTAAAGGGAACCTGTCATCAACTTTATGCTGACCATACTAAGGGCAGCATAAAGTTGATGACAGGTTCCCTTTAAATGCCTGGAAAATTTCTCTCTCATCTCTCTGGAAACATTGTACCAAAATGACTATGAAGAAATTCTGAATTTTCTTTCAAAAATTTGAGTCAAATTTCAATTGAAACAAATTGATTCATTCTTCTCTAACCCAAATCCTATATATAATTAAGCTCTCATCTCTTTTTTTTCTATCTACCAAATCTACCAAAGTACAAAATGTGTAGTGTAGCTTCTACACTATGCTTTATCTTTTGTTAGCATGTTTATTAGGCTTACCAATCCCCATTACTGTACTAAAACTACTAATTTGTTCTGATCTTGTAAAGTATATCTGGAATTACACCAATGTGAACAGTACTCACCTTTTAGCAATAACAAGATTAAGAAAAAAAGTCCATTGGGCCTCCTTCCAGTCCCCATGGTGTCCTTCACTAAGCGTGAGTGTGTCTTGAAGATGTAGATAAGCAATATCCCAAAGTATGGAAATTGGACATAGGAAACATCTTTATATAGTGTTTGTGACAGGATGATAGACTTCATAAACAATTTCTAATGTGTTACATTACAAATGCCACACAATTAGACAACCTTTATCACGTTTTTAAATTGATCTACAGTTAATTTTATGCAATTATGATTTTCTTCCAAGGTATGGTATATGTCTTCTCCATGTCTGACACATGACATAAATTCCAGAGGGATGCGCCATGACTCCCTGGTTTCCTAACTGTAATGATATTTAAAGATTAATTGACTTTTGATTAGAAATCAATGTGAAGAAGTTTGAAATAATAGGAATGATACTTCTAGTGAAACCTATGAAAATAAAGTTACGTGGAGCCCATATAGATTTTGCCCGGGTCTACCACCCAATTTCCAAAAAAAGGCATTTATACCAAGGCTTTTTGTTTATTTCCGTGTAGGTCAGTAATAACTAGCACAGGAGATAATAATCTTGGCAACATCATTGTTTGTCTGTAACCGATTGTCTAACATTATGATGATGCTCATGAACCAACCAAGATACTTCTGGTTGTGTTAAAAAAAAGAAAGGAAAGAAACAAAGTCAAAAGGGGCTTGAGGGAGATCAAACTTTTTTTTGCAGTCAGAGACACCAAGCCCAAACTACAAACACCATATCTACAGGGTAAGACCAATGGAGCCCACCTAACCAATAGCTGGTGGGACACTAACTAACTAATCCCTTCTCCTTTTGCCCTTGAAGAATGAACTTCTCTTATTTAGGTTGGTACTAGTGTTGATTGAGCATGCTTTGTCGAACACCAGTTCGGCTCGAGCATCTAGATCAGGCATCCTCAAACTGCGGCCCTCCAGCTGTTGCAAAACTACAACTCCCAGCATTCCCGAACAGCCTAAAGGTATTAGCCTACAGCAGGGCATTGTGGGAGTTGTAGTTTTACAACAGCTGGAGGGCCGCCGTTTGAGGATGCCTGATCTAGATGCTCGGCACATGGCGGTACTCGGCCGAGTACCACATGTGCTCAAGAGCAATGCTCGAGTCTCCTCCCCGCACATTTTTTGGCTGCTATGCAGCCAATAAATGTGCAGACAGTTACTGGCACGCACTGTAATTCTGTAGCCATGTTGGCTACTGGTATTACAGTGATTGGCTGACCGGAACGCGTCATCGGGTGCGATATAGCATCTGATGACACATGTTCGTCTCAGTATTAGTCAGGGAGAGCTGAGCATAGGAAGGGACAGACAGTGTAGGAAGAGTGTTATTGTAAGATTTGTATTTGAAAAACTTTTCAGAGACCCAAAAGTCCATTTAAGGACTACTGTGTGTGACAGTAGCAATATATATTTTTAGCGCATCCTGCGCTAAATAGCGTCTGATAGGCTTCTGTGGACAGTTAAATTATCTGCGCCACATCTCCTGTGTAAAGTGTGCACATCCTTAAAATATCAGTGACATCCAGTGTACTTTTTCCATAGACAATCTCCACTGTGGACAGTTAAATTATCCGTGCCACATCTCCTATTTAAAGTGTGTGCATCCCTAAAATATTAGTGACATCCCGTGTACTTTTTCCGTAGACGGCGTCCGCTGCGTACAGTTAAATTGTTCGTGCCACATCTCCTGTGTAAAGTGTGTGCATCCAAAATATCAGTGCCATTCATTCAATGTATTTTTTTATTAGGCAGTTGTGGCAGTGACATTACTTGCACTATACCTCCTGAATAACATGTGTGAATCCAAAATATCAGTGACATTCATTCAGTGTAATTTTTCATTAGGCGGTGGCGGCAGCGACATTACAAGCGCTTTTAGCCAGGAACGCTACATTTCCCTGACGGCACACTGGGTGAATGTTGTGGATGCCGGGAGTGTGTCGTACCTTGGGATGGCATCGGTGCTACCGACGCCAAAGATTGCGGGCCCTACGTCGACCAGGGTTTCCGCCAGCACCTACGTTAGTGGCTCCAACCCCCACTTCTCCTCCTCCGCCTCCTCCTCCACTTCCACCTCCAAATTATCCATGTGCGGCACCAGTCAGCCATCAGTCGGTAGCTGGAAGCTGGAAGCACTGCAGTGTGGAAGCGGCAACAGGCCAGTGTGGAAGCTGATATGCTTAGGGGACAAACAGCAGACCGCCGCAGAGCTGTGGCAGGGGATAAGAGACCAAACTGAGCTATAGCTTTCGCCACTTAACCTACAACCAGACATAGTTGTGTCTGATAATGGCCGTAACTTGGTGGCGACTTTGGAGCTCGGAAAGCTCACACACATGCCATGCCTAGCCCACGTCTTGTACTTAGTGGTTCAGCGGTTTCTCAAAACCTACCCTAATTTACCTGAGCTACTGGTGAAGGTGCGCCGCGTGTGTGCACATTTCCACAAGTCATCGACAGCTTCAGCCGGTCTGTCAACGCTGCTGCAGCGTTTGAAATTGCCAGCTCACCGACTGTTGTGTTGACTTGAGCATGCGCTGGAACTCGACGTTCCACATGTTGGCCAGGCTTTGGGAGCAGCAGAGGGCAGTACTGGAATACCAGCTGCAACATGGTCGTCGCCTTCCCAATCAGCTTCCGCTATTCACAAGCGAGGAGTGGGCATGGATGTCTGACCTCTGGAAGTTTAATTCCATCTGTTCATCATGAGAGAGGGAGGAGATTGAGAATCATCCTCCTGATGATGACAGCGAAGTCTTGCCTGTTGGTACTCTGGCACACATGGCTAACTTCATGTTAGGCTGCCTTTCCCGAGACCCGTGCGTTTTACGCATTTTAGACAACATGGATTACTGGTTGTTAACCATTCTTGACCTCCGCTACAAAGAGAACTTCCCATCTCTCATTCCTCTGGTGGAACAGATGAGCAAAACAGTGCAATACCAGAAGGTCCTTGTCGAAAAATTGCTTCATAAAATTTCCATCTGACAATGCTGGCGGCAGAGTCAGTAGTTCCTTGGGCAACTGAGGAGAAAGAGACAAGGGAAACACACAGCAGTTCCAACAGAGGCAGGGCAACACTCTCCAAAGCTTGGGACAGCTTTATGACACTCCGCCAGCACCCTCACCCTGATGCATGGCCTACTGTCACAAGGAGGGAAAATTTTTGGAAGATGGTGAAGTAGTACATAGCAGATCATGTCAGTATTCTCAGTGATCCCTTAGTGCCTTACAACTACTGGATATCCAAGCTGGACACGTGGCACAAACTTGTGCTCTACGACTTGGAGGTGCTGGTCTGCCCCACCACCAGCGTTTTGTCTGAGCGGGTATTTAGTGCTGCTGGTGGCATAAGAACAGATAAGTGTATCCGCCTGTCAACTGAAAATGCTGACAGGTTGGCTCTTATACAAATGAACAAGGCCTGGATTGCTCCTGACTTCTCAACTCCATCAGAGGAAATCTGATGAACATAAAGACACTTTAAATGTGTAGTTTATAATGTACTGAATACACTGTATTCCCATGCACTCCTTCCACCACAAAAAAGGGTATATGGTTAAATCTTCCTTTTCTTATCCTCCTCCTCTTCTTCCATCATATCAACATGCTTATTCGTCGCAGATAATGCCCTCGCACCTATGCCCTCCCATATAATATTTTATAGGGTAAGCTCACTTGCAGGCCCTCGAATATAATGTTTTACAGGGTTAGCCCACCAGCAGGCCCTCACATACAATCTTTGACAGGGTCAGCTCACCAGCAAGCCCTCACATACAATCTTTTACAGGGTGAGCTGACCTGCAGGCTCTCGCATATAATGTTTAACAGGGTCAGCTCACCTGCAGGCCCTCACCTACAACATTTTAGAGGGTCATCTCACCAGCAGGTCCTCGCCTACAATCTTTTACAGGGTCAGCTTACCTGCAGGCCCTCACCTACAACCTTTTACAGGGTAAGATTACCAGCAGGCCCTCACCTACAATCTTTTACAGGGTCGGCTCACCTGCAGGCAATCGCATATAATTTTTGAGGGTAAGCTCAGCAGCAGGCCCTCTCCCCAAATGTTTTTGAGGGTCACTAGCAGGCCATCATTTATATTTTTTCAAGGGTGTGTATGATGACCTCTTTTATGTGTAACAAATGGTGTATTGGAGTGCCGATTGCTTGTAATTTTTGGCAGCCCTTTCACTTAGTGTATAGGGTTTATGAGTGTAGAAGTTCCACTACATGAACAATTGTACCACAATGTGAATAAGGCCCTCCTTTATGTGATATATAGGTTGTATATGAGTGCCTCTTGCTTGTAATTTTTGGCAGCACTTGCACTTTATATAAAAGTAAATATACAAGAAAGAATGTTTCCTAACATTTTTCCCCCTAAAATCAATTTTATCTTTGGTTTTGTGCGCATTATTGTCAGTCTGTAAAAGTGGCGTACTACTCGGACAACATCATTCCCAGCAGCGACCTGGGAGTGTAAGATGCATCAAGACATCCTCCCCATGCTGTTCCCGAACCATTTCGGTGGTGTTTCCATCAATTTCTGACCTTTTCCTATGAACCAGGAGCTTTAGGCCTACAGTACAGTACTTTTGCCGCATAAGTCTCCGTGCTGCAGTGCACTTGATGTCATTAGCTAATTCATAGTCAGAATCTCCATAACATAACAAAATGGGGCAACATCTGAAATTTCAACCTTTAATATAAAAAAAAAAAAACTGCTGTTAAAAAAAAGAAACAATTATGGTTAAAATAAACTAAACCATATCAGGTATCCTATAAATTAAGGATAAAATGCATCACTACCGGAATATTTTTGAAATGTCATTCATGTGCGATGATTCTAATTATTTCTAAGTACAATCAGGGTATGAATCACATATTTCATTTGCAATGAATAAATATTAATTTCTAAATATGACTCATTTGCAGGTGAACACCTCAACATACTGAAATGCCAAGCTTATAGAGGAGTGGCAAGAGAAAAGACTAGAGATCACAAAAACATGTATACACTGAACAAGAGAGGAATACTGTGAAGTAACTTCTGAAGTCTGCTGACTTGTGAATGAAGCTCTGGAGTATAACGTAGACTGATCAAAACAAGTAAACGTAAAGATAGAATATTAAATCACTGACAAAGTTATGTTGGAAGTTGGAACTGAAGTTATGCTAATCAAAATTAGGCACAGAGGGCATGACACTCAAAAACTTAACCTTTATTATTTATAGATAAAAACCATCAAAATATGGAGATAACACAATGGGCCTCAGAAACAAGAAGATAATAAGCCAATGGAGTGACAGGGGTCTACATCCGCAGGGGTCCGGACAGGGAGGGATACTCTCCCTAAGGAGACCCTTACTGACCCTAGTTTCAGGGAAACACCCTGATAGTGGATGTACCCTGCACTGAAACCTTCCCCTGATATCACCCTAGCACACCCTAAATTGTCCTGAATTTTTAGGGTATACTAGGGTGATATCAGGGGTATGTTCCAGCGGAGGGTAGACCCATCATCAGGGTGTTTCCCTGTAACTAGGGATAGTGTGGGTCTCCTAAGGGATAGCACCCCTCCCTGTCAGGACCCTTGTCACTCCATTGGCTTATTATCTTCTTGTTTTTGTGGTTTGTGTTATCTCCATATTTTTATGTTTTTTTTATCTATGAATATAAAAGTTTAAGTTATAGCGTGTCATGCCCTCTCTGCCTAAAGATTGAAAATGAATATGTATTTTTTCTTTAAGTTGAGAGACAAAAGAGAAAAAGACGTCAGCGTAATAAACAAATGTAACTTAAGACCAAGTGGAACACTTTCAATTTGGATAGAATCGATTTGAACCTGAATCAGTCACATGATTTGGCTGAATCAAACCCAAATTGAATTTTAAGTGATTCTCTCATCTCTAGTGTAATGTATTTACAGAGTTACCAAAGAGGTCACAGTTCATATGCCCAAATTTGTCTGGAAACCTAGCCCAAATTACATTTTTTTTCTCTTTTAAATAGTGTTATCGGCTTTCTCATTTGAAATCAATTTTCCAGCTGATGTTCTTTACTATCGTGAGAATTAATCTTGTGTTTGCACATGTCGGTAATAAACACAAACTTGCAGGACGACTCTTCTTTTATGTGAAGCTTTTATGTAACAGGTGATCATTTATATAGGAAATAAAACACTCTAAAGTTCTCGTAAATGACAAGTATATGCCTTAAGCTATTTAAAATATTTCATAGGCATGGAGCCCTCAAGCTTAGTTCAGTGATAGAAAGTTGGACTAAGATTTCAGATGTATGTATAACATATATTCCTACTGGATGTTCTGTTCTTCAGTCTCTTTAAGCAGCACAACATTCCCACCAATACATATTTTGCTTCATTGATATGGCTATTCATCATAAGCACACATAATGGCTAATATTTGGTCTATGTTTAGTTTCTTTTGGTCCCAGATGTAGACAGAATCTAATATTACCCTTTTTTTCTGCAGAGGACATGGAGAAGCAATAAAAAAAATACAAAACAGGGAAACAATTGGGGGGACACAGATATATAGCCAAATCTCTCTTCTACAGTTATTCAAGACCACACAATAAATGTTAATCAAACCCACTGGTTTTGGGGAGAATGGTCAATCATGATCTAATGCATTTGAAGGCTGGATGTCAACATTCCTAATCAATTGCTCCCACAAAGGGGTCTAGAAATGGCTTTTCTCATTGGTGTCATTGGAGGCACAGGATAGCTCATGGAAGAGAAGAAGGTAGAGAGGACAACCAAATCCATGGCTTCTCAGCAGCCCAGGGTTACTTCACACTTTAGTACTTACCTCCACCCTGTAGATTTCCTCGCTAAGGGGCAGTACACTAAAGGAGAAGTCAGAGAACCACCTTTGTGGTGGACAGGTAAGTGTCCACAGCACTAGTGTTGAGCGCGAATATTCGAATAGCGAATATTAATCGCGAATATCGCAACTTCGATAATTCGCGAATATTGCGAATATACTGCTATATATTCGTTATATCGAATATTCGTCATTTTTTCCATCTGAACAAATGATTCCTCCCTGCTTAAAATGCTTGTGGGTCAATGAGTCATCGGCCCACAAGCAAGAAGCAGGGAGGAATCATGACTTTAGATGTTGAAAAAAGACGAATATTCTAAAAAACGAATATATAGCACTATAGCGAATATATTCGTTTTGACATTTTTTAGAATATTCGTCTTTTTCCCCCTCCAAACAGTACAGTTAAACCCCTTTGACATACTCCTCCCCACAAGCGTCCCCGTCACCATGGGAGCGCCTGGTGGTTAGAATATACCATCGGATCTGAGTTAGATCGTGAAAACTCAAATCCGATGGTATATTCTAACACAGAGACGTTCCCATGGTGATGAGAGCGCTTAAGTCAAATATACCAGCACGCGCATACATACCGGCTCCCTGCTGCCTGGAGGCACCTGTCCTCTGACAGGGCACTGTGATCTGCACTATTAACCCCTCAGATGCCGCACCTGAGGGGTTAATAGTCGGATCTAGCACCCTGATCAGAGGTCGAGATGCCGCCCGAGCAGCAGTCTCTCCCACTATTAAAATCATTAATGGGCAGTGCGCCCTAATTCCCCCCTCACCAGTATTACAAACAATAATTGGTGGCCAGTGCCGATCCCCCTATTAAACATCATTGGTGGCCAGTGTGCGCCGACAATCCCTCCCCCGTATTAATTATCGCTGGTCAGTGCGCACTCAATCCCCCTCCCTCCCCAGTAAAAAATCATTGCTGGCAGTGCGCCTCCCTCTCCCCCTCCCATCATTGGTGGCAGCGGCAGCTCGATCAGAGTCCCAGCAGTGTAATGCTGGGGCTCCGATCGATTACCATGGCAACCAGGGCCTACTGCAGTCCTGGCTGCCATGGTTGAATTAGTCAGCATTGTACTTACCTGCGCTGGGCCGCGGGCGCTCCTTCTTCTCAAACTCACAGTTTGAGAAGAAGGAGCGCCAGCGGCTGCAGGTAGTACAATGCTGACTAACTAACCATGGCAGCCAGGACTGCAGTAGCGTCTGGTTACCATGGTGCTGATCGGAGCCCCAGCATTACACTGCTGAGACTCTGATCGAGCTGCCTGCTACTGATGGAGAGAGGAAGCGCACTGCCAGCAATGTTTACTGGAGGAGAGAGACAGTGCGCACTGACCAGCGATAATACGGGGAGGACGTCGCGCACTGGCACCATGATGTTTAATAGAGAAGATCGGCACTGGCCACCAGTGTGTTTGTAATACTGGTGAGAGAATAGCGCACTGCCATGTATGTTTAATAGTGAGAAGCGCACTGCCGGCGACCCGACCTCTGACAGGGTGCTGTGATCGCACTATTAACCCTCAGGTGCGGCATCTGAGGGTTAATAGTGCAGATCTAGTGCCTGTCAGAGGACAGTGCTCAGGCAGCAGAGCCGTCATATGCGCGTGTTGGCATACTCTAACTTCAGCGTCCCCATCACCATGGGAGCGCCTCTGTGTTAGAATATACCATCGGTTTGAGTTTTCACGATCTAACTCAGATCCGATGGTATATTCTAACCACCAGGCGTTCCCATGGGACGAGGCAGCTTGTGAAGGAGTATGCCAAAGGTTAACGAATATGGAATATAGCTATGCACTAGCAGTGCTAAGTTGAAATCGCAATGCGAATACTTTAAGTTAAATTAATCGCATTGTGATTTCAACTTAGCACTGCTGCTATATTCCATATTCGTTAACTCGTTCTCATTCTAGCAAGCTGACCCATTATAAACCCAGCTCTAAGTTGAAATCGCAATGCGATTAATATAACTTGAATTAATCGCATTGCGATTTCAACGTAATTCCTCAAATCCGACAGTACATTTTAGTATATGGAGACGTTCCCATGGTGATGGGGACGCTCCATGAGCTACGGAAGTTATGGTTGGCTTGGTAGAATTAGCGAATAGCGAATATGACGAATGTATTCGTCATATTCCTCAAAACGAAGATAACGAAGTATTCTACATCTTCGTTTTAGCAACCTATTCGTCAACTTCGCTATTCGCTAATTCTAGCAATCAAATAGGAAGGTTGACTTACCAGACAGCTGTGTTAAATTCGCTATGCGATTTTTTTTTAATACAATAATTATATTACTTAATAAAATTATTATATTATATTATATTATTATTATTCTATTTATTAAAAAAAAAAAAATCGCATAGCGAATTTAACACAGCTGTCTCTATAGTCAACCTTCCTATTTGCTAGAATTAGCGAAGTTGACGAATAGGTTGCTAAAACGAAGATGTAGAATACTTCGTTATCTTCGTTTTGAGGAATATGACGAATACATTCGTCATATTCGTCATCCTCGCTAATTCTAGATATGAAACCAATAGGAAAGTAGCCTTAAGTTAAAATCGCAATATGCGATTATTTAAATCGCATGTTAATCGCGATAACTAGAAAAATGACGAATATTCGATTTCGACGAATATTCATACGAATATTCATACGAATATTCGCGAATTTCGTCGAAATCGAATATGGCACCTGCCGCTCATCACTACACAGCACAGGACCTCCTCCCTAGCTTTCCAGCTTCTTCTTTCTTCTTTCCTGTTTTCTTTTATTCTTTCCCTGAGGATGTTGGTCTATTCATTGGCAAGGTGGCAAACAGCAGTGATCTGCTTCTTTGGCAGCCCAATGAATGGAATAGAATGCGATTTTATGGTAAGTAACAAAAATATTCTCATTCCCATAAACATGGAAGCTTTGCCATGTATGTTTATGGTACAGCTTTATGGTTAACAAGTTATTTTATCTAAATGACCAGCTTTAATTTTTTTAGAGTTGCTCTTCTTGTAGTGGAGGTACCGTAGGTATGGTGCAGAGGTGTAGAGAGCTAAAACTACAATACATCTCCTTTCATCAGTATATCATTTTGTGTTAATCTATCGACAATTAATATCTCATGTAGCGAATATCTTATAAGGCCTAATGGACTGGGCTTAAAGACCATATATCATCAGGCAACTTCCCATCAGCATCATTTTAGGAAAAGCGATTGGGTTGGGTAGGTAACAATCAAAGCAATCAAATGCTTGTTGAACGAGAGATATGTGGAGTGGTCTAAAGGCCCTAACAGACCTCACATTGCTAGCGATTAGAGATGAGCGAACACCTGGATGTTCGGGTTCGAGAGGTTCGGCCGAACTTCCGGAAAATGTCCGGGTTCGTGATCCGAACTCAACCCGAACTTCATCCCGAACCCGAACCCCATAGAAGTCAATGGGGACCCGAACTTTTGGGCACTAAAAAGGCTGTAAAAGACACCCAGAGGGATAATATACCGCAATAAACGCATTGCGATTACAACTTTGAGCTAACGATCACCATGGGAACGCCTCCTCCAGTAGAATGTACTGTCGGATCTGAGAATTAAGTTGAAATCGCAATGCGATTCTTATATATTTGCTTAATCGCATTGCGATTTCAACTTAGCATTGCTAAATAATTCCATCCATATCGTTAACTTACTGAGTCAGTAAGTTAACGAATATGAATGGAATTATTTAGCAATGCTAAGTTGAAACGGCAATGCGATTAAGCAGATATATAATAATCGCATTGCGATTTCAACTTAATTCTCACATCCGACAGTACATTCTACTGGAGGAGGCGTTCCATGGTGATCGGTAGCTCAAAGTTGTAATCGCAATGCGATTACAAATACATAAGAATCGCATTGCGATTCCAACTTTTAGTACTCAACTTTTAAAATCGTACACCACTTTAAGTTCCAAAGTTGCAATCGCGTTCGAATAGAACTTAAAGCTGTCTCTTAGTCAGTTTTAGTATTGGTGTGCTGTAATAGAAGTTACATTCGTACGCGAATATAACTCAGAGCAATACAGTCAACTTTACACTGTTGGTTTTATTATCGCGATAATACAACTATTCAAGAATCGTGTACGTGCGTCTGTACGTGTGTGCGTTACCTCAGACACTATTCTATTTTGCCAGCCACAGCTGAAAACACTGATTTATGGTATTGCTATTTTGGCAATTGAATTTAACCCCAGAAAATAATCTATCCTTTGCCAGACAGCAGACAGTATTATACTTGTCTAACCAAAGCTGGAACACCAGATTTAGGGATTGGTATTTGGGCAATTGTATTTAACCCCTTAATAAAATATAGAAATTTCTTTCCTGAGTTTCTAGGGGTGACAATTAGCACAGCCAAGCCCCTGATGTAGGATATAGCAAAAAAAAAAACTAGTATTGATGGATTGATGGACTTGGTGGCAGCTTCTTCTGGCGCACCACAAGTCACAAAATGACCGCCGATCAACCCAGAAAATAAGTGACAGAAAAACGCTCTGTGCAGCCTAAAAACCAGCGAGCAAGTAACTAGCAGAAGTTCAATGATTCTCAGCTGTAAATTGATCCGTTCATTAGGTGCTGTTGCTGACTTTAACCTGCCTAATCTCGCCCTGACAGAAGCTGCGTCCTCTCCCTACACTAATCAGAGCAGTGTGACGTGCGGCGCTACGTGACTCCAGCTTAAATAGAGGCTGGGTCACATGATGCACTTGGCCAATCACAGCCATGCCATTAGTAGGCATGGCTGTGATGGGCTCTTAGGGCAATAAGTAAAACACTAGCTGATTGGCTGCTGTGCAGCCCTTCAGAAAGCGGGAAGTAATCGACGAACACAATCGACGAACACCGAACCCGAACCCGAACTTTTTTGAAAATGTCCGGGTTCGGGTCCGGGTCCCGGACACCCCAAAATTCGGTACGAACCCGAACTATTCTCAAACTGTTCGCTCAACACTACTAGCGATTCCACCCAAATCAAGAAGGTATCTAGAAGGGTCATTTATTAAGACTGGCATTTTAGACGACAATCTTAATAAACCCCATATACCAGGAGGAGGTTCTGCCAGAGTTATGAAGACAAATTTTAGACAACTTACATTTAGTCCTTTTTCTAAAACTAACTAAAACAGTCCCTGTCCCCGCCACACCCACTTTTCTAGATCTGGTTTGAGCTGACAAAATTTACAGATTGTGGCACAACTAACCATTGTGCCATTATCTGTGCCTGAAATATGCTTAATATATACATATTTCATAGTGTCTATGGCTAGTGTAAAACTTTTCATGGATTCATGACTCGATAGCTTATGCACAGCTGGCATGACTCCACTGAAGTGTTTTATTCTGCAATTGGGAGGTCCTGTTCATGTAGGAGTTATAGGAGCCATAATAAGAAAAAAATATAAACTTTACCTTTCTATGGTAGAATTTTGAGATAAAAAGGGAATAACAAGCAAGCTAATTCAGTAGAAGATATTGTATGACCAATGAAAGGATGACTTATGTTCCTTGTTTAGTAAACTTCATTCAGTTTTCTTTCATTGAGCTAATATAGAGAAATTTAGGAGTGTCAGTGATATGCCTAGTGGAGGACTTAACTCTGATTTCACTTAGGAAAAAGTGAAGAGACTTTGAGACTGAACATGTTATTCAAGACTTCAGTCTGTTGTTCTACATAGCAGTTTTCTCTTGTTTGCAGTTTGCAGTGGTTGACTCCTTCTTAACACACTCGATGAGAAGACTTATGATTAGATATTAGCAAATTTCTTGACATTTTTTTCAGGACTGTAGAAATTAGTTTTGGTCCAAAATCCAAATCAAATTTTCTATGACTCTTGGAGGTCTCTTAGAACTCAAAATATTTTCTCTCTTTCTGTCTCTCTTTTTTTATTTTTTTTATCTTTCTTTCTGTCTCTCCCCTTTCAAGACAGCAAAGACAGCAAAAGTAAATAATGCCAGAGTGACACTGAAATACCCAACTATGAGTAAAAGCATACACCGTGGATGAAAGTGGTAACAAACACCCAGTTTAAAAACACACAATGCCATCAAATTGTCCTTTATTGAGAAAAAAAATACGGGCACAATTTGATGTCCCTTGAGATCGACCAAACTATACACTGCTAGTGATACTATACACTGCTATTGACATGTTTATTTGAACACTTATACAGTAGAACCATTGCATCATCAACTGGATGCCCCCTGAATGAAACTAAATGATACAGTAGACTGTTATTGACACATTAAAAATGAATATTTGCAGACCTGAATATTTGCAGACCTGAAATATTTACAGCTGAAAAATTGGAACGGAACAGGTTTTTGGGAAAAATAAGCCTGACTCCTGCCAATAAAAACAAATAGTGTATTGTCTCTTTGAGCATCTTTTTGCAGCAATTCAGCAGTATATATACATGTGAATTGTGAACAGCTCAAGCAACCGTTACTGTAAGAGACACAATACTTACTCACCCTGTCCTGCCCCTAATGATCAAACACAAATTTTTACCTAGTTCAATATACCTAACTAAATATATACTTTATCTTCTTCATTGTAAAAAGCAGTGGGCATGGACCCACTGTGCAAACTAAGCAGTTGACTTTGAGCTACATGTAAGCGTGTTGTCCTACCTATGCAGATATCTGGACTTTCTGTAGGAAACCAACCAGGCTGCTACCTCCTAGAATAGCCCTAGTCTTTTTGGCAGCTGATGCACAGAAATCAGAGATAAAGGTGCAAAAGACTGAAGGAGCAGATAATAGTCTTAGTCAGGCAGAGTTCATGCATATCTGTAAAACAACTCCAATGACAGTGCAGGCAGCGGAGGATCTGTAAACAGACAGAGTTCATAAATGGGTAGACGGAGAGAGAAAAAACATACCTTCACTAGGACTATTCAATAAGAAGAGAGGTCATAGCACTCACAGCATTTTTAATAAAATACTGATCTTTATTTGCTCCAAATCAGGTAAAACTACTCAATGAAGACACATTTTTACAGAGCAACAGGGTGTGGAGGAGGAAAATGGGGATCATATGATCCTAGCATGGGCCATTCCATAAATCTGTCTCAATTTCACAAGGCAAAGGCTGAGGTAAAACTGACACCAAAACCACTGCAAATGAAAAAAACTCCACCCAATGTGCATACAGCTTACATGAATGAGGGAAATGAACATTGGAAGTCCAGTCCTGCTGTATCCCACCATACATTTTACAGGAGAATAAATTAAAAGGGTATTCCAACAATAGAATTTTTGCTGTATCCATAGCACAAGTTGCATTTTCAGCCATCACAGGCCATATTGGATAAATATGCCATCTACAATAGCTGTAGTCAAGGTCTAAGTATTGCCTTATAACAAATCATAAGGAGTTCGAGATTTATAGAAACATTTCAACATTTATGGTTGTAACGGTGGTTGTCTGGATGTTTAAAAAGCATCAGAGTAGTTTGCTGGGTTGTTGACGCAGTCGGTTGCCTCAGTTGATATCTTGGTGGTTGGTCGAATCATAGTTTAGGGTGAGGCTGAAGATCAGGGTCAAAAAGTTGTCTGGTGCATGGAATTTTGATATGAAATAGACTGAGCACACAACCAAGGTCTAAGGGTTGCTTATATAAGTCATTAAGAGGAAAGTAGGCCATTTAGGGATTCATAGAGATATTTCTTCGTTCATCTTTGTGCCATGATGGTTGTCGCTGTGGTTGCCTTGGTGTTTGATGAGGTGATTGTCTTGGTAGATATCTTAGTGGTTGGTGATCAAGGTTACTCAGGCAGTAATGCACTATTCTCAGGTGAGGCAACTGGGAAGAACACAGGATGCATGGTGGCTCAGTCCTTGGGGGAAAAGGGGAGGTTATGTGGTCCACAATGCACTATGCTCAGGGGACCAGCTGGGGTGGGCACAGGCTGCTTGACAAAATTTCTAGGTTTAGTGGGGAAAGGAAGGGCATAGTATGTCTGATCCTAAGTTGATGGGCCTTCTTTGTCATCTCACCACCAACTTTGGCATTGTGATTAATGGGGCTGGTGCTGCTGACTGTAGATATGGCATGTTGTGTAAAAAGCCCGGGGCCTATGTTACTCTTAATCTGCCATTGAGACATATAATCATACCCTAAAGGCTGATTTAAGAAGAAATTTCCTTTACCTAGTAGAGATATTACTTGGGTGTTTTGAGTTCCACTTATTTGAAAATTGGATGGATCCATTTGCCAGGTTTCAGATTATTTTTATGGTAAAATCAAGATAATAATAAGCAATTTACAGTTGTGTTCAAAATTATTCAACCCCCACTGAAATTGAGTGTTTTGGCCAGTTTGACATTGATTTTGATCATTTCAGTCATCTTGTTTGCAATTAAATCAAAGAGGCACTTGTAAGTCAGACAAATATAACATAACATTTATAATGAAATAACCACAAATGTATTTTCTGTGCTCACATCATTATCAGTTTTATTCAACCCCCAAGTGACATTCAATCTTAGTACTTAGTACAACATCCTTTTCCAGTTATAACAGCTTTTAAACGTGAAGCATAGCTTGACACAAGTGTCTTGCAGCGATCTACGGGTATCTTTGCCCATTCTTAATGAGCAAAAGCCTCCAGTTCAGTCACATTCTTAGGCTTGCGCGCTGCAACTGCTTTCTTTAAGTCCCACCAGAGGTTCTGAATCGGATTTAAGTCTGGTGACTGCGATGGCCACTTCAAAATGTTCCAGCCTTTAATCTGCAACCATGCTCTAGTGGACTTGGAGGTATGCTTGGGATCATTGTCCTGTTGAAAGGTCCAACGTCTCCCAAGCCTCAGGTTTGTGATGGACTGCATCACATTTTCATCCAATATCTCCTGGTACTGAAGAGAATTCATGGTACCTTGCACACGCTGAAGCTTCCCTGTACCTGTAGAAGCAAAACAGCCCCAAAGCATGATTGACCGCCCGCCATGCTTCACAGTAGGCAAGGTGTTCTTTTCTTCATAGGCCTTGTTCTTCCTCCTCCAAACATAGAGTTGATCCATGGGCCCAAACTTTTCTAATTTTGTTTCATCAGTCCACAGAACACAAATGTGGTTTGTCCACATGATTTTTGGCATACGGCAGTCGACTCTTCTTCTTCTTTGGAGACAGCAAGGGGGTTGGCCTGGGAGTTCTGGCATGGAGGCCTTCATTACGCAGTGTGCGCCTTATTGTTTTAGCGAAAACGTCAGTACCCGCATCTGACAAATCTTTTTTCAGTTCCTTAGCAGTCAACCGGGGACTTTTCTCCACTTTGCGCTTCAGGTAGCGCACAGCAGTCGAAGTCAGCATCTTCTTTCTGCCACGACCAGGTAGCGTTTCAACAGTGCCCTTTGCCTTTAATTTGCGAATGATGCTTCCTATGGTGTCTCTTGGTATGTTTAACTTCTTTGCAATCTTCTTATAGCCATTGCCCTTCCTGTGAAGAGAAATCACCTCTTCTCTTGTCTTCCTGGACCATTCTCTTGACTTCACCATGTCTGTAAACACACCAGTAAATGTCTAGAAGGAGCTGAGTATCACAGTAATTTTAAATCTGCCTAATTGGTGCTTTTTATGCTTGATTGCTGCTCCTTGACATCCACAGGTGTTTTCAATACCTGATCGAAAACACTTGAATGAACCTCTGTTCTTAAGAGTGGTCGTCTTTAAGGGGTTGAATAATTGTGTTAATGAAGAAATCACAAAAAAAACATTTAATACTGTATTACAAAAACAATTGTCATTTTAGTTGCATTTGGTTCTTTAAAAAGTCCATGTAAGATTTTATTCTGAACACAATTACAAATGTACACTAAATTCCCTAAAACCCTTTACAACATTGGGGGTTGAATAATTTTGAACACAACTGTAGGTAATCGGGAACAGCAATTAGAAACAAACATTTGCTCATCTGTGATGCCAAGTTTATCAAGTCCTGTACTTGAAAATTTTTGTATCTGAAAATGTGGGCTTCGAAAACTTGCAGAAAAGGTCTTCACAACTGTTTTGGCTTATTTGCTCAACAGTTTTGTAACACTTTTCACTCTGAAAAAAATAAACTATTATTTAAAAAAAATGTGTGGGAATGTGACATGGTTAAGCCAGATTTATCAACTGTGACTTTTTAAAAAGTTGGAAAAATTGTTGAAAAGTTACTCTAGGAAAGGGGTGGCATGGAAAGTGGACCAAAGTCTCCCCAAATTTATCAAAGCATTTGATAAATTTGGTGCATATTATGCGTATTCAGTTTCTTCTTATAAAATTGTTTTTAAAAATTCCACATTTAATAAATGTTCCCCATTGAATTTATAGGTCTCCACTGGTTTGGACTGACCCACCAAAGAAACCGGATCCTACGGTGGGCTCTGATACAGTAATGCATCTCAAAAGCCCATCTAGGCACTTTAACTACTGTATGTAGAATTTGTTTTTTTGTTTTTTTTTTATTTGCTTTTTTATTTTACAAAATGGGGCACATACAATCTATACAAAAAGTTAAGTTCCTTTTCATTTTTCAATATAGGTGACAAAATTTCAATAAATAAAAGTCACTGTGTGACAAACACATTGTATCCTTAGTTTTTGTGGTAGTAGCATTTTGTCCTACAGTATTAACAGGACCTATTGGAATAACTGGAGCTAGAGTAGTGGTCAAAACTACAGTAGACGTTGGAGTGGTAGTTGTAGGTGCAGGAGTAGTTTGAACCTAAGTAAATGTTGTAGGTTTAATAGTTGTTGGAACTGCAGTAGATGTAGTTGCGGTAGTAACTGAAACAGCAGTAGATGTTGTAGGTGCAGTAGTAGAAAATACAGTAGATGTTGGAGATGCAGTAGAAGCTGGAGCTACTGTAGTTGTTGGAGCTAAAGTATAGGTTCAGTAGCAGTTGGTGTTTTAGTAGTAGACAGTGTTACAGTAGTAGTTGCTGTTTACATAATAGTTAGAAGGGCACTTGTTGTTGCTGTTTCATTGGTAGTCAAGGCTGCAGTAGTAGCTAGAGCTACAGAAGTAGCTGTAGTGATAGTAGAAGGTACAGTAGTAGTGGAAGGTGCCATAGTTGTTGACGTTTCAGTAGTAGTTAACGCTTCATTGCTAGTCGATGATTCAGAAATAGTTGTTCAGGAGTACTTGGAGCTTCAGTGGTAGTTGCTGCTTTAGTAGTAGATGGTAATTCACTAGTTGCTGGAAGTGCAGTAGAGGTTGATGATACAGTAGTTGTTGATATCTCGTTAATAGGTGGGAGTGTGATTGTAGTCAGTTCTCCAGTGATAAGTGAAGTTTCTGTAGTAGTTACTGTTTCAGTAGTAGTAGTTATAGTTGCACTAGCTGTTGGTGCTTCTGTAGCAGTTGGTGCTACACTAGGGGCTTGAGGCCTGCATTACTAAGTGAGGCCTGCATTACTAAGTGGCTGCTTTCATAAGTGGAGTTAAAGAAACCGGAGTTCTACTGCTGAGTGTCTTTTTGTTGGGACTGCAAGTGTCTGAGTGTGGTGTGAAGCTGCTTACCTAGAAAGTTAAGTACTTGCAGTTTAGTTCAGCCATTTAAAACCGCTTTTTTTCTCTCTGTTGTGTAGTGTCATTTAAAGCAGTTTTTTTTTTCTCTGCTTGGTGAGGGGGAGTGGCTTGGCCTAACAGGTGCTATAAATTTGACCACTCAACTCTTCCAGAGCATGCTCTACCTGAGGCCAGCATTACTAAGTGTCTGCTTTCATAAGTGGAGTTAAAGAAACCGGAGTTTAGGAAAAGGAGCAAGAAACAGAGATTCATTAGATCATCCGTGTATACAGTTGGTTTGATTCTAGCTACTCTTCCTACTGCTGTAAGGGACCACAGTAAGTAAGAATCTTGATATCACTGCTCTATATTGTATTTATTTATTTTTTTCCCTCTCTTTTCCTGTGTAATCCCCATTTAGTATGACTTCCATTATTGACAGCGCCGTCCAGTGCACATCTTGTATGATGTATGCAGTCCTGGAACAGCCGTTCGAGGGTGTATATGTTTGTTCAAAATGTGAGCAAATTACCCGCTTGGAATCGCACATCGAGTCTCTAAACAGGCGAGTTGCAACACTGAAAGCCACTGACAATTTGGAAAAGAGTTTGCTGCTCACTGAGCAAGCACTCTATGGGGTAGATGTGGGGAGGGTGGTAGCGAGGAGGCTGAGGAGAGTGAGGTAGTTAGCTGGGTAACAGTAAGAAAGCGGGGTAGAGGGAAGAGTGCCAGGGAGGCTAGCCCTGATCTGACACACCCCAACAAGTTTGCACGGTTGGCAGATGAGGGGGATGACAGTTCAGGGACGGCACCGCTGCAGCCAGACACTTCCTCTGCCAGTCAGGGGAATGTCAGCTCCAGTAAGCAGGGGACCAGGAGAGCAGGGCAGGCCAGACAGGTGCTAGTAGTGGGAGACTCAATTATTAGGGGTACAGATAGGGCGATCTGTCACAAAGATCGTGATCGCCGAACAGTGTGCTGTCTTCCTGGCGCTAGAGTTCGACACATCGCTGATCGGGTTGACAGATTACTGGGAGGGGCTGGAGAAGATCCAGCGGTCATGGTCCATATCGGAGCCAATGACAAAGTTAGAGGAAGGTGGAGAGTCCTTAAAAATGATTTCAGGGATTTAGGTCAAAAGCTTAGGGCAAGGACCTCAAAAGTAGTATTTTCTGAAATACTGCCTGTACCACGAGCCACACAAGAATGGCAGCGGGAGATTAGGGAGGTTAACAAGTGGCTCAAGAACTGGTGTAGGAAGGAGGGGTTCGGGTTCCTGGAGAACTGGGCCGACTTCTCTGTTGGCTACAGGCTCTACCGTAGGGACGGGCTGCACCTCAATGGGGAAGGGGCAGCTGTGTTGGGGAGAAAGATGGCTAGAAGGTTGGAGGAGTGTTTAAACTAGGGACTGGGGGGGAGGGTAATTACGTTATAGGAGGGGAAGATAGTGCAGATAGAGACCAGGGGCGAGGTAGTGTGACAGGGGGAGGAATGGAAGGGGGGACTAGAACAGCTCAGAATGAAAGATGTAGGGTAAAAAATACACATAAACCTGTCAAATGTATGTATACTAATGCCAGAAGCCTGACTAACAAGACTGGTGAACTGGAATTAGTGATGTGTGAGGAGGACTATGACGTAGTGGGAATAACTGGGACATGGTTGGATGATAGCTATGACTGGGCAGTTAATATAAAAGGTTACAATCTGTTTAGAAAGGATCGTCAAAACCGAAGAGGTGGAGGGGTCTGCCTCTACGTGAAGTCGTGTCTAAATCCCGTAATTCGAGAATACATCTCTGAGGGACATGAACAGGTGGAGTCACTGTGGGTAGAAATACATGGAGCAAAAAACAATAATAAAATACTAATAGGAGTGTATTATAAACCACCTAATATACCAGAGTCCACAGAAAATCTATTACTAAATGAGATAGACGAGGTGGCAAACCATAATGAAGTCGTTATCATGGGGGACTTCAACTACCCAGATATAGACTGGGAAACTGAAAGCTGTACATCCCAAAAGGAAACAGGTTCTTGGCAATAGCCAAAGACCATTTCCTTTCCCAACTGGTTCAGGACCCCACTAGAGGGACGGCCATACTGGACTTAGTATTAACCAATAGACCTGATAGAACAACAGATGTGCAGGTTGGGGGACACCTGGGAAATAGTGACCATAAAGTTATAACCTTCCAATTATCCTTCAAACGAGAGTTTCTAAAGGGAGGAACAAAAATACCAAACTTCAAAAAAGCAAAATTTAGCCAACTAAGCGAGGCCATAGGCCTAACTAACTGGGACAAAGTCCTCAAAAATAAAAATACAACCATAAAATGGGAGATTTTTAAAAGCATTGTAACATCTAATTGTGAGAGGTACATACCTTATAGGAATAAAAGGCTAAGGAACAATAAGAAACCAATGTGGATAAATGGAACAGTAAAGAAGGCAATAAATGACAAAAAGAAAGCATATAAATCGCTAAAACAGGAGGGGAGTCAGGAAGCACTGATAAACTATAAGGAAAAAAATAGAATATGTAAAAACTAATAAAATTTGCCAAACTAGAGACCGAGAGATTAATTGCCAAAGAGAGTAAAACTAACCCTAAAATGTTCTTCAATTATATAAATAGTAAAAATATAAATCTGAAGGAGTCGGCCCTCTACATAGCAATGAGGGGGTGTTGCAGAGAGCGACGAGGATAAAGCAAAACTATTAAATATTTTTTCTCCACTATATTCACTGAGGAAAATAAACTGTCAGATGAAATGCAGAATGTAAAAGTAAATTCCCCATTAAAAGTGCCCTGTCTGACCCAGGAAGAAGTACAACAGCGACTTAAAAAGATTAAAATAGACAAATCGCCAGGACCGGATGGCATACACCCCGTATCCTAAGGGAATTAAGTGATGTCATAGCCAGACCATTATTTCTGATATTTACAGACTCTATAATAACAGGGAATGTTCCACAGGATTGGCGCATAGCAAATGTGGTGCCAATATTCAAAAGGGTCCAAAAACAGAGCCTGGAAATTATAGGCCGGTAAGTTTAACATCTGTTGTGGGTAAACTGTTTGAAGGGTTTCTAAGAGATGCTATTTTGGAGTATCTCAATGAAAATAAGCAAATAACGCCATATCAGCATGGCTTCATGAGGGATCGGTCATGCCAAACAAATTTAATCAGCTTCTATGAGGAGGTAAGTTCTAGACTTGACAGCGGCGAATCAATGGATGTCGTATATCTGGACTTCTCCAAAGCATTTGACACCGTACCTCATAAAAGGTTAGTATATAAAATGAGGATGCTCGGACTGGGAGAAAATGTCTGTATGTGGGTAAGTAACTGGCTGAGTGACAGAAAACAGAGGGTGGTTATTAACGGTACATACTCAGATTGGGTCACTGTAACTAGTGGGGTACCTCAGGGGTCAGTATTGGGCCCTTTTCTCTTTAATATATTTATTAATGATCTTGTAGAAGGCTTGCACAGTAAAATATCTATTTTTGCAGATGACACTAAACTGTGTAAAGTAATTAACACTGAAGAGGACAGTTTTCTGCTACAGAGGGATCTGGATAGATTGGAGGCTTGGGCAGAAAAATGGCAGATGAGGTTTAACACTGACAAATGTAAAGTTATGCACATGGGAAGGAATAATGCAAGTCACCTGTACATATTAAATGGTAAAACACTTGGTAACACTGACATGGAAAAGGATCTAGGAATTTTAATAAACAGCAAATTAAGCTGCAAAAACCAGTGTCAGGCAGCTACTGCCAAGGCCAATAAGATAATGGGTTGCATCAAAAGGGGCATAGACGCCCGTGATGAGAACATAGTCCTACCACTTTACAAATCACTAGTCAGACCACACATGGAGGACAGTGTACAGTTCTGGGCTCCTGTGAACAAGACAGACATAGCTGAGCTGGAGAGGGTTCAGAGGAGGGCAACTAAAGTAATAACTGGAATGAAGGATCTACAGTACCCTGAAACACTTGGTAACACTGACATGGAAAAGGATCTAGGAATTTTAATAAACAGCAAATTAAGCTGCAAAAACCAGTGTCAGGCAGCTACTGCCAAGGCCAATAAGATAATGGGTTGCATCAAAAGGGGCATAGACGCCCGTGATGAGAACATAGTCCTACCACTTTACAAATCACTAGTCAGACCACACATGGAGTACAGTGTACAGTTCTGGGCTCCTGTGAACAAGACAGACATAGCAGAGCTGGAGAGGGTTCAGAGGAGGGCAACTAAAGTAATAACTGGAATGAAGGATCTACAGTACCCTGAAAGGTTATCAAAATTAGGGTTATTCACTTTAGAAAAAAGACGACTGAGGGGAGATCTAATAACTATGTATAAATATATCAGGGGTCAGTACAGAGATCTGTCCCATCATCTATTTATCCCCAGGACTGTGACTATGACAAGGGGACATCCTCTGCGTCTGGAGGAAAGAAGGTTTGTACACAAACATAGAAAAGGATTCTTCACTGTAAGAGCAGTGAGACTATGGAACTCTCTGCCTGAGGAGGTGGTGATGGTAAGTACAATAAAGGAATTCATGAGGGGACTGGATTTATTTCTGGAGTGTAATAATATTACAGGCTACAGCTACTAGAGAGGGGTCGTTGATCCAGGGAGTTATTCTGATTGCCTGATTGGAGTCGGGAAGGAATTTTTTTCCCCTTAAGTGATGAAAATTGGCTTCTGCCTCACAGGGGTTTTTTGCCTTCCTCTGGGTCAACTTGTAGGAAACAGGCCAAACTGGATGGACAAATGTCTTTTTTCGGTCTTATATACTATGTTACTATGTTACTATTAGAAGTAGTTGAAGATGGTAGTTCAGTAGTAGTTGGAGCTTCAGTAGAAGTCAGTGCTTCAGTAGTAATTGGTGTTTCAGTAGCAGTTTTAGATAAAGAAGAAGTTGGAGCTTTAGTGGTGGTTGGTGCCACTGTAGAAGATGAAGCTTTTTTAGAAGTTGTTGCTTCAGTAGTAATAAGCTTCAGTACTGGTTGAAGCTTCTGTAGTAGTCAGTGCTTCAGTTGTGCTTGGAGCTTCTCTAGTAGTCAATGCTTCAGTAGTAGTGGACACTTCGGTTATAGTGGATGCTTTAGTAGTAGTGGATACTTCAGTAGCAGTTGGTGCTTCAGTAGAAGTTACAACTTCAGTTGTAGTCGGTGCTTTAGTAGTAGTTGCTGCTTCCGTAGAAGATAGAACTACAGTAGCAGTTGGTGATTCAGTAGAAGTTCGAGGCCCATTAGTACTTAGTGCTTCAGTAGTAGTTGGTGCTTCAGTAGTAGTTGGAGCTACAGTAGCAGTCGATGCTTCAGTAGAAGTTGGAGATTCAGTTGTAGTTGCAGATTCAGTATAAGATAGAGTTACAGTAGCAGTTGGTGATTCAGTAGAAGTTGGATCCCCAGTAGCAGTTATTGCTTCAGGAGTAGTTTGAAGTTCAGTAGTGGTTGGAGCTTCTGCAGTCATTGGAGCTAGATAAGTAGTTTGAGATTCAGTAGTAGTTAATGCTTCAGTAGGATTTTAAGCAACATTTGTATTTGGTGCTTCAGTAGAAGTTAGAGCTATAGTAGCAGTTGGTGATTCAGTAGAAGTTGGAACACCATTAGTACTTGATGTTTCAGTAGTAGTTGGTGCTTCATCGGTAGATGGAGCATCAGTAGTAGTTGTAGCTGCAGTGGGGGTTGCATCCTCTGTAGTTGTTGATTCAGAAGAAGTTGGAGCTTCAGTAGTGGTTGATGCCTCAGTAGTAGTTAAGGCTTCAGTAGTAGTTAAGGCTTCAGTAGTAGTTGGAGATTCAGTAGTAGTGGGTGCTTCAGTAATAGTTGGTGCTTCAGTGGAACTTAGAGCTACAGTAGTAGTAGGTGCATCAGTAGAAGTTAAAGCTTCCAAAGAATTTAAAGCTGCAGTAGCAATTGATGATTTGGTTGAGGTGTAAGCCCCAGTTGTACTTTGAGCTTCAGTAGTAGTTGCTACGTCAGTAGTAGCTGCTGCTTTTGTTGTAGTTGGAGCTTCTGTAGTAGTCAATTCAGTAGTAGTTCGAGCTACAATAGTAGTTGGAACTTTAGTACTAGTTAGTGCTTCAGTAGTCATCAGTGTTTCATTAGAAGCCAGTGATTTAGAAGAAGTTGGAGCTTCGGTAGTAGTTTGATCTTCAGTAGTAGTTGACGCTTTAGTAGAAATTGGAGATCCAGCAGTAGTTTGAGCTTCAGTAGTAGTTAGTAATTCAATACAGAAGTTGGAGCTTCTGTAAGAGTTGAAGCTTCAGTAGTAATTGATCCTTCAGTGGTAATTAAAGCTTCAGTAGTAGTTTGAGCGTCAGTTGTAGTTGTTGCTTCAGTAAATCGTTAATCTTCAGTAGCAGTTTAAGCTTTAGTAGTAACTGGTGCTTCAGCTGTAGAGGTTAGAGGCTGCTAAAGTAGCTGTTGATTTAGTCAAAGTTGGAGCCCCAGTAGCAATTTGAGCTTTAGTAGTAGCTGGTGCTTCAGTAGATTTTGGAGAATCAGTAGTAGTTTGTGCTTCTGTAATAGTTGGAGCTTCAGTAATTGTTGGAGCTTCTGTAGTTGTCAATTCAGTAGTTGTTGGATCTATAGTAGTAGTTGGAGCTCCATTATTAGTTAGTGCTTCAGTAGTAGTTGGAGCTTCAGTTCTAGTTGATTCTTCAAAAATATTTACTGCTTCAGTAGAAGTTGGATCTTCAATAGTAGTTTGAGCTTTAGTAGTACTTGGTGCTTCAGTTGTAGTTTCTGCAAGGGTAGAATTAAGAGTTAAAGTAGCATTTGGTGATTCAGTAGACATTAGAACACCAGTACTAATTTGAGCTCCAGTAATAGTTGGTGCTTCAGTAGAAGTTGAAGTTTCAGTAGTAGTTTCAGCTTCAGAAGTAGTTGGTGCTTTAGTAGAAGTTGGAGCTTCAGCAGAAGTTGCAGCTTCATTAGTAGTTTGAGCTACAGTAGTAGTTGGAGTTCCAGTACAAGTTAGTGCTTCAGTAGCAGTTGGTGGTTCAGTAGAAGTTGGAACATCAGTACTAGTAGATCCTTTAGTAGTAGTTTAAGCTTCAGTAGTAATTGAAGCTTTAGTAGTAGTGGATGCTTCAAAAAAAGTTGGATCTTCAGTAGTAGCTTGAGCTACAGTAGTACTTCAGTAGAAGTTAGAGCTACATTAGCAGTTGGGGATTCAGTTGAATTTGGAGCCCTAGTAGTAGTTTGGTATTCAGTATTAGTTGATGTACCAGTAGAAGTTTAAGCTTCAATGGTAGTTGGAGCTCCAGTATTAGTTAGTGCTTCGGTAGTAGTTTGAGCTGCAGTTGCAGTTGATCCCTCAGTAGTAGTTAAAGTTTCAGTGGTAGTTTGAGCTTCAGTAGTAGTGGGTACTTCATTAGTAGGTAGTGCTTCAGTGGAAGTTGGAGTTTCAGTAGTGGTATGTGCTTTAGTAGTACTGGTTTCCTCGTTAGAACTTGGAGCTTCAGTAGTAGTTGGAGCTCCAGTACTAGTTAGTGCTTCAGTAGTGATGAGCGGCATAGGGAACATTCGAATTTGCGATATTTCGTAAATTTTTGGCTGAATATTCTCCATAAATTCGCAAATTCGAGAATTTGTGCTAAAATTGGCAATGTAATATGTTGGCGATAAAAATCCGCGATTATAATATTTGCAATCAACACTAAGGGGTAGGCAACTTTCCTACGGGTTGCTAGGGATGTTGCTAAGTGCCGATATTTGCAATACATTCGCGAAAAATTCACGATTAGAATATTCGCGATCAATACTATTCGTGAATACAGAGATATAGCACTATATTCTAAATATTCGCGAATTTTCAAAGTGGCGATATTCGCGCTTAAAATTCACAACTCGAATATTCGCGCTCAAGACTATGCTTCAGTAGTAGTTGGAACTGCAGTAGCAGTTGATCACTCAGTAGTAGTTAAAGTAGTAATTTGAGCTTCAGTAGTAGAGGTTGGAGCTTCAGTAGTAGTTAGTCCTAGGGGGTCATTTATGAAACAGGAATATGCCTATACTAGGTGTATTTCTGGCACATATTGCGGCACAAAGGTGCTTTGTGTAATCTGCGACTTTTCCCTGCTCAAGTCTAAAAAAAGGGGCTGTGGTGTCGGTGGGGAAGGGGACGGGCCAGTAGGCCCGACTTATTTACTATTTTATATGCCTGTTTTAGGCATAGAAAATGATCTAAATGTAAGACAGCTAAGAAGCTGTCTTACATCTAGAAGCAGCGGTGGATCCCCCGAAGTTTTGTAGAGGCTGGCAGCTGGCACCTCTACATAACTTTGGTGATCCACCTCCAGTGCAGGGCTTTATTAAGACCGGTGTCTAAAACGCAGGTCTTAATAAATGTGCCCCCTAATGCTTATCATGGACTTTTAACCCAATTGTAGCCACAACATTTGAGTGTTCAAATACCACGAGCACTTTGCTTCTAGTGTCTAAACCTCTCACACATTGTTATGGCAGACTTGGGCCTTCTGAAGGCTCCTGTCATAATAAAGTTTCTTATTAGGCCCTGCTTCCCTGCTTTTTGTAGATGCTGTATAGGAAGGTAGTGATTTTCCCATACACTGAAATGGTAAATATTTGCATACTATGGGAGAAGCGATCAGATGATGGTCAGATAAAGTCCCCTAGAAGGACTAAATATCCAATTGTAGAATACCTGTCTTCATTAGACTTCCACCAGCTCAAAGGGTTGCCATCCTTGTGGAGAGGCTTCTCAGCAATAAAGGACTGTACTTCATTTCTGATGACTGTGTTAATATCCTCCTCCATGTGTTCTCCCTCTGTGTCCCCTTCACTGCTGCCACCAGACTCAAGGAGAGTCTCCAGTATCAAGGATGTTCTTGATGTTGAAGGTCCTGGCTCAGCATCAGCCGTAGAAGTAGACGGGGTAGTTTCCTGCTGCACTTCCAGGATCTCGGTTCTTCTTAGAGCAAGCAGCTCTGTCTGCACTTTTGCATGCACATTTATAATTTGTTCAGGTGTCAGAAACTTCAACTTCCTAAATCTTGGGTCCAGTGCAGCAGAAATAATGACAGGCTTTAGATACTGTTCTTATAGGATATCACGCCATCTCCTGTGAAGCTGGTCCTTTACAGTGGCTTGGAAGCTCCTCATTGCTGCAGTTTCAAAGGAAGCACACTCTCTGGACCTCAAAAACCCCTTTGACAAGTGCAGGCATTGAAGATAGAGATGGATACTCTTGCCCACTCATGAACACAGTGGCACACTCAAAAGGCTTAAGCGCAGTACAAAGCTCCTCAAGAACAGTCCACTGTTCTGGCTTTAGGTCCCGATAATGTTTGCCCTTTATGGTAACTGATGGGTCTGACAGGGTGGCAGTAACTGGCCACCTTTGCTCAAGGAGTCTGTCAGCTATATAATAAGTGCTGCTCCATCTGGTGCTGACATCTTGCACAAGCTTATGTTCTGCTGTATCCATTTTCTTCTGCTTCTCCTTCAACTTGGTGCTGGCTAATTCACTTTTTTTAAAGTGTTCAACCAGTCCTCTAGCAGCATTGACAGCTCTATCAATGGCTGCATTTTTCATTGCAGCATTAATAACAAGCTGCAAAGTGTGGCCAGTGCAGTGGATACTGGACCATCCATGCTTCTCCTCCA
This sequence comes from Bufotes viridis, assembly GCA_033119425.1. Lineage (NCBI taxonomy): Eukaryota > Metazoa > Chordata > Amphibia > Anura > Bufonidae > Bufotes > Bufotes viridis. The sequence continues at coordinate 21,613,473 of CM065597.1, forward strand.
GGATGTTCGCAGCAGCCACCATGAATTTGAAATCTATCCAAAACTTCCTCTAACCATTCTGCAATGTGTGCAGCTGTGTGTTTCTCCTCCAGGGGCATGGTTGTCAGACAGATGGAATTCATCTTCCAATCATCCCCTATGTAGTGGCATGTAATGCCAAAGCAAGCCTCAGTTGCTACGCTGGTCCATATGTCTGCAGCCAATGCTATTCTGCTCTTATTATGGTGAATGGTATCAGTCACATGCTGAAAGGTCTCCTTGTACTTCCTCTCCATTAGTGGGGTGAAATGGGTTCTTGATGGAAGCTTGTATTACGGATTTAGTACACTGATCATGCTATGGAATCCTTTGTCTTCAACCATGGACAGTGGTTGCATGTCAGTGACTAACATTTTTAACCGACTAACGCAGGGCTGCGTCCAGGCGGCAGCAGGCTTGTTCCTCCTTGACGTGTCGGCACGTCATCTTGCGAGAGGCGAGATTTGCTGTGAACGCGCGCGCGTTCACAGCAGCTCGCGTCTCGGGAGTTATACTACAGCCTGGCAGCGATGATCAATCGCTGGCAGGCTGTAGATCTAAAATAAAAAGCATCAAACAGGTATTTTAGACGCTGTTTTGTTAACAGCATCTGATATACCTGCTACCTGGTCCTCTGGTGGTCCCATTTGCTGGGATCGACCACCAGAGGACCAGGTAGCTATGTAAAGTAGCACCAAGCACCACACTACACCCCCCGCCCCCTGTCACTTATTAACCCCTTGTTAACCCCTGATCACCCCATCTAGACTCCCTGATCACCCCCCTGTAAGACTCCATTCACATGTCCATATGTGTTTTGCGGATCCACGGATCCGCGGATCCGCAAAACACGGACACCGGCAATGTGCTTTCCGCATTTTGCAGATCCGCACATTGCCAGAACTATATAGAAAATGCCTTTTCGTTTCCACAATTGCGGGCAAGAATAGGATATGTTCTATATTTTTGCGGAACGGAAGTGCAGACCTGGAAGTGCGGATCCGCAATTCCGGATCCGAGCGGGACAAAGTCTGTCCCCATAGAAATGACTGGGTCCGCAATTCCGTTCCCCAAACAGAATTGCGGACGTGTGAATGGGGCATAAGGATCCCTTATCACCGCCAGTTAGTTAGCTACTTGTTAGGTAGTTAGCGCCCAGCCCACCGCACCGCAGACACTGATTTTGGCAGAGATTTTTTCATCCACATTGATCGATGCGAATGAAAAAATCTGTGCCGTTCATTTTTTTTTTTTCAGCCCAGAGGCTGAACGAAAAACAGAAATCTCATTCCCCATATGGTCAATATAAGGAGAATCGCAGAAACTCCTAATGCTGGCCATACGTGTAATGATTGCGGAGACCCTCAAATGCCAGGGCAGTACAAACATCTCACATGTGACCCCATTTAAGAAATAAGACACCCCAAGGTATTCCGTGAGGGGTATGGTGAGTTCATGTAAAATTTTATTTTTTGTCACAAGTTAGTGGAATATGAGACTTTGTGAAAAAAAAAATAATAATCAATTTCCGCTAACTTGTGCAAAAAAATTTTTTTTCTGTGAACTCGTCATGCCCCTCACGGATTACCTTGGGGTGTCTTCTTTCCAAAACGGGGTCACATGTGGGGTATTTATACTGCCCTGGCATTTTAGGGGTCCTAAAGCGTGAGAATCCAAATGCGTAAAAATGCCCTGTGAAATCCTAAAGGTACTCATTGGTTTTAGGGCCCCTTTGCGCATCTTGGCTGCAAAAAAGTGTCACTCATGTGGTATCGCTGTACTCAGGAGAAGTAGGGCAATGTGTTTTGGGGTCTATTTTTACATATACCCATGCTGGGTGTGAGGAATATCTCAGTAAATGACAACTTTTAAAAAAAATTTATACAAAGTTGTCAGTTTACAGAGATATTTCTCTCAGCATTCACTGAGGGACACACTGAGGGGCAACAGAAAGTAAAAAATGCAATTTTTTTGCAAAAATGTCAGTCATTTTTGATTAATTGCAAAAAAAGTAAAAATGTCAGCAGCAATGAAATACCACCAAATGAAAGCTCTATTAGTGAGAAGAAAAGGAGGTAAAATTCATTTGGGTGGTAAGTTGTATGACGTAGCAATAAACGGTGAAAGTAGCGCAGTGCAGAATTGTAAAAAGTGGGCTGGTCATTAAGGGTGTTTAGGCTAGGGGGGCTGAAGTGGTTAATAAAGCATCTGTGAGAACAGAAGTTTGTGCTGTTGTGCATTGGGGATTTACATTCACAAATTAATTTATGGAGCGCTGCCTCGTCCTGAAATGATTGGAAAGCAATCTATTAGCAAAAAAATCTATTTCTGTCTAACTTACTCACGTCCATATATATGAGTAGGTTTGACAGAAACAGCTTTTTACCTGCATAATACATAATTTATGACTTACCGGGCTATTCCTTCCTCTGTGATGCCAACATGTTTCCTTCTCAGGTGCTCGTTCTTCCAACTTCTTGGATGAATGTTGAGTGAAGTGCTCCCATGCATTGCATGACTTTGTCCGCACGCTTTTCTCAGGGGTCACAGTCTCACCAGCGTCAGCCATAATGTAGTTCTGTTATTGAAGCAAATGCTTAAAATTTGTGCTGGTGGGAGAGGGGTTTTGTACTAGGACATGCAGGAATTAGGTTAAATAACATGACATAACTTACACAGCAGAGCAGTATACACCTGTCTTCACAACCGCAGTCCTGCACCACTGGACTCTGGTCTGGACTGTGGAGGTAGTAGACCTAATAGGGACAGAAAAAACAGCATCAGCATATTAACACATCTGTATCCACTACTGACTTCCCGCACCACTCACCACAGCCCTTCCTCACCTTGCAGTGTCTCTCTCAGGGGGATTCTACTGCACCGCACCACTGGACTCTGGTCTGGACTCTGGAGGTAGTAGACCAACAGCTTAATATTGCACATTCAATCTGCAAAACTCGAGTACTCTTCCCTACTACTATTATCCTGATTACCTGGCGGAGTTATGGCGGGGATCTGTGGATGGCACTGTTATGGAGGCATCTGTGGATAGCACTGTTAAGGGGGATCTGTGGATTGCACTGTTATGGAGGCATCTGTGAATTGCACTGTTATGGGGTCATCTGTGGATGGCACTATTATGGGGACATCTGTAGATGGCACTGTTATGGGGGGATCTGTGGATGGCACTGTTATGGAGGCATCTGTGGATGGCACTGTTATAGGGGGCATCTGTGAATGACACATATATAGCATCATATGCTATGTGTCATCCACAGATCCCCCCCATAACAGTGTCCTTATGTAGTGATTGTGAATGACCCCCAATACAGAGGGTGGGGGCCGGCATCTGGTTTTGTAATAGCAGCGGGGCCCGATGCAGTCACTGTATTCTATTGCACCGGGCCTGCTCACCTAATCATATCTAACGTGTAGGGAATGTTAAACTACTATACTATAGATCATAATCACTTGAGTCGTAGACCCAACTTACTAGTATTAAACTATCGCAGGCGGCAGGAGGCCGGGCGGTCGGACGAGCGGCGGCAGCGTAGCTCACTACGCCTGCACCGCCTTCATTCATAAAGTGGGAGGAGCAGGCGTGTGGCGTAGTGAGTTATGCTGCCGCTGCCCATCCTCCTGCCCGGCCTCCTGCCTGCTACAAAGTGTACTAGTAAGTTCTACACGCTGCAGCCCGCTCCCGCCCGCATAGCAACAAATCGGCTGATTATTCGACAGGACAATGAATCCCGTTATTGAATATTATCGATAACGTCGATTAATCGTTGCAGCCCTACTGCTCACATTAAATTGTGCTATATATTCGTGTTTTAGAATATTCGCATTACGCAAATATTACATTGCCAACTTTTCGCATAAGAGAAAATAAATAAAATAATGAAGAATATTCTAATTCACTACAAACTACAATATTGCAGCCTTCTCACATTGGCCCACAAGTAAGAAGCAGGTAGGTATACTAGGTAATGGGTTCAGATGAAAAAACAAAAACAAAAAACGAATATTCATTTTTACGAATATATAACCCTTTATTCGAAATATTCACAAATTCTCGAAGTGCTGATATTCATGATAAAAATTTGCAATACGAATATTTGCTTTCAACGCTACTCACAAATACAGCCACTGGTAAGAAAATTACATTCACTACAGATTACATCATGTACCTTTCTAACAGGTAAGAGAATAACATTTTTGGCGTTAGTTCTTTTTTAAGTGAAGTGTCAACTATAAGTTCCAGTTTAAAAGACTGGTTCACTTTGGACAGCCACTTTTGTTAGAGGGGTTTCCCAATGTTAAACTGCTCACAGGAGGACCTAGATTTTAGGACCACCAACAATCAGCTCTGATCTTTGGAGGATCTAGGAAGCAAGAGTTTACTTCCTCTGAAGTGCGACCACAGGAGAAATAAACTATGACACTCTTCACATTGAACTAAATGGGTGGTCAGCGTCATACACAAAAGCTGATTGCTTCTAAGGGCAAAGTTTTATGAACAGATATATGGGCAATGGTTGTGGAACTGCTGTTTGGCATTGGGTTAGACCTGAGGCCATTATCCTAGCAATCATGACATCTGTTTACAGTATGTTCTCCATGCCGTGTGGGCTGGTTGCCGGATACTGGTGGTGTGTATCTAGGGTGATGTGTCAGTGTGCAGTGCACACCCACCTCTGTCTTGTATGTAATGGCCACGGATACTTGTGGTGTCCCATTGAATGCTGCTTGGGCTGGTGGGGGAATGTATCTAGCGCCATGTGTCAGTGTGGTAGTGCCTCTGTGTTGTGAGTTCTGGCCTAGATACTTTGTGGTGTGAACATGAGCATTGGAATGTCTCTGCTCTGTTCAGCAAGGCAGGGGTTAATTGCCTTTGCAGTATGTTCTGTGTTCCATGTACAGGTTAATTCCTCTGTTCTCTGTCCATTCTTTGCCAGTTTGTATGGCTGACCTGTGTCCATTGTCATGTCTGACTTGTTCCTGCCTGAGTTCCTGCCTTGGTATGTCTGTGTTACCCTGCTCTTGCTCCAGTCTGCCTGGTGTGGTGTTTCAGAGTCCTGTGTTCTAGTCTTAGTTCCTATTCAGACTTTGCCTGTGGGTTTGTAGGTTTCCTGATCCTTCCAGTTTTCCTGAGTCAGAGGGCTGGCAGCAAAGAACACAGGGACCATCCCAGGAGGTAGCAGTCTGGTCAATAACCAAACTAAAGTCCATATTCCTGTATAGGGGTAAAGGGTGAATACCGGGGAGATGCCAGAATAATGGCCCAATGTCAAACCGGTTACTCAGCACAGTAGTTCCACATTATCACTGATCCAACTTGGAAAAAAATCTATGGATCCGGAACGCTAACGGTCCCCTGGTTTTAAGCCTTTAACCACTATATAGGGATCTGAACTTTGCAGCAGGAAGCCACCAGGCCACTACCTCTTGGAATATTTCCAGCATAGTTGGCAGCTGACAGAAGTGCAAAGCACCAGAGGCACAGACAAGGCACTAATTCAGAACCAGGCATAATCAGAGGGAAGCAGATACAGACATGAGACAAAACAAAGAACAGGTGCGTAGACAGAACAATCAGGAACCCAAACAGACTACAAGAACCAAACATATGCACTATAGGAACTGGTACATGAAAAGCGGATTCTGGATGACAGCGACCAAGAGTTCTAGACAGAATGAAGCACCAGATGCTCACACGGTCACAAGACACAGTTGAGACGCTATAGGTAATGGTAGACAAAGCTCCAACACAGGACACAGACAGAATCTAAACAGATTGCAGTAAAGCATGTTGCACAGCCAGGGCAAGTCACAGAGGTCAAGAAACATATAGCAGACAGACATGGAAACTCAGGAAATATATAGCAGACTTAATAATCTCATTAGATGAGCAGATGCATACAAACTCAGTTAGGAAGAGATTAACTATCGCAATACCGAACTGAGGAGAGATGCAAGCACATAGGCACAAATTCAAACCACAGGTAAGTACCAAATAGTGGAAACATTAACTGCTATTGAACACAATGGCACAATTCAACCCACAAGAAGCCTGTGCCTGTGCGCACAGTACAATGGCAACACATGAAATGTCATTGTAACAGAAGGTATCCTCTCTAATGGATCAGGGTTCTGAACATGGACCCCACACTAGTGATGAGTGACAGGAGCAATATTCGAATTCGCAATATTTTGCGAATATCTGGGTGAATATTCGTAATAAATTAGTGAATTCGAGAATTTGCAATTATTTTCTTGATTGTGAAAATCAGCACTGTAATTTGTGAGTATTGCGCGCACAATACAGGTCACTATTGCTAGATTTTTCAAGCTGCTAGAAGTTTCCTGAGACAGGAGAAATTGTTTGGAATGGCAGAACATTACGATAGCTTTATATGCAGATAGAGTGCTCCGATATAGTCGTGTTTGTGCAAATCGGCAACTAATGATGCGCATATTTTTGCGCAATACGTGTTACTTCACATTTTAGCAGGTCTGACTACATATTAGTGATTGGTGCACTAAGTATTGTTGCGAACTTGTGACATCACAGCACTATGTCTGTAGCATGTATGTATGGACAGTAGAACCTATCACACTACCTAACACCCTGCACTGGAACTCAGCTACACTATCACTATCTAACCTACACTGACTATCTCCCACTAACTATCTGTATCATATATTTATAAGCTAACTAACTAACTAACTAACTAACTAACTAACTATCTAATGTAATGACTCAGCAAAGCACAGAGCACAGAACTGCAAAAAAACTGCAGAAAATGGCTGCTGGGGAGGTTCTTATATAGTAAGGGGTAGGCAACTTTCCTATTGGTTTCTAGAGATGTTGCTAAGCTCAGACAAAGACATTGTAGCCTTCTCATTGGTCCACAAGCAAGAAGCAGGGAGGGATCATGGGTTCAGATGAAAAAAAAAATCTAGGATACTCATGATTACGAATATATAGCACTATATTCTACATCTTTGTGAATTCTCGAAGTGGCGATATTCGCGATTAAAATTCGTGATTTGATTTGATCCCGTGCTGAGCCACGCCCCCTGCACTGATCACATGACAGTGACGTCACCCCAGGTCCTTCGGCTGTGCAACAGTTCGGGTTGGTGGCAGCCGCCCCTTATGGATTCCATATGCCGCTATAGTGGAATCCATAACGGGATGCACGACTTACCACCACTCGAATGCCGAACAACGGACTTTTTTTAAATGTTCGCTCATCTCTACTCAGGATAGTTCATCAATATCAAATTGGCGGGGGTCCGACACCCGGCACCCCCGCTGATCAGCTGTTTGAAGAGAAGGTGCGCGCCGTGCCAGCGCTGCCTCCTCTTCATTGTTTACCTGCTCGCCATTGCATCTGCAGCGGTGAGCAGGTGTAATTACACCCAAGCCGTTCCATTCATTTCAATGTGACGGCTCGGTCCTATACAAGTGTATACTACAGAGCTGTCCCATTGAAATGCATGGGATGGCTTGGGTGTAATTACACCTGCTCACCGCTGCCGATGCAACGGAAAGCATGTAAACAATGAAGAGGAGGCACGCTGGCACAGCGCGCACCTTCTCTTCAAACAGCTGATCGGGGGGGGGGGGAGGATTGCCGGGTGTTGGCGCCCCGCCGATCTGATATTGATGACCTATCCTGAGGATAGGTCATCAATAAATATAACTTGGACAACCCCTTTAAGGTTAATCATGTTCACCATTTCTAGTAATGGTTGTAATACTATTTTCAGTGTATGACTTTCTGTCTGATTTGCATTTTTTAGCAATGAAAGGAATGTAATAATAATGTAATGCTTTGATGTGCTTAGACATTAATTACTGAGGTACACGCTACAGACAAATGTATGCTGTGGGCACACCCAGAAAATTGTGTGATCATCAGAAGTTGAATTCTTCGCCAGCTGGTATAAGGAAATCATATTATAACTTTTGTAACTTAGACCAAACTGAGGGTAAAATTACAAATGATCCCTTCATTTTAGAATGGGTAACAAAATAATCACCTTTAAGGGGGTTATGCAACGACTGATGTAAAAACTCAAAACCAGAAATCATATAGTACATGGCAAAAATAGAACCAGCCCTGTACCTCACATGGATCCAGAGATCTCCACATTCATTGCTCCAATTGCTATGTTAGGTTATCTTCAGCCTGGCAACTCAGGGGGCATTTCATTTCTGATGCAGACCTTCCCCTGTAAATGCCACAGCTTCTAACAGAACATTTAAAGATTTAAACTAAACATGTTTGACCAGCTCAGTGAGATAGATGAACCAACAGCAGGTGGCGCTATACAGATACATTTTATTGAATAGCTCATTGGCTATGCTAAATTTTTAATTGCAGTCAATTACAAAAATATTCAATTTCACGTGCTGGTTTGAAAAAATATTGAATATGTTTCGTAAAACAACCTCTTTAATGTTTCTTTCATGGTCCTAGATGTGGGGCCAATCTGGAACTGGGACCAGGACAAAATATAATGGCTCTATCAAACCTCTGTTTGCATGGCTGGATGTTCCTTTATAGGGTCTTTGTTCCCATTCCTTATCACCAGGACGTTTGTGGGAGTTTCAGTGGTTGGAATTTCCCAATCTAACTTTTTTTTTAACTTATTTTGTGAATAGTCGACAACTGATAACATACAACCGATAAAGCTGATCACAAAATGTAGAAGATCCATTTGACGAAGATTTACCAGAGAACAAGTAACCTTCACAATCTCACTCATGCTCTGAAAAGTTGAAGAATTTGGTCACTAAAACCATCCACGAATGTTTGCCATCAGCTAATTCGATAATAAAGAGCGAATCATCTGGTGTGATCTAAACTCAGATTTTAATTAATTGTGTACAAGTAAAGCTCGAAACTCCTAGACCCAGAAATAAAACCTATACCAGGGTCCCCCATCTAGCAGATGACATTAATGATACTGTTGTGTTCTTATGCGCACTTCTTTTTCTGTAGACATCACTTCTTAGTTATCACACCCAATCTGATTTGACTGACATCCCTTATGACAGGGTACCTCATTACAAGTTGGTCCAAAGTCCTGTGCACGCGCCATTGTCTACTGGCTAGAAGCTTTAGGCACACACTCAGTCAAAGCAGGTAGCCAAAGCATGTAGACCTAACTTCACGGTGCATGAGCCGGACACCACCAGTAGAAAAGCAACAGAACTAGAAGATAATGGCACATGAACAGGACTTCGGAAAGCTTGCTTCCATTTTGGGTCATAATGAAACCATGAAAAAGCACTAGAAGTGCACCGACAGCCAATGGTGATGGTTTGAAAAACAAAATGTTTCCGACAGGTTCCATTTCATTAATTAAAAAGTTAGATATTCTGTTTAAACTGAAGTACATACATTCATATATGTATGCATTGAAAGAAGCTGTGACCATATAGTCCTTCTGATCCTCCCTACCAATCAAGTGCAAACTTTTCAAAGGTGCCTGACCCCACCATAGCGTACGGTATACAAAACATGGTAACATATGGGGTCATTTATCAAACTGGTGTAAATTAGAACTGTCTTAGTTGCCCATAGCAACCAATCAAATTTCACCTTTCATTTTCCAAAGGAGCTGTCCAAAATTTAAGGTGGTATCTGATTGGTTCCTATGGGCAACTAATCCAGTTGAGAACAACTGCCTGGTTCAACTCTCTAGTAACTATAAAATGTAATATTATTACACTCCAGAACATACATCCAGGCCCCTCTTGAATTCCTTTATTGTACTCACCATCACCACCTCCTCAGACAGAGAGTTCCATAGTCTCACTGCTCTTACAGTGAAGAATCCTCTTCTATGTTTGTGTACAAAACTTCTTTCTTCCAGACGCAGAGGATGTCCCCTCGTCACAGTCACAGTCCTGGGGATAAATATATGATGGGAGTGATCTGTGTACTGACCCCTGATACATTTATACATAGTTATTAGATCTCCCCTGAGTCGTCTTTTTTCTAAAGTGAATAACCCTGATTTTGATCATCTTTATGGGACCTGTAGTCCACCCATTCCAGTTATTACATTAGTCTTTAAGTTCTACAGGCAGAGAAATACATGTCTGTTTAGGCACCAATGTATGTACTATAGCTTTCTAACACATAATGGATCACAGGCTCATGTCAGTCATTTGCCTGACCTAACATACAATGTACAATTGATGAAAAGTAGTGATGAGCGAGCATGCTCGGCCAAACTGCATTCTCAGCTGAACACTGCATGTGCTTGTGTACCATTGAGCACAATCTAAGTCAATGGGAGAACCCCAGGCACCCTCTGCTCGGAAGAGGAGAGGGTGTCTGGTTCCCCAAAAAACAGCCAGCTTTTTCAGATCTGAGTTTTCACGATCGTGAAAATTCAGATCCGATTGTATATTCTAACACCGAGGCATTCCCATTGTGATGGGGACGCTTAAAGTTAGAATATACCAACAGGCGCGTACATACCGGCCCCCTGCTGCCCGGCGGCATCCGACCTCTGACAGAGTGCTGTGATCTGCACAATTAACCCCTCTGGTGCCGCACTTGAGGGGTTAATTGCGCAGATTAAAGCGCCCTGTCAGAGATCGGGTGCCGCCGGGCAGCAGTGCGCCCTCCCCCTCAACCCAGTATTAAAATCATTGGTGGCTAGTGCGCCCTAATCCTCCCCCCTCCCCAGTATTAAAATAATTGGTGGCCAGTGCACCCTAACCCTCCTCCCCCCGTATTAAAATCATTGGTCGAAGTGGTCACAGGGCCCCCCTCCCCCCCATTTTTGGCCACTGCCACCAATAATGTTAATACTGGGAGGGGTTAGGGCGCACTGGCCAACAATTATTTTAATACTGGGGGGGAGAGGGTGCACTGGCCACCTATGATTTTAATACTGGGAAGGAGGGGGAAGGACGCACTGCTGCCCGGTGGCATCTGACCTCTGACTGGGCGCTGGATCCACCCAATTAACCCCTCAGGTGCGGCACCTGAGGGGTTAATTGCGCAGATCACAGCGCCTTGTCAGATGTCGGGTGCCGCTGGCAGCAGGGGGCCGGTATGTATGCGCCTGTTGGTATATTCTAACTTCAAGTGTCCCTCGGTGTTGGAATATACCGTCGGATTGGAGAAAACACAATGCATCACAATGTGTTCAGCCAGAGCACCCGAGCACACAAGCACTTTGATGCTCCCTCAACACTAATGAAAAGATTTCGAGTTCCAAGTTTACTTTTCAACAAAATTGTTTAAAGTTGTCTTCTCCTTAAAAAAATGATGAGGTTCACATATTACTGATTAGCTGCTTCAATTCTGCAGCATTTCTGTTCGTTAAAAGTGTTTATTGCTGAAATGCCAACTTTTACACAAAAGGCTTCTCAACAAATAAGTGCAAGGCTGAACGGAGAATATATTTCTATTTTGCCACTAATACACGGTAAACTGGGCTTCAGAATGGATCACTGCACCGCCAATTAGGCACAAATTTTGTTCAACTTTTAAATAAAAGGCTTTTCAACAGAAAAGTGAAACGCTAAATAAAGGATTATATTTATATTTACCTATTAATACACTGCAAACAGGACTTCAGAATAGATCACTGCACCGCAGAATGGCAATTAGACCCTAATTTTTTTTAACTTTTAAACAAAAGTCTTTTCAACAGATTAGTGCAACGTTGAACGGCAAATATATTTTTATGTTGCCACTAATAGACAGCAAACAGGGCTTTAGAATATATCACTGCATCGCAGAATGGCAATTACGCCCTAATTTTTATAAACTTTTGCACAAAAGTCTTTTCAAAAGATATGTGCAACACTGAAGGAAGAATATATTTTTATTTTCCCACTAATACAAGGCAAACTGGGCTTAAGAATATATTACTGCACCGCAGAATGGCAATTAGGCCCTAATACTTTTTTCAACTCTTACACAAAAGGCTTTTCAACAGGTAAGTGCAACTCTGAACGGAGAATATAATTTTATTTCGCCACTAATACATGGCAAACAGGGCTTCAGAATAGATCACTGCACCACAGAACGCCAATTAGGTCCTAATTTTCTTCAACTTTTACACTAAAGGCTTTTCAACAGATAAAGGCAACACTGAACGGAGAATATATTTTTATTTTGCCAGTAATACAAGGCAAACAGGGCTTCAGAATAGATCACTGCATCGCAGAACGGCAATTAGGCACTAATTTTTTTCAACTTTTAAACAAAAACAGATAAGTGCAACGCTGAACGGAGAATATATATTTATTTTGCTACTAATACACACCAAACGGGGCTTCAGTATATATTACTGCACTGCAGAACGGAAATTAGGCCTTCATTTTTTTCAACTTTTACCTAAAGGCAAAGGGCTTTTCAACAGATAAGTGCAACTCTGAACGGAGAATATCATTTTATTTCGCCACTAATACACGGCAAACAGGGCTTCAGAATAGATTACTGCACCACAGAACAGCAATTAGATCCTAATTTTCTTCAACTGTTACACAAAAGGCTTTTCAACAGATAAGTGCAATGATGAACGGCGAATATATTTTTATGTAGCCACTAATACGTGGTAAACAGGGCTTCAGAATAGATCACTGCACCACAGAACGGCAATTAGGCCCTCATTTTTTTCAACTTTTACACAAAAGGCTTTTCAACAGGTGAGTGCAACGATAAACGGCAAATATATTTTTATTTCGCGATTAATACATGGCAAACAGGGCTTCAGAATATATCACTGCACCGCAGAAAGGCAATTAGGCCCTAATTTTTTTTAACTTTTACACAAAAGGCTTTCCAACAGATAAGTGCAACGCTGAACGGAGAATTTATTTTTATTTTGCCACTAATACACGGCAAACTAGACTTTAGAATATATCACTGCACCGCAGAACAGCAATTAGGCCCTAATTTTTTTCAACTTTTGCACAAAAGGCTTTTTAACAGATAAGTGCAATGCTGAATAGAGAATATTTTTTTTATTTTGCTACTAATACAAGGCAAACAGGGCTTCAGAATAGATCAGAATAGATCACAAACAACCCAAATAAGAATGGCTTGCTGGAATTACAGAGCTGTATAATGGCAATTTGGATCCCCAGTCAGTGCAGCAAGGTGTAATCGGATTGTTCCTATTATCCAGGCTGTCACCTCCCCGACTGAACCCTGTTCAACAGAAATGCTGGTGGAATGATTCCTCTCTATCCTTTCCCTTCAACTTAAATAATCTATCCCTGCACTTGTAAATTATTTTTTTTTTTTACCACAATCAAGTCTTTCCTATGCGTCTCTCCCTGCACTAAGCATGCTGGTGAATGGCAGAATCTAAGATGGCTGACGCTATTTTTAGGGGTGTGACATCAAAGGGCTGACTGACTGCTGATTGGCTGCATGCATGGCATTATAGATGATCTTGCCTTCCCAGAGTTCCTTTCTCCATGTCCTCACACATGCAGCAGCCATTTTAGGAAAAAATGTAATTCATAACCACGAATCACTAGGAATTTCGGTTTCGGTGCAAATCGAATTCCACTTCATCAGCTTCAATTTGCTCATCTCTAAATATATTGTTAGGACAATTACAAAACTGAAAATTTTTCTGCAGCCCTCCTAAGCAGTGAGAGAAGAGTTAGCTGGCACACAAAAAAAGAGTTTTTTAATTTTTATCATCCTAATAATAATGAGCAGCGTGCACAGGTCCCCCAAGCCATCCAATTAAAATTAAGAAATTTTGATGCTCACTGGCCCTCAAGTTCCTTCATCTCAGCCATTTTTGATAACGATCAAGATATGCCAGGACATGGTCAGAAGGTGCAAGGTTTGAGGTGATCTGTTTTCCCTTTCTTAAGGGAGACGACTTTTTTCTGTGGCTTTGGCTGACAGTTACTAAAGAAGGCTGGAATCCCTTACACTATTCGTTTGGAAGTGGACCTGAAGGATACGAGGAAGAATACTTTGTAATTTATTGTGATCTAGCTTGTGGAAAAGAAGACTGGAGCTGAGAGACATTAAATTTATAGTGTCCAAAACTTGCCTAAAACAAATATGTACGATGTAACTTTTCTGAATGAGAACCTTTATTTGGATGCATATGAATGGTTCAGAAATAATTCAGAAGATCCTGAATTAATAGAAATGAAGATAACTCTGTTATTTATTCTTCATGAAATCAAAATTGTAGTACATGTCTATAATCCTTTCACTGAAGTAAATTTGATTATGGATTTTTTGTTGAAATATTGTGAATATGTGGGGAAACCAGTGCCTCAGAAGAATTTTCTGGGTATCTTTACTTTTAACTATTGTTTCAAAGCTAAGTTAAAGAAGGACCTGCAGTCTGTGGGAGGTTTCAGTCACCCGCTAATTTTTCCGTGGCTAAAAACAGAGGTTACCTGATGTACCCCGGAAAGCCATCATATTGTAGGAAATGCTATTCTTTTGGACACACTTAGAAGAGATGTCAGAAAGAAGTGAGTTGTAGGAACAGTAAGCAGGAGGGGCATACTGCTGGGGAGTGCTCAGCCCCTAAAGCATGTGATATATGTGGGAAAACAGACCACATGTTTAGGAATTTTTTCAAGTGCTGAAGCCCAAAGAGATAACATGAGGCAGCAGCAGATAGTTCAAGAGGAGCGGGAACAGGGAAGGAAAACTTATGCAGCTGTGGTGAGTGAGAGAGTGAGGATGGAAAGAGGAGAGGGGACTGTGTTGCGCCCTGCTTCAAAATCTGATGGTTCACCCCTCCCTAAAGCATTTCTGGTAAGAAGCTTGGAGGAAGTTGTAGATGATCTTCCTAGTGCGTCTGACCCAATAAATATTGGAAATTTTCTGTCTGGAGGTGAGTGAACTAGAAAGAATCAAAGGGAGGGTAGTGGGGAATCCAACATGGAAGAAGAACAAGAGAGTTCTTCAGTCATACGAGTGGACCAGAAATTAGCAATAGTGATGAGCGGGAGGTGCCATATTCGATTTCGACAAATTTCGCGCATAATTGCTGGAATATTTGTCTCATATTCCTCGAAATCGAATATTCGTCATTATTCTAGTTATCGCGAATAATGTGCGATTTAAATAATTGCGTTTTGCGATTTTAACTTAAGGAAACTTTCCTATTGGTCTGATATCTAGAATTAGCGAAGATGACGTCATATTAGTCAAAACAAAGATAACGAAATATTCTCCATCTTCGTTTTAGCTCCATATTCGTCAATTTTCCAATTCTAGTAATCAAAAAAGAAAGTTGACTATAGAGACAGCTACGTTTTTATTCGTAATGCGATAATATTACTTTGCTTTTTAAAAAAACTAAATAGAATAATTATAATAATTATCAAGTAATATAAATGTATTATATTTAAAAAAAAAGCTAAGTAATATTATTGCATAGTGAATTAAAAACAGCTGTCTGTATAGTCAACTTTCCTATTTGATTGATAAGTCCAGCAGTACTCATACTGTACATTTCTATAAGAAATAATTGGGGAACAGTAAAACACCAGAAGCTGAAAAAAAGATGCAACAAAATGTTTAATTTATGGTTAATACAAGTACTCACTAAAACAGCCATTACAAGAGAAGTTCAAGAACACAATGCTTCACCAAGAGAAAACATAAAAAAATTGCTACCTGTGTTCTTAGTAATTTTTTACTTTTATGAATAAGAGAAATGCTGGTTTCACCTGATGCTTGATGTTGGATCATCCTGTTATTGTAGCATTAATATGGCATTTATCACCTAGACAGAGTTACAGGATTTTTCAAGCTATAAGACGCAATTTCCCCCCCCCCAGAAATGAGGGAAAAGTGGCAGTGCGTCTTATAATTCGAATGCTAAAGACAGTTTCCATCATGAAAGCGGTCACTTTTCAAGTCACTGTTAAAGGGGCGACCACTGTTCAAGTCACTGTTAAAGGGGCAGCTATTGATGAAATTCACTGTTAAAGTGGCAGTCTCTGTCAAAGTTACTATTAAAGGGGCGGCCACTGTGGAGTTTAGTTCTCATATTTGCCTTGAATATTAATGTTTTCTCTTTTTTGACTTTCATATAGTTCCCATAGGGAACTATATAAAAATCTACTCTTTTACAGTTTTAATATTAAATTTAATTTTTGATGGTTGAGATGACTATAATTACTAATAATTGTTTTTTAAAACTTTGTGATTACATGCTTTAATTGTTATATTGCAGCATATGTTGGAGAAGAGCTATGACCTGACCCGCTCGCGGGCAGAAAAGCAGGCCATAGTGCAGCGAATAGGGTACCATCTGTGGCAGGTACATGGCTGCCCCCATTCTAAAAATTCCATCTTAAAAAAGTGGTCCGACCTAAAATGACACAATATGGATCGGATCACTGAGGTCAGAGCCCAA
Source organism: Bufotes viridis (assembly GCA_033119425.1). NCBI lineage: Eukaryota > Metazoa > Chordata > Amphibia > Anura > Bufonidae > Bufotes > Bufotes viridis. The sequence goes on from CM065597.1 coordinate 21,629,892, forward strand.
TCTTGTCTAGGTACGATGCTTACATTACTTTTCTATTTATCACCCACCTATTGTTATTTATCTGTTCAGTTATGCAAATAAGTATTTCCATCCCTTTACAACTGATTACTTAGTACAGTGGTGTTGAACCAATGGAACGGTGCCAGAGGCGGCACTCTGAGCCCTCTCTCTGTGGGCCGCATACCCTTGAAAAGGTCTAAGGCGTACTAATCGGCTTTAGACATTTTCTGCCATTCAGTTTTGTAGGCACACTATTAACAGCATAGTCAGCATATTGAATGTAGGCAGGCTGTTATAGCTAAATGATAATTCTGTGGAAGACAGACTATACTGGTATTCAGGTTAAATTGTAGTGTTGGAACTTTGTGATAAATAAATTAGTTGGTTTTGAGTTCTGCCTCTAAAAAGTTCTCCAGCACGGACTTAGTACATGGTGGGACATGTAGATGATTATTCCTTTAAAATATATACATACACTCAGATATGTATGATGTAAAATTTTGTGTGAGTTAGTAAGTTAGTTGATATGCAAAATTTATGCAAAATAGAACCTACGTTGAAGACTTATCATGCGAACAGGGGTAGAGTCCATAGTAGGCTAGACAAAATTTGTGTCCGTTAAGTTATAAACAGAAAGAAGTTATTTTTACAGATCATGAATGTATGATATGTGAGTTGGATATAGAGTCAAGAGGAGTGTATAGACATGGGTTGTGGAATTGTATAAAAGTTGGTGTAGGAGAATGAGTGAATTTAGTGATAAGTCTAAGTGGTGGGATTGGGTGAAAATGAAAACAAGGTCTTTTTTTAAGAATTTAGGTTATAAAATGGCGGTGGAAAAAAAGGGAGGAGTATGTGAGATTGAATGCTAGGTTAAGGTTTTTGTATAAGTCAAGAGAGGAGGTGTTGATGTGAGTGAAGATATAGTGGGAGCGAAACGTGAGATTAAAGAATTTTTGATTGAAAAAGGTAGAAGTATAATTTATAGGGCAAAATTAAAAAATTTGTATAAGAATGAAAAATTTACTTTTTTTTTCAAAAAGGTGTTTTAAAAGATGCAGTGCATAAATGTATGTTATAATCAGAGTGGGAGTGAGTTTGAGTAGAGAGGAAGTGAATGAGTGGAGAGGACTTGCTTCTTGTTTACCAGTTGAGGCCATCTTTGTATGGCTTTGATTTTGTTTAACTGGGGCTTTACTAGGCCTCGGCCTATGATGTAAACTAGATACTTAGCATCTTCAAGACCAATGGCACATTTTTTGGGGATTGGCGGTGAAGCCTGCCTCACACAGTGAATTGATAACCGCCTGCATCCTAGGTAGATGGGATTCCCAGTCTGGACTTTGGATGATGATGTCATCTAGATATGCGGCTGTGTACCGTCTGTGGGGTCTTAATATCTTATCCATCACCCTCTGGAAGGTTGCAGGGGCTCCATGCAAACCAAATGGCAAGACCACATAATGAAACAACCCATCAGTAGTGGCAAAGGCAGTTTTCTCTTTGGCCTCATTTGTCAGGGGAATTTGCCAGTATCCCTTGGTTAGGTCTAGAGTGGTTATATACCTGGCATTTCCAAGCCTGTCAATGAGCTCATCAACACGGGGCATTGGGTAAGCATCAAGCTTAGATATGGCGTTCAACTTCCGGAAGTCATTGCAAAACCTCCAGCTGCCATCTGGTTTGGGGATCAGAACTATAGGACTGGACCACTGGCTATGGGACTCTTCAATTAACCCAAGTTCCAACATTTTTTTCACCTCTTTAGAAATATGCCCTCTCCTGGCCTCTGGTATTCTGTAGGGTGGCAGTTTAACCCTTTTCCCTGGTTCTGTAATGATGTCATGTTTTATGACAAAGGTGCGACCTGGGATCTCAGAGAAAAAATCCCTATTCTTAAAGAGGAACCCCTGCACTTCTACCTTTTGTGTCTTGGCCAGGGAGTCCAGTACTGTTACCTCTGGCAACAGGGGCTTCCCAGAGCACCGCTGCACTAGCGGGAAGGAGGTGGCAGCAGCAAGTGATAGTCTTTCCATGGTTTTATAAGATTAACGTGGTATATTTGCTCAGGCTTCCTCTTACCTGGTTGACGGATTTTATAGTTTACCTCATTTACTTTCTCTATCACCTCAAAGGGGCCTTGCCACTTAGCCAGGAATTTACTCTCTACTGTAGGGATCAGTACCAGAACCCGGTCACCAGGCGCAAAGGTACGTACTCGGGCACTGCGGTTATACACCCTTTGTTGTGCCCCCTGAGCCTGGGCCATATGTTCTCGTACAATAGGCTTCACCGTAGATATACAATCTTGCATTTGTGCCACATGTTCTATGACACTTCTATAGGGGGTAGCTTCTTCTTCCCAAGTTTCTTTTGCTATATTTAGCAGACCCCTAGGGTGGCGACCATATAGCAACTCAAATGTGGTGTAGCACTTCACGGATGGCAAACATGAGATAGGGGAGAAGGAAATCCCAGTTGTTTCCATCTTTGTCCACCACTTTCTTAAGTATGGCTTTTTGAGTTTCATTAAATCTCTCTACCAGTCCATCAGTCTGTGGATGGTAGACAGAGGTACACAGCTGTTTAACTTTGAACAGTTTACATAACTCCTCCATGATGTGTGGCATACAGGGGTACCCTGATCTGTTAGGATCTCTTTTGGTAGTCCCACGTGACTGAACACCTGCACCAACTCTTTAGCTATGGCCTTGGATGACGTATTACTTAAGGGCATAGCTTCCGGGTAACGAGTAGCCTAGTCCATGATTACAAGAATATGTTGGTGGCCTTGAGCAAATTTTACAAGGGGCCCAACCAGATCCATGGCTATTCTCTCAAATGGTATCTCAATGATCGGTAGAGGTACCAGGGGACTACAATAGTGTGGCCTAGGAGCCAAAATTTGCACTCTGGGCAGGTGTCACAATAATCCGTAACATCGTTATGGACCCCCGGCCAGAAGAACCTTTGAAAGACTCTGTCTGTAGTCTTTTCAGCTTCCAAATGCCCCCCATAAGGTGACCATGAGCAATATCTAGTACCGTTTGTCGGTACACTTTAGCAACCAACAGTTGTTCCACCAGATCCTCTCTGCTTTTTACCACCTAATACAATAAGTTGTGTTTCACAGCCATATGCGGGAAACAAAGTCTGCTGTCAGGTTCTACCAGTTTACCATCGATAGATTTCACATTTTCCCTGGCTCTAGTAAGGGTGGAATCTTTTAATTGCTCCACACTAAATTGCTCTTTCCTTACGGCAAGGTCTGGCACATTGTCATTACGGGAGTCTTCTCTATCTGGACTACTCTGACCCTCTTCTAACCCATCACTATGCTCAGAGACCTCAGGCTCCCCCACCATGACAGACAAAGGAAGTGATTCATCATCAACAGAAGTCCCTCTTAAATACCCACACCCTTCAGTACCCGGTGGTAGGTCATCTCCTTCGTTACAGGCACTTGAAAGTTTATCTTCCCATAGCTGCCAGAAATGTGTGAAATCCCGCCCCATGAACACATCATTCATTAACCTGGGCACTAAACCAACCATAAATTTTTCTGCCCTGAACCGGGTATTTACATCTACCAAAGCAGTGTGATAATTATGGGTGTCTCTTCATGAATGCAGGTTACCGCAATAGTTTTCGCTTGCCATTTCCTGGGGTTTACCAAATCCGCTTTTACAAGGGTGACCAGACTGACTGAGTCTAACTAGGCACTCACATCTTTACCTTCCACAGTAATAACACACATTTGTTTCTCACCCCCAGTATTTGGTAATGCTACATACGCAAGCTGGGCATACAGTGATAAAAGGCGGTTTATATAGGAGGCATCAAATTGCATTGGTTCACCATACATTGGGCAATTGGCAACAACATGACCTTGCATTTGACATCTGAAACATTTTATTAAGTCCCTATTAAGTCTCTTATAGGCCACAGACCTCCCTGGCATGGCATGCCAGCTTTTAGAGCCTGGGCCTCCAGTCTCTCCACTTGCACCCACAGGAGAAAAAAAACATGCTTCCTGCCCTTTTTATGCCATAGCATCCGCCACCATATTGTAAGGGATTAGTTAGCGGGGATGTTGTCTCCTGGGTAGACAAGCACAGTTCAGCGGGCACACCGTAGAAATTGCAGTCCGAACAGCAGGAAAGTCGTTTGGCCTCAGCCAGTTTTATTGTCAGGTTGAGGTACAGAACATAAAATATAACACATTAAAATTCTAGGCCTGTCCAGCTCTAACTATACATAAGGAAACTAATACCGGGCTCCAAACAAAACAACAAAGTCCACACCTCTTGTAGTGCTCTCATAGACTCTATGCATATAACCTGTTCCCAGGTGGAGAGAGCCGTGTGTGCATTTTCAGCCTTATATCAGGCTAGCACACCTGAGGAGTAATTACCTGACAGCCCCAAACCTGGACTGTCCGGATGGAGTGGTGGCCCACCCTTCTCTCCCCACTCCAGCAACACAGGCCCTAAAAAACAGTTTTTATGCAAACCCGAATTGCATAGACCTCTGCAGAACATTTCCCTGGTTGCTTTTAAATGACAGAAGTCGGGAATATTGGGCACACATAGACCCCGTCCACAACTTCTCCAGACACTCTGTCACAGTGAGTATATCAGGAAAAAATGAAAAATTAAATTATAAAAATGTAATTGTTCCCGGATGATGATGGGTGGCAGAAGAATGATCTGTACTTTAATAATCGTATAGTATCCCCATCTGAGGAGGGAACCTAGTCTTGCATGCATCATTGCACAAAGCTGCCAATGTAAGGTATGCTGACTATACCTGTTTTCTGGATAGGTTGTTGGCTTGCACACCTGGCTTTTTGCTTACAGCTTTTGTGTTATTGTCTGTTTATTATATGTTATAGGTAATGATTTATTATTTTAAAAATAATATAGCATCTATAAAAAAAATATATTAATGATAGGTAGGATAATATCTATAATAAAAATGATTACTGACAGATAAGATAACAACTATAAAAAAAAGTTATGAATGATAGGTAACATAATAGCGATAGTGAGAAACTATTGATAATAAGTGAGTAAAGATTATAAAAGTATAGAATGGTTAACAAAGCAAATGTGTAGATAGAAAAAATTGAATAAGATTTAATAAAAGCTAATAAAATAGTAAGTTAGAGTTAAAGGGTTAATAAAGAAAAGGGGGTGTGTTTAAACAGATTAAGGTTTATAATTAGCTTAATATAGCTTACCTAATGGTATTACAGAAAGTTTAAGCATTGATTTATTAGGTAATTGAGTTAATTGTTACAAAGTAACTCTTTCCTTGAATTTTAGAAAACAGAATTGCGTCTTATAAAGTGACTTGGACAAACTTACTGTTTGGGCCTCCACTTGGCAAATTAGTTTCAATATATATAAATGTAAAGTTATACACTTGGGGGCTAATAATCTGCATGCAGCATATGTCCTAGGGGGAGTACAACTGGGAGAGTCACTTGTTGAGAAGGATGTGGGTGTATTAGTAGATAATAGACTGCATAACATCATGCAACGCCTGTCAGCTGCCTATAAGGCCAACAGAATTGCCTTGTATTAAAAGAGGTATGGACTCTCAGGACAGTAATATTGCCACTATACAAAGCATTAGTACGGCCTCACCTGGAATACTCAGTTCAGTTCTTGGCACTAGTCCATAATAAAGATGCCCTGGAGAAAGAAAAAGTACAGAGGAGAGCAACTAAACTCATAAAGGGCCTTGGAGATCTTAGTTATGAGCAAAGATTAAATGGATTTAATTTGTTTAGCTTTGGAAAAAGATGCCTAAGGGGGAATATGAATAATCTGTATAAATATATAAATGAACCATACAAAAAATATCAAGGGAAGCTATTCTATGTTAAACCCCCTCAAAAAACAAGGGGCCACTCCCTACACCTGGAGAAAAACAGACGAGAAGTATTCTTTGCAGTAAGGGCTATGAATCTCTGGAATAGCCACAGGAGCCGGTCGCAGCAAATACAGTAGATGGCATCAAAAAAGATTTAGATGACCTTTTAATTTAAATATGTTTGTGTATTGGATGCAGACCCATTCACTTCCATGGGTCTGTAAAAATGCGGACAGCACACCATGTGCTGTCCACGTTCATATGTCAGTTCCGCAGTCCTACGAAAAAGATAGAACATGTCCTATTATTGCCCGTTTTGCACACAAGGATAGGCATTGTTACAATGAGTCTGCAAAAAAATGGATGCAACATGGACATCATCAGTATTTTTTGCGTTTCCACATTTTGCGGACTGCAAAATACATACAGTCGTGTGAATGCACCCTTTACAAGTAGAAATCAAACAACATCTGGAAGGGAGGTCTCTCTTTTCAAATATATATTAAAATGTGATTTCTTGTTATTGTGTATTGCCTGAAGAAGGAGCTATTCATGAAATGTGTTGCCATTTTACAATTTTGCTCATAGGCTGTGTCTGGTATTCCAAATGGTATTGTCTACTACAAAAAAATTTAACTTTGATTTTAGTTCCAGACAACCCTAAACTCTACATCCCCTCAATATTTGAAACACAAAAAATTAGACTAAAATGCATTGGATAGCATTTCCTTTATTTTTGTTATTGCGATATCATGAACTTTATTTTTTAATCAGTGCGAATAAACATATTAATCACATCCAAAGAAATCTTAGTATAAAAATAAAATAAATACATTATGGTAAATTTCCATAGAAAGCAAACATTGAATTCAAGGAAGTTATGTGTATAAAAGCCAGTCCTGCTGGCTCACATGGAAAACATACAACAGAAGATATTAATATCAGTGCAACCAAGATCGCCTACAGGATAGTTTCTGACCAGCCCGAATTTGGATAGGCTGTCCCTAATTTTTGGAGATCGTCTTGGCAAATTTAGGCTGTTCTCTGCCAAAAATAGGTGGGTCTTGAGCAAGCCCAGTCCATAAGTCGGTATTCTGTGTTTTTGGAGTTGGGCTTGAGTGCCCCGAATTTTTTATCAAGAATATTGGTAAGTATGCAAAGGGGTAGCTATTGTAAACTACTTAAAGGAGACATCCCAAGGGGAAAAAAACTGAAAAAAGTAATTTACTGTACATTATTAATGGTGGATATCTATTATATTGGTGGGCTCAGATTTTGTCACATATTCCTGTGGAATGCCTCCCATTGTTGTCAACAGGAAATTCTGAGGAATAGTTTTAGATTTTTCCATGGAAATAGAGACATGCCCCTTCTCTGTAAAGTTTCCACATGGAAAACACAGTGTTTGTCCTCAAGCATAATGGCCACATTGAATGGGACTAATTTGTAGTCACATCAGCTGCAAAAAACCCTTCTCGGAAATCATCAGAAATTGCAGTGGGTGTTCGTACACAAATTAATGGGGTTGTCTCACTTTAGCAGATGACATTTATCATATATCTTACTGACTGAAAAGACGGCCATGTGAATGGACCCTAAGCCTTAAATTTTTGTCACAGATACAAAGCCCAGTACACTCCAGATTTTTCTGTCATGTATTTTCCCATGTGAACACAATATGTCAAAACAACAGTGCCATACTAAGCAGTGGCCATACATTACTTCCATACGGTGCCACTATACTACAGTGCCATACAATACAAGAAATTCTACCAAACAGTGCTGAAATAATAATACCTACATACAGTGACCAAATGAAAACTCGATATATAAAGTAATTAAATAACAATGCTACACAATGTCTAAATAAGTTACACAAGTAATATCAATATTCTAGCTTTGTCAAGTCTTGAGTACCAGGCCATCAGTGACACCCCTTCAGGAGGGATGGCTGATATGCAGTTTGATCCCTACTAAGTCTACCCCTGAGATACAAACATACTTTCTTTACCATATTCTACCATGTTGGACAAGTCTCTACCAGAGAATGCTGGCATTTAGGAGACTGAGGTAGGACAAACTCTGGAAATCTGCAAACTCCGCAGGTGGCAAATGTTGCATTTTTAGAACAGAATATTTTTCTATAAGACAATTGGGGCTTTTTAATCATCCATTGTCCTAAATGCCCGATAATGGTTCCTTGATAGTTTAGAGCATAAGTTAAATTTTACCAGAAGATCACTAATTCATCAAGGAGATTTCACAAGGTTACAACACAACTTTTTCCTTTCTTACAACATTTTACCAATAGATGATCAGTATTTGGGAACTCACTTTCTCAACCCTAGTAACCAAGCTCTATGGAAAGCAGCTGTCCTGTGCATAGCACATGTTGGACATTTAAGTTGACTTCCATCATGGCAGCCAGGCAGCACATTCTGTTGTGGTTCTTTTACAGCACTCTACTGTACTCTATAGTATATCATGTTGTGAGTGATGCTCTCCCATCATTGGTCAAATAAATAGTCACCATAAACAGCCATGCAAATATTCGCCTTGGCGAGTTATTTTCAATTTAGTGTATACATTGGATGTAAATAATAGCGTGCACATTGCTGCAGCAAAAGCAAAATATATTCATTTAAAATATTTTATGCAGACTAAATGTTTAAAACAATATTTGTGCCTATACTTTATGCTTTTCTTGTTCTTGGGTGAAATGGGTATAATCAGGGTAAATAGCCTCGATGTGGATGTTGGCGTGATTCTCTTCCATTGGACTCTTGACTTGTTGATTGTAGAGGTGAATTCTGTGGGAGGTTCCTTGGTGGATATCTTGGTGGTTGTGAGCTAGGACACCGTTCTGAATCAAAGTTTGAGGGATATGGGTCATAGGAAGTATTAGGATAGTATGATGAGTAGGTTGAGGGGCCAGGTAATGTGGTTGAGGTACTTGGTAGAACACTGGAGGCACCTGGAAGGACTCCTGAGCCTCCAGAGAATACTGAAGACAAGACCTACAAGGAGAGAAGTCAGTTCAGATAATCAATAAACATCACACATAGTATAGACTATAGACATCTCATGACATAGTACTATGAAATTTTTTTTTTTTTTTAATCTGGTCATCTTGTTCAACACATCAAGATTTGTTGAGCCAAGTGCAAAGGTAAGGAGAGACATATCTGTATTCAATCAGACTAATATTTTGTAATTTAATTTTTCAAACCAAATACATGCATTAAAATAAAATATAATTGCCCCAAGGTGTGCATAGTCTCCAATTTCATAAGGCCATACCAACGAGTCAGTTAGCATCAGGCTTCCAATCGGCTCCTGATGACCCTAACAAACTAGGAGAAATGCATCAAGCAGTACATATAGTCAGGAGCTCTATATTTACTACCTGGACAGGCAGTTGCTTTAGGTCAGAAGGGTTTCCATTGCCTATCAACTAATCTGGCAACAGGGCTAATATAAGGGGTACAACATTGAGAGGACCTGTGTGGTTATATTGGCCACCTTACAGACATATATACATCCACAGTTCAGTCCTCTGGTATAGCCTATCAGGGCAAACCGGTAGTGTGCCTCTCAGCCATAGGGATATGCCCCCTACACCTCTCTTCTTTTAGGATGTAAAAGACCTGTGAAAAATTACACAGCAAAGCAAGCTAGGATTGGTTAGAAAACCCAACACGATGACGAAAACAGGAAGTTCTTCATGTAAACATCCTGATATGAAAAACAGGTATATGTGGCAGATAAAGAATTCAATATGAAATTGGAGACTCCACTTAAGAAAGCAGTGATTTGGGTTTGCCGGGCACCCCTGATTATAGATAATTAAATAATTCACTTTTTTAAATGTAACATATAAATTAATTGATGCTTACCCAAAATATGCCAAGTCCTCCTAGAAGTAAGCCAGCCGCTGCAGCTAATGCAATCAGAATCACTGCCCAGTACGGAAGACCAGCAGCAGCAGCAGCAGCTGCAGCATCTGTAAATCAATCATATGAGAGGGTTGAACTACTGAAATACCTGCTGACTATATGATATGGGTAGTAAAAATTAGTCATAAGGACGCATGTGATGAGAGGAAATTGACATGTTTACCTCAAAACTGAACATGTAATATATCATATATCAAAAAAAGTTTATTTTAGGGTAATACTATGTTATTAATGGGCAAATAGCTAAAATAATAAAAAAAACATGTTTTCAGAACATAACACATAATCTTAAAAATAGAAAAAAAAAAGAAAAAAGTATGTGTAAAAAATTATATGAAAAAATGCAATCAGAATTATTTCTAAAAAAATTATTTAAAATATTAAAGGGGTTTACCCATTAAAACAACTAATCCCCATCTACAGGATAGGGGATATATGGGCTTGAGAAAGACCATGTAAGGTTGAAACGTTGCACATTTTGGTTAATAAACTATCTATTCCCTGAAGACCTGGGAGTGCTGCAGTTTATTTTTGCTCCTTGGATGCCTGGGGGACCACGGACGGGTTCCCATCACCACTGGTACCACCACTATACAGACGTAAGAATTTAACCTTAACCTTAACCTGTAAGTGCTGTAAGTGCTGTAAGTGTAAGTACATATCACAATGAAATTTTTCTGATTGGTGGGAATCTCACTTCTGGGGAACCCTAACACTCACTATTTAATGGAGAAGCAGACACGCTGCTTCCACTCCTCTCGAATCATTGGGACAGCCGGAGACAGCAGTGTACAAGTGCTTAGCTATCTCTGGCCGCACCAAAAAGTCAAATGTATATGGAGCGTACATGTGTGTCTGCCAATACGCTCAGATGGGGGAACACGGGTCCTTATTCAAGTGATCATTGCGGGCCCCAGCGGTATGATGGCCACTGATCAGATACTTACCTTATCTTTTGGACAGGGGATATGTGTAGATATATGAGCTGTGACAACCTCTTTAATCTTCCACTTTAGTTCTAAAAACTGTAGTTTTACAGACTGCTCACTGGGTGGCAGTATAATACAATAAATGCTAGTCAAAAATTTCACACTGTAAAAAATAGCTGATGTATAAGAAATGTATCTCCCGAATGATACTTTAAAGGAGTTTTATGTACATAACGCTTTATCATTGTATAATGAAAAGTTCTGCTACTTTATAATTTACTTCGTATTTCAGTTCATCACCATTTTCAAGATCTGTGCTTGCTGTCAGTGAAATACAACATTCTTATTTACAGCCAGAGGCTAAAGACTTATGCAGACCTAAAACTTCTCATGCTTGCAACAATCGAATCCTCTCTAGGCAATCCCCTAAATAGCCTGGACTCCAGACTGACAAATTTACCTGAACTGATACACTGTAACAAACAGGAAAAAATATACTGGTGTGAGAAGTATCATCTGTTTTCAGCCTCTGGATATTAACAAGAATGTTAGTTAGCACTGTTTGAAAGTGTTAAAGAAATCAAGTACAAAGTAAATAAGATATTGCCAAAGATTTGTAAGAAAATGTAACATTTTCTATAAAAAAAAACTGAAAAGTTTTCATTAGTTGTAACATGAATTTTTAGATCTGGTCAAAGTACAAAACATGTTGATATGAATACACTGACTCAATGATGGTATATTATTATACATACTGGTCATGGTTGTTGTAGCTCCAGTGGTAGTTGTAGCTGTAGTAGTTGTTGGTCCTTCTGTGGTAGTTGTAGCTGCAGTAGTTGTTGTAGCTCCAGTAGTAGTTGTAGCTGTAGTAGTTGTTGGTCCTTCTGTGGTAGTTGTAGCTGCAGTAGTTGTTGTAGCTCCAGTAGTAGTTGTAGCTGTAGTAGTTGTTGGTCCTTCTGTGGTAGTTGTAGCTGCAGTAGTTGTTGTAGCTCCAGTAGTAGTTGTAGCTGTAGTAGTTGTTGGTCCTTCTGTGGTAGTTGTAGCTGCAGTAGTTGTTGTAGCTCCAGTAGTAGTTGTAGCTGCAGTAGTTGTTGGTCCTTCTGTGGTAGTTGTAGCTGCAGGTGTTGTAGCTACAGTGGTAGCTGTAGCTGTAGTTGTTGTAGCTACAGTGGTAGTTGTAGCTACGGGTGTTGTTGTAGGTACAGTGGTAGTTGTAGCTGCAGGAGTTGTTGTAGCTACAGTGGTAGTTGTAGCTGCAGGAGTTGTTGTAGCTACAGTGGTAGTTGTAGCTGCAGGAGTTGTAGCTACAGTGGTAGTTGTAGCTGCGGGTGTTGTTGTAGGTACAGTGGTAGTTGTAGCTGCAGGAGTTGTAGCTGCAGTGGTAGTTGTAGCTGCAGGAGTTGTTGTAGCTGCGGGTGTTGTTGTAGCTACAGTGGTAGTTGTAGCTGCAGGAGTTGTTGTAGCTACAGTGGTGGTTGTAGCTGCAGGAGTTGTTGTAGCTACAGTGGTAGTTGTAGCTGCAGGAGTTGTTGTAGCTGCGGGTGTTGTTGTAGCTACAGTGGTAGTTGTAGCTGCAGGAGTTGTTGTAGCTACAGTGGTAGTTGTAGCTGCGGGTGTTGTTGTAGCTGCAGGTGTTGTTGGAGCTGCAGTTGTAGAACTAGGTTGTGCTTCACAAATGGTTGGAGCTGCAGTAGTAATTTTTACAGAAGACATTAGTAGTGGCAAATATTTTCAAAAGCTTTAAAAATATTGAAAATGATTACAAGGTAATAGGAATAGCTCACTCCTATGTGATTAGAGGATAGGTGCTCTAGTCCTATATACTGTTTCACCCTTACAGAAAAAGTTTTAGAAAAAGAATATAAAATTATGGACTGGCACTCTGAGTGTGTGTTATAGATAGGTTATTAAATTGCCTGGGTTAACAGGCTACTGTCATGTTTGTATGTTAAGCGATTCTTGAACATTTATTAATACATAAAATGGAATTGATAAAATCAATATAAAACAGTAATTATACAAATTGACGACCTGTATCTAAATAAAACATGAAAAGAAAATAATAACTTAATAAATATGTTTCAACTGGTCAAATGGTGCTTTGAAGTTGTTTCAAAGATCCAGGGTATACAAGCCCTCTGGAAAGGGGATATATGCACTTGATTTCCTGTGGGTGACTTTAAGAGCTCACAATGTCTCTATAGGACTAGTCTTACTGCGCAGTAATTAAAGGATGTTGAACATATCTCTTATGAATGGCCCTAGTATATGGAAGGCCGTCAATTTGTATGATTACTGTTTTATATTGATTTTATCAATTCCATTTTATGTATTAATAAATGTTTAAGGATCGCTTTAAAAATATTACTTAACATTTGTTTTCTAAATTATAGATTTTGTTGTTATGTGCATCTTGATGTCTTGATGGAGCATGGTCATGCATGTTTTAATACCTGCTGCCTGACTTCCACAATCTCGCTGCACTACTAGAGTATACGTCTGTCATCTACCAGATGTTTCACTGTGGCATTGCATGCCCAAACAATGTCAACATCAGTATGTTAGTAGTACCTGATGTCTGATTTAGAGTTACTCTTTAGAATAGCTTTCTCTCTTGTGGTGGTGTCTTATTATAGGCGTTTAAGAGTAGCATCTCTTTTTTGTGCCAAAGGTTGCCTATCATTAGAGATGAGCGAATCAAACTTGACGAAGTTGAATTCAATCCGAATTTCAGGAAAAATTTGATTCACACCAAATCCAAATTTCCTCACGCTTCGTGGTAATGAATCGTATTTTGTTTTTTAAATAGCTGCTGCACATGTTAGGACATGGAGCAAAGAACTCTGGTAACAAGAGATCACTCACAATGCAATGCATGCAGCCAATCAGCAGCAAGCCAGCCCCTGTGATGTCACAGCCCTATAAATAGCCTCAGCCATCTTGGATTCAGCCATTTTCCAGTGTGCTTAGTGCAGGGAGAGACGTCAGCAGGCGCTATGGACAGTGCTAGGAAAGACTTGAAAACTTTTATTTTGCTGAATAGAAGTTCAGGGAAAGAGCATTAGAAGGGTAGGGAAAGGATAGGGAGGAATTATTCCACAGTATTGAAGCAGAACAGTGTCCAATAGGGGAGTGTAATAGTAGCAATCCTATTACACCATCCTGCACTGACTGGGGATCCAAATTGCAATTATACTACTTCTTTCATGTTTGCAATAGATAATACCTCTCTAATTCCAGCAAACGGTTCTCTTTATTGGGGTGCAAGTGCTGTGTGATACAGCTAATAACAGGGTGTATTACTAGTAAATATTTCTATGTCTTATTAGCCCTTGTGCGGTGCAGTTATATGTTCTAAAGCCTTTTTTGGCATGTATTGGTGGGAAAAAAGGGCGTTATTTGCCATTCAAGGGTGCAGTTATATTTTCTAAAGCATTTTTTGTTGTGTATTAGTGAGGAAAAAGAAGTATTATTTGCCGTTCAGCGGTGCAGTTATATGTTTTAAAGCCTTTTATGGTGTGTATTAGTGAGGAAAAAAAAGTATTATTTTCCATTCAGCGGTGCAGTTATATGTTCTAAAGCATTTTTTGTCAGGTATTAGTGGCAAGAAAGGGCTTATAAGCCTTTATGTGGTGCAGTGACAAAATTACAGCCCTTTTTGGGGTGTTTTGTGGCAAAAAAAAATATATTTGTCTTTTAGCGGTGCAGTTACATGATCTAAAGCCTGTTTTGGCGTGTATTTATGTGAAAAAAGAGCTTATTAGGCGTTGTGTGGTGAAGTCATAAAATTATAGACCTTTTTGGCATGTATTAGTGGCAAAAATAAATATTATTTGCCGTTCAGGGGTGCAGTTATATATTCTAAAGCCTTTTTTGGCGTGTACTAGTGGCAAAAATAGTATTTTTTGACGTTGTGTGTTGAAGTGACAAAATCATATCCATTTTTGGGCTGTATTAATTTCCTTTTTATTTATTTATTTGATGAAGTGACTCTACACAGGGAAGGGGAAGAGGCCTAAATGTTTCTGGCACAGACACAGGCAGCAGGGGTCACTTCGAGAGGCCTAAGCTCCCAGTGTCATCTAGCGGTCATATCTTAATCAGCAAACAAGTGGTACTTGAATGTTTAACTCAGTCATCCACTTCATCCTAATTGACATCAGACACCCCAAGATGCCAGGACTACGGGATCAACAATGTCAATCCACTGCTTTAGATCCTGGAACAGATGCTGGTAAATATGGCTGGTCAGGGGACTGGAGACCTGGTGCCTATATCTCATGGCCACATGAGACTGTGGGGGCTGAACTAGAGGAGCAGCAGCAGCTAGACCCGGAGCAGAATCTGAATTAGCATGTGGTGGCATACTTGGACAGCACCCTGCCACCCCACATTGAAGTTCCGCTGGACTACTGGGCAGCCAAACTGGATTTGTCGCTGCAACTGGCCGAGTTTCGCCTGGATAAGCTGTCTTGCCCGGACAGTAGTGTGGCATTAGAGTGGTGTTTAGTGCGGCGGGAGCCATAGTTACCCCAAGGAGAACTTGTCTGTCTACCCAAAATGTAGATAGACTGACCTTCGTCAAGATGAATCAGGTGTGGATCAGCCATGATTTCCACCCACCAATGCCTGATGCATCAGATACGATCATCACTGCTGCCTCACCCAAACCTTGACAAAAGAAACCGGTTTCTATTGGCTACCTGCCTCAGCTACTATTCTGATGCTGCCACCCACCTGATGCCACGCATCTGATGCCAAGTGCTCCTTCTTACAGCCACCATCGTCAGCGGGTACTGTGTGCCACCCACATCCCAACTCTGTCACCGGGTCACTCTGTGGTCTCCTGAAACTTTTGCCACCTCACCACTCAGGTATCCTCATGCTGCTGCTGCCACCTCCACACTATGTCACCTTGCCAGTTTGTGGCCTCCTCATGCTGCTGCTTCCACCTACACATTCTTTCATTCTGCCATTCTGTGGTCTCCCCATGCTGCTGCCACCTCCATGCCACTCTGTGGTCTCCTCATGCTGCTGCTGACACCTCCACACTATGTCACCCTGCCAGTCTGTGGCTTTATCATGCTGCTGCTGCCACCTCCACTATGTCACCTTGTCACTCTGTGGTCTCCTCATGCTGCTGCTGCCACCTCCACACTATGTCACCTTGTCACTCTGTGGTCTCCTAATGCTTCTGCCAAATCAAGACTATGTCCCTGGTCCACTCTGTGGCCTCCTCATGCTGCTGCCAAGGCTACTTTCACAATAGCGGCAGGACGGATCTGACAGGCTGTTCACCCGACGGAACAGCCTGTCGAATCCGTCCTGCCACTAGTGAACGTGTTCCCCCGGACTACCGCTCTGGCCCCATTGTCTATAATGGGGGTGGGGCGGAGGCCCGGCGGAGGCATGGCAGTGCCTGTCAAGAGGCAGCTGGAATAAAACTACATGTCCGACATTTATTTATGCAGCCTCTCGCCGTGCGCAGCCGTGCCTCTGCTGGAACTCCACCCCACTCCTATTATAGTCAATGGGGCCGGAGTGGTAGTCCGGGGGCACACATTCACTAGCGGCAGGACAGATCCGACAGGCTGTTCCGTCGGGGGAACAGCCTGTCGAATCCGTCCTGCCGCTAATGTGAAACTAGCCTAACTTAACACTATGTCACTGGGCCACAGTGTGGCCTCCTCTTGCTGCTGCTGCCACCTCCACACTATGCCACCTTGCCAGTCTGTGGCCTCCTCATGCTGCTGATAACACTATGTCACTGGGCCACTTTGTGGCTTTCTCATGCTGCTACCACCTCAACACTATGTAAATGGACCACTCTGTGGTCTCCTCATGCTGCTGCTACCTTAACACTATGTCATTGGGCCACTCTGTGGACTTCTCAAGCTGCTCTCCCACCCTCCCCACTCCTTGACTGGGCCATTATTTTGCCTTTTTGGCCTGGTTGACATCATCATTTATTTGACCCTTCCTCTGATCTGTCAGAAGGAAGGGAAAATGAGACGCACAACTGATCCTGTATGTGTAGCACCTGTACTGCCTGTATGACATGGTCCCATCAGAATTGTCCTATGATTTGGTAGCCAAAAGCAGGAGTGGGTACAAAACAAAGAAGACATGCAAATATTCCATTTACGTGTCATCTCTGTTTTGGATCCACTCCAGTTTTTTTGGGCTTTAGCAATACTGATGGATTGCTGACCAAATGCTGACCGAGTGAAGGCAGATGCTCAACAAGCAGGATCTGTTTTATGGGGGGTTATTGTTCTGATGAATCAGAGGAAGGGCAAAATAATCAGTGATTTCAACACAAACTTACTGCTGACACCCTCTCCACTCTTTCCGGGGGCCCTACTTGTATAAGCATTTAATAGAAAAGGTTTTGTAGACATCTATGTGGAATCAGCTGACAAGGGTGTAAAAGAATTGCGCTTTTTCATGCTACAGTAGAATTTTGGGCCTCTGCATGGTTCTTTATACCTGGCACTAACATAGACTTGCAAGGCTGAGTTCACACTTCAGTTTTGGCCCCGTAACTGCCCAAATAAGTGAAATGTGTATTGATTCTAAGAGCGAAGTCTGTCATATGCATGTCAAACTGACTCACAGTATTGTTTCACTACCACAGCAGATTCCCTATGCATGTTACTGCAAGGCACAGTGTTCTACACCACTGTATAGGCTCTCTACAGCCAGGAAATAGTCGTTTTTTTTATGAGATTCGCCGCAATTACATTCAGATTGAATCAAATCTTTTCGGAAAATTCGGCGGACGGACGAATTGAATTTTTGAGAAATTCGCTCATCTCTACCTAACATCTTCTTTGCCACTTAAAAAGACACCAATATTATAAATGCCACTTGGTAAGAGGGTCCTTGTCACTGGTTTAAATGAGAGCCCAGGAACTTCAACTTTTATCTCTGCAGCAAAGAACTAGAATGACTGCAGCCTCATTTTCTTCATGTTTTTGTGCTCGACAATACTTGTATGAAGGGTGTTTCCAAAGAAGAAAAACGCATATGTTCATTTTCATTTATAGCAAGTCATTAAGGATTGATATTACTACTTAATTATATGTTTAGACCTGTGTCGGAATCTTCAGAGTCAGCAGTGTAATAATGAGAGCAGCAGCATCTATCAGGTAGGGAACACAGCTTAAAGATTTGTGGGGTTTGTGGGATCTGGGAGAGTTTTGGTCACACTTATGGAGGCTTGGCTTCCATTAACCCATATGCCCAGGTTGTCACGAGAGTGCCAAAAAGTCACTCTGCTTTGCTTGGGTAGTTAAATATAGTGAAGCGCTACAGACTGAACTTTTACTCTGCTCTCTATTAGTCTCTTGTCATACAGAAAATACCATCTTCACTATTTGACAAGTATTTTTGGAACAGTAGCCTTCTCTTAGTCTCTCAATCATGCAATTAGTTTTACATAAACATTCTTTATTTTTGTTTGTTTTTATTTTTCATTTTTTTTTTTGTGTTTTGTGTTGTGCATTATCTAATTCCACTGATTGGCTAAATTGGAGAAGACTACCTTCATCGATGTGGAGATTTTTTATGGAGCAGCGATCAAGGATGTACACTGTCAGTTCATGCAGTTCTGTAAAGGTAGAGAGGTATACTCAGCTGCTCTTAGATGCTCGGTTCTTGCTGTTTTGGTCTACTGCTGTCACCTTGCAGTAACATGCATAGGGAGTCTGCCCTTTGGTCCTCACTTGTAAATGTCCAGCATGGACGGGGTCACATGTGCTGCTGTGAGCAATAACTGGACATGTCTTTAAGTGGCACATGACCCAGAAGTGATGTTCTGCTTAGGGACACATCACAGTTATGGCCACTTATTGGCTACAGCAGTGCCCATGACCAAATCTATGCCAAAAGTTTTCATGCAGAGACCAAAGCACAGTGAAGACATTGGTGGACCCAGCCATGAAGCAAGAACTGAGCAATGGGGAGCAGGTAATATACCTGCTTTAATAGGTCCCAATGGGTTTGTGTGTTGGGGGGGGGGAGCATTTAAAATAGTATATGAAGTTTAAGAGCTATGGGGCGACCTTGTGAGAGTACATGCTGTCCGTCATCAGATAGAAAATCAGAGAAATATACAGAAAACACAATTATTGCTACTGATAGGATGTAGAGGAAATTCCTATAGGGAATCATCTATCATTATAACCTTTCTTGTAAAGAAAGGCTTCTCAGGGCTCGAAGAAGTAGATAGTAGAATATCAAATAAATGCCAATCCCTTAGAAGTATTTTATGCATCATGTAAAGCTCTGGTTTTTTAAAGCTTATTATTTCCTATTTTTATGTAGTATATTCATTTTTATATTAAAGTGCTTGCTGCTTTAAATATCTACTTAATTGCTTAGGACAATTTTTCAACTGATGTACAGGGAATTTTTATAGTGTTCACTGTTTAATATATGGATGTGGAATAAATGTGAATCTACATTAAACATGTTAAATATTGATCATACATAAATAAAAATTCACATAATAAATGAAATACAAAACAATGCAAACCATTTTAATCTATTTTTGTCAACATATTTGAGCATCCTAAGAGCTTCTGTTATCAGAGGATCACTGGGAATAGGTTTCCATAACTAATTAAATTT
Organism: Bufotes viridis; assembly: GCA_033119425.1. NCBI lineage: Eukaryota > Metazoa > Chordata > Amphibia > Anura > Bufonidae > Bufotes > Bufotes viridis. The sequence goes on from CM065597.1 coordinate 21,649,291, forward strand.
TTAAGCTCATCTTATTAGTTTTGTATTTTTTGGCGTGGGACATCTGAAAAGTTCATATTAAGTCTCTGTCTTGCTTGTGACTTCTAAACAGATCAGATTAGATTAGACATGAATTTTGTAAAAATTCAAAGTTCATCCAAATACAAATTTTTAATATTTCGATTGAGACACATTTTGGAGAGAGTGAGAGAGAGAAATAAACTGAATTTTAAAAAAAAGAGAAATAAGATAGAAAAAATATCCTGGGTTCTAGGAGACCCCAGAGTGTTGGAACAATTGGAGCATGTTCAACTTGAATCAAACCCAAAAATAGAGATGGGCAAATTTGCCAAAAGAATTTCTATTTACAGTAGGTACCAATTGATTCTACTTGAATTTTTAGTGTTTTAAATGCCTGAAAAATTTCTCTCTCATCTCCCTGGAAACATTGTACCAAAATGACTATAAAGAAATTCTGATAGAATCAGAATTTTCTTTCAAAAATTTAGGATATATTTTGATTCTAACAAATTCTTCTCTAACCTAAATCCTATATTCAATTAATCTCTCATCTCTTTTTTTTCTCCTAATTTGTTCTCATCTGGAATTAAACCAATGTGAAAAGTACTCACCTTTTAGCAATAACAAGATCAAGAAAAAAAGTCCATTGGGCCTTCTTCCAGTCCCCATGGTGTCCGTCACTAAGCTGTGTGTGTCTTAAAGATGTAGATAAGCAATATCCCAAAGTCTGGAAATTGGACATAGGAAACATCTTTATATAGTGTTTGTGACATGATGATAGACTTCATAAACAATGTCTAATGTGTCACATTACAAATACCACACAGTTGGACATCCTTTATCACGTTTTTAAATTGACCTACAGTTTAATTTTTTGCAATTATGATTTTCTTCCAAGGTATGGTATAATGTATTTGCCATGTCTGACACATGACATAAATTCCAGAGGGATGCATCATGACTCCCTGGTTTCCTAACTGTAATGATATTTAAAGATTCATTGACTTTTGATTAGAAATCTATGTGAAGATGGTTGAAATTTTGCTTAGGTCTACCACCCAATTTCCCAAAATAGGCATTTATACCAAGGCTCTTTGTTTAATTCCATGTGGGTCAGTTATAGCTAGCACAGGAGATAATAATCTTGGTAACATCATTGTTTGTCTGTAACCGGTTGCCTAACATTATGATGATGCTCATGAACCAACCAAGATACTTCTGGTTGTGTTAAAAAAAGAAAGAAAAGAAACAAAGACAAAGGGGGCTTGAGGAAGATCAAACTTTTTTTTTGCAGTCAGAGAGACCAAGCCCACAAACTACAAACACCATATCTACTTGGAAAGACCCCTGGAGCCCACCTAACCAATAGCTGGTGTGCCACCAACCAACTAATCCCTTCTCCTTTTGCCCTTGAAGAATGAACTTCTCTTATTTAGGTTGGTAATTTTATCATGTAGCCTTGTTCTTTCATGGTAATCAAGTGGGTCATTTATCATGGGTGTGCCTCCATAACCCTACAAAGCCAGTCTCCATTGTGATGCTATTGCTAAAAAAAAAAAAATCTGGCATCTTAGTTTCATGTACAAAATGAAGATATTTGACAATGATATGAGTTCCAATCACCAAAGCTAAATTTGAGGCTTCTTGGCTCCAAAGTGAAATCTGTAACAGGACCCCACCCATCATCATACTAATGTCTTCTTATGTGGAAAGAAGGCCATTCAGAAATCTAAACTCTTTTGGTATATTTAGCTCCTAGAGGAACAAGGTCAGCCATGGGGACCCAAAGAATTTCTCTTTTTTTTTTTTTTTTGTATGTGCTCAGTCACTCATACCGTATATATATGTTTAGGCTAGTTTAACACTAGCGCTTAGTATCCGGCAGGCTGCTCTGCATTCTTTCATTGCTGAAAGCCTAAATGTCACAGTGCGGCCCAATTAACTATAATGGGCACTGCTGGAGATCAGGCCACAACCCAGCAAATATGCAAACAATCTGCCGGAAGAAGACCGCTGCTGAAACAGCCTGCCAGATACTAAGCGATAGTGTGAAACTAGCCATATTTTTAGGTCAACATAACAGTATTGATTTCCATGGATAGATTTCCACCTTCTTATACTTAGATTCTGAGGTACATACAAATCAGCATTTACTTTATTAACTTCATTTCAATTTTATTTTTGTAGAGAAGCATAAAAGAGGGATTCCACAACAGTTTTACAGCAATTTGCATTTTTGGTCATTTCTGTTTTTACATTTTGGCATTTTTTTTAATTACTTTTTTACATTTTAAACTTCAAATCCAGAAGATAATTATTTTTTTTTTTTTAAATCTAGAACATACTAATGTCCTCTATTATTATAGAGCATATTGATGTTGTAGAGCACCTTTGGCACTCCAGCTGTTGTGAATCTACAATTTCCAGTATGCTCCCTTGATTTCTATGGGAGTTCTGAGAAGAGCAAGTATGCATGCTGGGAGTTGTAGCTTCACAACAGCTGGAGTGCCAAAGGTTACCTAACAATGTTGTAGAGGTTAGAACCTAGCTTGGGACTGCTACAGTGATGAACCACACATTTTTTTTTTAGTTAGCAATGTATTGAATGGCAAGAGACTAATATGACATTTCTTCTGTGGTGGGCAAGGCAGGTAAAATGTATGGCTAGCTTCAATTGAAGGAGTTATTTTCATGAGATAATCCCTTTAAGTTTATTTTTAAATACCATTACCATCTTTATTTTAGTTGTCAGGCTTTATTTTGCCCTTGAATGGAGTTTGCCAGTTTGTTTGGTTTTCATTTGGACCTCAACCTGAGGTGTCTGCCACCCCTTTCTGTCTCCCTGGCTCTCTATACAGGTGCTCTAGTACCTCCAAGGGTGTAGCTAAAGGATCATGGTCTCTGGTGCAAGAGTTCAGCTTGGGCCTTCTTCCCTCAGTGTTTTGTGGCAAGGGGCAGAGGAGCACATAGCATTCCTGCTGCCTTAAGCCAAATTAATTCTTGACCTAACCTCTTTCCTCCAGCCAGGAGACTAACTTGAACATTCTGGGCCTCAGTGCATAATCTATGACAGAGGCCTTCCAGCATGCACTTTCTATAATACTGGTGTCTTGTATGTGGCACAAGGGTCTTTGGGCCCCCTCAGGCTCCTGAGCTCAGTAGCGACTGGTAGCTCTGAACCCCATATAGATACGCACCTGAGCCAATGACTGCCCTCAGCAGTGATATGTCCTTAAGCAACATATGACCCAGCATTGATGTGCTATTTATAGACATGTCACTACTGAGGCCAGTCTTTGGTTGCTGTTGTGCTTATGATCTTTTCCATCTGAAAGTTTACAGATGTGGACCCAAAGACTGGTGAAGAAAGCCAGGGACAAAGAAAAGAGAGGTATGAATATGGATTTTTCCACAGGTACAGTACTACAGGCTGGAGAGGACATTCAAAAATATACCTGTTGCAAAGACTCCATTTAGAGTCTCTATTGCAGATGTTGGTAAATAAAGCACATGCATAGTTATTCTTCCAGTTAAAACGATAGACACCTCTACAGAACCCAGTAGACTCCATTATAAGTGAATGGACAGTGTCAGGCGCCTGGGGTGTCCATCGTGCAATGGATCCAACAGAGCATTATGAGCAGAACCCACTTTAGGCCTACAGTACAGTACTTTTGCCGCATAAGTCTCCGTGCTGCAGAGTTGTCATTAGCTAATTCATAGTCAAAATCTTCATAATATAACAAAATGGGGCTACATCTGAAATTCCAACCTTTAATATAAAAAAAAAAACTGCTGTTAAAAAAAAAAGAAACAAAAATGGTTAAAATAAACTAAACCATATCAGATATCCTCTAAATTAAGGATGAAATGCATCACTACCAGAATATTTTTGAAATGTCATTCATGTGCGATAATTCTAATTATTTCTAAGTACAATCAGGGTATGAATCACATATTTAATTTGCAATGAATAAATATTAATTTCTAAATGTGACTTAATTGCAGGTGAACACCTCAACATACTGAAATGCCAAGCTTATGGAGGAGTGGCAAGAGAAAAGACTAGAGATCACAAAAACATGTAGACACTGAACAAGAGAGGAATACTGTGAAGTAAGTTCTGAAGTCTGCTGACTTGTGAATGCAGCTCTGGAGTATAATGTGGGCTGTCACTCGGGATCAAGACAAGTTAATGTAAAGATAGACTATTAAAACACTGACAAAGCAACTCTAGGATAACTGAAGTTATGCTAATCAGAATTAGGCACAGAGGGCATTACACTAGAAAACTTAACCTTTAATATTTATAGATGAAAACCATCAAAATATGGAGATAACACAATGGGCCTCAGAAACAAGAAGATAATAAGCCAATGGAGTGAGAGGGGTCTACGTCAGCAGGGGTCTGGACAGGAAGGGGTATTATCCCTAAGGAGACACTCACTAACTGTAGTTACAGGGAAACACCCTGATAGTGGGTGTACCCTGCTCTGGAACCTACCCCTGATATCACCCTAGTAAACCCTAAATTGTCCTGAATTTTTAGGGCGTACTAGTACTAGGGTGATATAAGGGGTATGTTCCAGCAGAGGGTAGACCCATCATCAGGGTGTTTCCCTGTAACTAGGGATAGTGTGGGTCTCCTTAGGGATAGTACCCCTCCCTGTCAGGACCCCTGACACCAAGTAAAACACTTTCAATCTGGATGGAATCGATTTGAAACTGAATCAGTCACCCGATTTGGCTGAATCGAACCCAAATTGAATTTTAAGTGATTCACTCATTTTTAGTGTAATGTATTTACAGAGTTTCCAAAGTGGTCACAGTTCATATGCCCGAATTTGCCTGGAAACCTAGCCCTAATTTAAAAAAAATTATTTTAAATTGTGTTATCGTCTTTCTCATTTGAAATCAATTTTCCAGCTGATGTTCTTTTCTACCGTGAGAATTCATCTTGTGTTTGCACATGTCGGTAATAAACACAAACTTGCAGGACGACTATTCTTTTATGTGAAGCTTTTATGTAACAGGTGATCATTTATATAGGAAAAAAAACACTTTGAAGTTCTCGTAAATGACAAGTATATGCCTTAAGCCATTTAAAATATTTCATTGGCACGGAGCTCTGAAGCTTACCGTAGTTCAGTGACAGAAAGTTGAACTAAGATTTCAGATATATAACTTATATTCCTACTTGGGATGTTCTGTTCTTCAGTGTCTGTAAGCAGCACAACATTCCCACAAATAAATATTTTGCTTCATTGATATGGCTATTCGTTATAAGTAGTGTTCAGCGAGCATGTTCGGCCGAACACAAGTTCGGCTCGAGCATCGCTATGTTCGGCACATGGCAGTATTGGGCCGAATACCGCATGTGCTCAAGCACTATGCTCAAGTCTCCTCACCGCACGTTTGTTGGCTGCTATGCAGCCATTAAATGTGCAGGTAAGTACTTCCCTCACTGTAATGCCGTAGCCATGTTTTTACGGACTATTGTGTGTGGCAGCAGCAATATCAATTTTTAGAGAAAAATTCTGCTAAACAGCTAAAACTAGCGTGCAATAGTTAGGCGGCTGCAGAAAGCGACGTTATATGCGCCACATGTCCAGTGTAAAGTGTGCGCATCCAAAAAATATCTGTGACATCCAGTGTACTTTTTCCGTAGACCGTGTCCGCTTCTGACAGTGACATTACCAGTGCCACATCTGCAATGTAACGTGTGCGATTAAATTTTTTATCTGTGACATACAGTGTACTTTTTCGATAGACGGTGCCCACTTCTGACAGTGACATTAAAAGTGCCACATCTGCATTGTAACGTGTGCGCTTAAATTTTTTATCTGTAACACACAGTGTACTTTTTCGATAGATGGTGCCCACTTCTGACAATGACATTACCAGTGCGACTTCTCCAGTGTAACGTGTGCGCATAAAAATTGTATCTGTGACATACAGTGTACTTTTTCCGTAGACGCTGCGGACAGTGACATTACCGGTAGTATCTCTCCTGTGTGACATTTCCACATCCCAAATACCTTTTTAAATTTGTTGGTGCATACACTTCCAAATCCTACGCTACTGTACGTGTGACATATTTTCAAGCAGGCCCTCACCCATAATTTTTTCGATGGTCAGCTCAGCAGCAGTCCCTCAACCATAATGTTTTAGAGGGTTAGCTCATCATCAGACCCTCAACCATAATTTTTTCGATGGTCAGCTCACCACCAGACCCTCACCCCTAATGTTTTATATGTCAACTCAACAGCAGTCCCTCAACCATAATGTTTTATATGTCAACTCAACAGCAGTCCCTCAACCATAATGTTTTAGAGGGTCAACTCAGCAGCAGACCTCAACCATAATTTTTTCAATGGTCAGCTCACGGGCAGACCCTCACCCCTAATGTTTTAGAGGATCAGCTCAGCAGCAGGCCCTCGCCCCTAATTTTTCAAATGGTCAGATCAGCAGGCCCTTGCTCCAAATGTTTTTGAGGGTCACCAGCAGGCCATCAATTACATTTTTAAAGGGTGTGTATGATGCCCTCCTTTATATGTAACAAGGGGTGTATTGGAGTGCCGATTACTTGTCATTTTTGGCACCCCGTTCACTTAGTGCATAAGCTTTATGAGTGTAGGAGTCCCACTACATGAACAATTGTACCACAATGTGAATTAGGCCCTCCTTTATGTGATATACAGGTTGTATCAGAGTGCCTCTTGCTTGCAATTTTTGGCAGCAATTGTACTTTACATACAAGTATATATACAGGAAAGAATATTTACTAACAATTTTTCCTCTTAAATCGTTTTTATCTTTGGTTTTGTGCGTATTATTGTCAGTCTGTAAAAGTGCCGTACTACTCGGACAACATCATTCCCAGCAGCGACCTGGGAGTCCAAGATGCATCCAGACATCCTCCCCATGCTGTCCTGAACCATTTTGGTGGTGTTTACATCAATTTCTGACCTTTTCCTATGAGCCAGGCAACCCCCCACACTCTACCCCCCTCTTCAGAGCAGGGGGTGCCTGGTTTAATGCTTGGGTTCTCCCATTGACTTCCATTATACTCGGGTGCTCTGTAGAGCTCCCGAGCATCCCGTTGTGTTCGGCCTGAGCACCCGAGCACTTTGGTGCTCGATCAACACTAGTCATAAGCACACGTATTGGTTAATATTTGGTCTACGGTATGTGTCGTTTCTTTTGGTCCCAGATGTGGACAGAATCTAATATTACCCTTTTTTCTGCAGAGGACACAGAGAAGCAATAAAAAATAATACAAAACAGGCAAAAGATTTTGGGGACACAGATATATGGCCAAATCTCTCTTCTACAGTTATTCAAGGCCACACATTAAATGTCAATCAAACCCACCTGTTTTGGTGAGAATGGTCAGTCATGATCTAATGCATTTTAAGGCTGTATTTCAACATTCCTAATCAATTGCTCCCACAAAGGGGTCTAGGAATGGATTTTCTCATTGGTGTCATTGGAGGCACAGGATAGCTCATGGAAGAGAAGAAGGTATGGAGGATAACCAAATCCACTGCTTCTCACCAGCCCAGGGTTGCTTCACACTTTAGTACTTACCTCCACCCTGTAGCTTTCCTCACTAAGGGGTAGTACACAAAAGGAGAAGTTAGAGAACCACCTTTGTGGTGGACAGGTAAGTATCCATAGCACAAGGCTTCCTCCCTAGCCTTCCAGCTTCTCCTTTTATCTTTCCTGTTTTCTTTTATTCCTTCCCTCTTCTATAGAGTGAGGATGTTAGTCTGTTCATCTCCTTTCATCAGTATATCATTTTGGGTTAATCAATTGACAATTAATATGTCATGTAGCTAATATCTTATATTACCTAATGGAGTGGGCTTAAAGACTGCCACACTGTATATTATCAGGCAACTTCCCATCAGCATTATTTTAGGAAAAGCGATTGGGGTGGGAAGGTAACAATCAAAGCAATCAAATGCTTGTTGAACGAGAGATATGTGGAGTGGTCTAAAGGCCCTAAACAGACCTCATATTGCTAGGGATTTCACCCAAATCAAGAAGGTATCTAGAAGGGTCATTTATTAAGACTGGCATTTTATATGCCAATCTTAATAAACCCCATATACCAGGAGGTGGATCTGCCAGAGTTATGAAGAGGCGCCAACTTTGACACATTCACTACCACTTCTAAATTTAAGACAGCTTCCTTGCTGTCTTAGATTTAGTCCTTTTTCTACATCTAAAACAGTCCCCGTCCACGCCACATCCACTTTTCTAGATCTGGTTTGGGCGGACAAAATTTACAGATTGTGGCACAACTAACCATTGCGTCGTTATCTGTGCCTGAAATAACTGAATATCAGCGTATTTCATAGTGTCTATGGCTAATGTAAAACCTTTTATGGATTATTCATGACTCGGTAGCTTATGCACAGCTGGTATGACTCCACTGAAGTGTTTTATTCTGCCATTGAGAGGTCCTGTTTAGTGATAAGCGAGCATGCTTGGCCGAACTGGTGTTCGACTCGAGCATCCCCATGCTCGTGTTCAGCCGAGTATTCGGCCGAACACTGCATGTGCTGGTGTGCCATTGAGCACAATATAAGTCAATGGGAGAAGCCCAGGCACCCCCTGCTCGGAAGAGGAGAGGGTGTCTGTTTCCCAAAAATAAAAGCTTTTTCGGATCTGAGTTTTCACGATTGTGAAAACTCAGATCTGATGGTATATTCTAACCCCGAGGCGTTCCCTTGGTGATGGGGATGCACCTCGGACAGGATGCTGCCATCCGCTGCACCTGAGGGGTTAATTGCGCGGACAGCAACTCCATGTCAGAGGTCGGGTGCCAAAAATGTTTCTACAATGTTTGCATTGGTGGGCAGTGCGATCTCACCCCCCCACCTCTCCCCAGTATTAAAATTATTGGTGGGCAGTGCGATCTCCCCCTCCCCCCATCTATGGTGGCAGGGGCAGTTCCGATCAGAGTCCCAGCAGTGTAATGCTGGGGTTCTGATCGGTTACCATGGCGGCCAGGATGCTACTAAAGTCCTGGCTGCCATGGTCAGTTAGTGAGTAGCATTATACTTACATGCGCTGTGGCTGCCGGGCGCTCCTTCTTCTGGTAACTCACAGGTCTGTGCGGCGCATTGTTATAAACATAAGGAGGACTTATCATGATCATTGTTTAGTAAACTTAATTCAGTTTTATTTCATTGAGCTAATATAGAGGAATTTAGGAGTGTCAGTTATATGCCTAGTGGAGGACCGAATTCTGATGTCACTTGGGAAAAAGTTGAGAGACTTTGAGACTGAACATGTTATTCAAGACTTCAGTCTGTTGTTCTACATAGCAGTTTTCTCTTGTTTGCAGTTTGCAGTGGTTGACTCATTCTTACCACACTCAATGAGGAGACTCATGATTAGAGATTAGCACATTTCTGGAAAAAAAAATTCGGGACAGTAAAAATTAGTTTTGGTCCAAAATCCAAATCAAATTTTTCTATGACTCTTTGAGGTCTCCTAGAACTCAAAATATTTTCTCTCTTTCTGTCTCTCTTTTTACATTTTTTTCTCTTTCTTTCTGTCTCTCCCCTTTCAAGACAGCAAAGACAGCAAAAGTAAATATTACCAGAGTGACACTGAAATACACAACTATGATTAACAAACACTCTGGTAACATGACAGTGGTAACAAACACCCTGTTTAAAAACACACTATACCATCAAATTTTTCACGCATTTTAAACTTTTCAAAATTACCGGCACAATTTGATGTCCATTGAGATCGACCAAACTATACACTGCTAGTGATACTATGCACTGCTATTGATATGCTTATTTGCACATTTATATACAGTCCTACCACTTTACAAATCACTGGTTAGACCACACATGGAGTACATAGTCCTACCACTTTGCAAATCACTGGTTAGACCACACATGGAGTACTGTGTACAGTTCTGGGCTCCTGTGAACAAGACAGACATAGCAGAGCTGGAGAGGGTTCAGAGGAGGGCAACTAAAGTAATAACTGGAATGAGGGATCTACAGTACCCTGAAAGGTTATCAAAATTAGGGTTATTCACTTTAGAAAAAAGACGACTGAGGGGAGATCTAATAACTATGTATAACTATATCAGGGGTCAGTACAGAGATCTGTCCCATCATCTATTTATCCCCAGGACTGTGACTGTGACAAGGGGACATCCTCTGCGTCTGGAGGAAAGAAGGTTTGTACACAAACATAGAAGAGGATTCTTCACTGTAAGAGCAGTGAGACTATGGAACTCTCTGCCTGAGGAGGTGGTGATGGTGAGTACAATAAAGGAATTCAAGAGGGGACTGGATTTATTTCTGGAGTGTAATAATATTACAGGCTATAGCTACTAGAGAGGGGTCGTTGATCCAGGGAGTTATTCTGATTGCCTGATTGGAGTCGGGAAGGAATTTTTTTTCCCCTTAAGTGAGGAAAATTGGCTTCTGCCTCACAGGGGTTTTTTGCCTTCCTCTGGATCAACTTGTAGGAAACAGGCCGAACTGGATGGACAAATGTCTTTTTTCGGTCTTATATACTATGTTACTATGTTACTAGTAGTGTTGAGTGGCATAGGCAATATTTAAATTTGCGATATTTCGCTAATTTTTGGCCGAATTTCTGCCATAAATTCACAAATTCGAGAATTCACGATCTCCAGTCATTACTTACTTGATTGCGAAAATCGGCAATGTAACATATTCTCGAAAAAATTCACGATTAGAATATTTGCGATCAACACTAAGGGGTAGGCAACTTTCCTACTGGTTGCTAGGGATGTTGCTAGGTGCCGATATTTGTGATAAATTCGCGATTAGAATATTCGCGATCAACACTATTCACGAATACAAATATATTGCACTATATTCTAAATATTCGCGAATTCTCAAAGGGGCGATATTTGCGATTAAAATTTGTGATTTGAATATTCGCGTTCAACACTAAAGTAGAACCATTGTAACATCAACTGGATGCCCCCTGATTTAAAAAAAATGATAGAGTAAACTGTTCTGAAAGCACTCAAATATGAATATTTGCAGACCTATAAACAGGTCTATAAAAATTGGAACAGGTTTTTGGGAAAAATAAGCATATAAAAACAAATAGTGTATTGTCTCTTTAAGGATCTATGTGCAGCAGTACAGCAGTATGTCTGCATGTGAATTGTGAACAGCTCAAGCATCCTTGACTGTAAGAGACACAACACTAACTCACCCTGTCCTGCCCCTAATGATAAAACACAACTTTCTACCTAGTTAAATATACCTAACTAAATATATACAGTATCTTCTTTATTGTAAAAAGCAGTGGGCATGGACCCACTGTGCAAACTAACCAGTTGGCTTTGGGCTACACCTAAGGGTGTTGCCCTACCTATACAGATATCTGTACTGTGTTGCAGAAAACCAACCAGGCTGCTACCTCCTAGAATAGCCCTAGTTTATTTGGCAGCCGATGCACAGAAATCAGAGATAAAGGTGCAAAGCAATGAAGGAGCAGATAATAGTCTTAGTCAAGCAGAGTTCATTCACATCCGTAAAACAAATCCAAGGACAGTGCAGGCAGCGGAGGATCTGTAAACAGACAGTGTGCATAAATGGGTAAATGGAGAGAGAGAAAAAACATACCTTCACTAGGACTATTCAATAAGAAAAGAGGTCGTGGCACTCACAGCATTTTTCATAAAATAGTGATCTTTATTGGATCCAAAGCAGTTAAAACTACTCAATGAAGACACACTTTTACAGAGCAACAGGGTGGAGAGGAGAAAAACGGCATCATTTGACCCTAGCATGGGCCATTCCATAAATCTGTCTCAATTTCACAAGGCAAAGGCTGAGTTAAAACTGACACCAAAACCACTGCAAATGAAAAACACTCCACCCAATGTGCATACAGCTGACATAAATGAGGGAAATGAACAGTGTGAAGGCCAGTCCTGCTGGATCACACAATACATTTTACAGGAGAATAAATTAAAAGGGTATTCCAACAATAGACATTTTTGCTGTATCCATAGCACAAGTTGCATTTTCAGCCATCACGGGCCATATTGGACAGATATGCCATCTACAATTGCTGTATTCAAGGTCTAAGTATTGATTTATAACAAATCATAAGGAGTTTGAGATTTGGAGAAACATTTCAACACTCATGGTTGTAATGGTGGTTGTCTGGATGTTCAAAAAGCATCAGAGTAGTTAGCTTGGTTGTTGATGGGGTCGGTTGCCTCAGTTGATATCTTGGTGGTTGGTTGAATCAAAGTTTAGGGATTAGGCTGAATATCAGGGTCAAAAAGTTGTTTGGTCCATGGAATTTTGATATAAAAAAGACTGAGCACACAATCAAGGTCTAAGTGTTGCTTAATATGAGTCATAAAGAGGAAAGTAGGCCATTTAGGGATTCATAGAGATATTTATTTGTTGATCTTTGTGCCATGATGGTTGTCGCTGTGGTTGCCTTGGTGGTTGATGAGGTGATTGTCTTGGTAGATATCTTGGTGGTTGGTGTGGTAATGGGTCAGGAGGAATTTCTGAACTAAAATGAGTATAGTATGTTGGATAAGTTGTTGGGGTTAACACTGTGGCAGTCGGCAGAACACTGGTGACAGTAGCTGCAGTGCTAGTGAAGCTTGGAAGGGCACCTATGCCAAAACTCAGGAAACTTCCAAAATTAGTTAATGACAAGACCTGAAAGGAAAGTACATTTTTGATCACTTTCATCTCAAGTCTACAGTAAAGTGTGTCATTGTCATTGATTCTAGGGCTTCATTGTGAACTTTAAGAAATGCTAAAGACATGGATCCAACACTAAACTGCCTGCTATAAAACTATCAGGTAAAATCCTTTCATCCTTTCAATCATTTGTCACATGCATGTCCAAACCATAAATTACTCTGTGTCTTTACAGGACAGTGCATTTATTGACTATCTTTACCCTGGAAGCAAGCAATTTCTTATTAATTAATATTTAACTATATTAAGATTGATACTTACGAAAAATATGCCAACAATAGCCAAAATGGTGCCAAGCGCAACAGCTGCTGATATTGCCATGACTGCCCAAAATGGAAGGCCTCCATCACCTGGACCTATGAATTGGAGCAGGCATATTAGTGGTGGTATAACAAGGATCACTTGTGTAGCTGTCCAGGGCCTGTGGCTTCCAAAGGCCATTTAGACCACTCACCAACTCAATGCTCTTCCCTCTCATCTGCATACACTCATGTCAGTGAATTCTTCTGTCTACAGCATAGGCATTGTAGCCTGCAAGCACAACTAAGGAAGCCAGTGCGGAGATGCCTCACCTCCTTGCAACCTTCCCCCCAGACTGGTCACAGTTGTAGTTCCCAACTTCCCTCATGCTATTAGGCCAGTGTACTTTGTGGTAATAATCTACTGTGGGCTTGGGGGTGGAAGGTGTTTAGTCATTTGAAAAAACAGGCTGCACAACTGGCAGTGAGATGCTAGTAACATTCCATGTGAGCAAGTGGGGGTTGAACACATGGGGGTTGCACTGTCCTCAATGAGGGACAGGGGATGGCTAGGCACACAGCCCACCCTCAGGGGATGGGGATGGTGATTAATGGTTGCACAGGCTATATTGAGCTATTCTCAGGGAGTACTGGGGTGTGGGGTTATGCAGCAGGCTCCAATGCACAATTCACATGGGATAGGGAGGTAGGATGCTTGAATAGGCAATACACAGTTCCTCAAAGGGATTGAGGATAAGGTTGCACAGGCCTCAATGCACAGTCCTCATGGAGAATTGGGGAGGGCACACACCCCAAAGCGCATTCATTGGTGGGATGGGGAGACCACGGTTACTCAGGCAGTAATGCACTATTCTCAGGTGAGGCAACTGGTGTGAACACAGGCTGCATGGTGGCTCAGTCCTTGGGGGAAAAGGGAAGGTTATATGTTCCACAATGCACTATGTTAAGGGGCCAGCTGGGGTGGGCACAGGCTGCTTGACAAAATTCTCTAGGGTTAGGGGGAAAAGGCAGGGCATGTGTCTGATCCTACGTGGATGGGCCTTCTTTGTCATCTCACCATCAACCTTGGCATTGTGATTACTAGTGATGAGTGGCATAGGCAATATTCAAATTTGCGATATTTTGTGAATTTTTGGCCAATTATTTGCCATAAATTCACAAATTCGAGAATTTGTGATCTACAGTCATTATTCACTTGATTTCAAAAATCGTTAATGTCATATATTTGCAATAAAAATTAGCGATTAGAACATTTGCGATCAAGACTAAGGGGTAGGAAACTTTACTATTGGTTGCTAGGGATGTTGCTAAGTGCTGATATTCGCGATCAACACTATTCGCGAATACGAATATATAGCACTATATTCTAAATATTCTGGAATTCTCAAAATGGCGATATTCGCAATTAAAATTCGTGATTCGAATATTCACGCTCAACACTAGTGATTACTGTGGCTGGTTCTCCTGACTGTAGATATGGCAGGTTGTGTAAAAAGTCTATGTTACCCTTAATCTGCCATTGAGACATATAATCATACTCTAAAGGCTGGTTAAAAAGAAATTTCCTTAAAGTAGTAGAGATACAGTATTACTTAGGTGTTTTCAGTTTCCCTTATTTGAAAACTGGATAAAAATTTTTGCCCAGTTTCAGATTATTTTTATGGTAAAATCAATATAATAATAAGCAAATTAGGTAATCCAGCACAATTAGACACAACTATTTGCTCATCTGTGATGCCAAGTTTATCAAGTCCTTTACTTGAGAATTTTGACTTCAAAAACTTACAGAAAAGGACTTTTTTGGCTTATTTGCTCAACAGTTTTGTGAAACTTTGAACTCTGAAAAAAATAAACTATAATTATAAAAAAAAAATGTGTGAGAAGGTGATATGGTTAAGCCAGATTTATTAACTGTGACTTTTTAAAAAGTTGGAAAAATTGTTGAAAAGTTACTTGAGGAGAGAGGTGGCATAGAAAGTGGAGCAAAGTCTCACCAAATTTATCAAAGCATTTGATAAATTTAGTGCATAATATGCATATACAGTTTCTTCTTATCAAATTGGTTTTAAAAATTCCACATTTAATAAATGTTCCCCATTGAATTTTCAGGTCTCCACTTGTTTGGACTGACCCACCAAAGAAACTGGATCCTACGATGGGCCCAGGCTCTGATACAGTCATGAATCTCAAAAGCCCATCTAGGCACTTTAACCACTTGAAGACCACAGGTTTATACCCCCCTAGTGACCAGGCCCTTTTTTACAAATCCGCACTACATTACTTTCACCGTTTATTGCTCGGTCATACAACTTACCACCCAAATGAATTTTACCTCCTTTTCTTGTCACTAATAGAGCTTTCATTTGGTGCTATTTCATTGTTGCTGACATTTTTACTTTTTTTGCTATTAATAAAAATGTAACAACATTTTTGCAAAAAAATTACATTTTTCCCTTTCTGTTGTAATTTTTTTTTAAAAAAAACTACATTTCCATATACATTTTTCACAAAATTTATTGTTATTCATGTCTTTGATAAAAAAAAAAATCCAATAAGTGTATATTTATTGGTTTGGGTAAAAGTTATAGCGTTTACAAACTATGGTGCAAAAAAGTGAATTTCGGCATTTTGAAGCAGCTCTGACTTTCTGAGCACCTGTCATGTTTCTTCAGGTGCTAGAATGTCAGGATAGTATAAATACCCCCCAAATCACACCATTTTAGATAGAAGACACCCCAAAGTATTCGCGGAGGGGCATGGTGAGTTCATGTGTCATTTCATTTTTTTTCACAAGTTAGCGGAAAATGACACTTTCTGAGGAAAAATAATAATAATAAAGTTTCCATTTCTGCTAACTTCTGGCAAAAAAAAATAAAATCTCAGGCGGACTCACTATGCCCCTCAGTGAATACCTTGGGGTGTCTACTTTCCGAAATGGGGTCATTTGTGGGGTGTGTTTACTGTTCTGGCATTTTGGGCGGGGCTAAATTGTGAGCAGCCATGTAAAACCTAAAGGTACTCGTTGGAATTTGGGCCCCTTTGTGCACCCAGGCTGCAAAAAAGTGTCACACACGTGGTATCGCCATACTCAGGAGAAGTAGGGCAATGTGTTTTGGGGTGTATTTTTACATATACCCATGCTGGGTGAGAGAAATATCTCTGTAAATTGTCAACTTTGTATAAAAAAATTTAAAAGTTGTCGTTTACAGAGATATTTCTCACACAAAAGTATGGGTATATATAAAAATACACCCCAAAGCACATTGCCCTACTTCTCCTGAGTACGGCGATACCACATGAGTGACACTTTTTTGCAGCCTGGGTGCACAAAGGGGCCCTAATTCAAATGAGTACCTTTAGGATTTCACAGGGCATTTTTACGCATTTGGATTCCAGACTTCTTCTCAGGCTTTAGGCCTCTTGCACACGGGCGTCATGTTTGACGCCCGGATAAGAGGTGGGTTCGTTGCGGGAATCGCCACGATTTTTCTGCACGTGTGCTAACGTTTGTAGTGCATTTAGCACGCGCGTGAAAAAATCCACATGCTTGGTACCCAGACCCGAAGTCAGACTTCATCACTGAAGTCCGGTTTCGGGATGAGTATTCTGTATATGTAATTATTTTCCTTTATAACATAGTTATAAGGGAAATTAATCGCATTCGAATTGCAGAATGCAATGTTCCCCGGGCTATAGAGGGTTAAAAATAATAAAGAGTTAACTCACCTTCTCCCATTGTACGCGCAGAGCCCCAGAACGTCTTCTCTCTTGATGATTGCTTGCTTCAGGACCTGTGGTGACGTCACAGGGTCACATGGTCCAATCATAGAAGCATTTGAGTGGACCATGTGACCCATGTGATCCTGTGACGTCACCAAAGGTCCTTCATCCAACAAAAAGTGAATGGCACAGATTTTTTCATTCGCATCGATCAATGCACTTGCGTTCCGCAAAAAATATAGAACATGTCCTATTCTTGTCCGCAATTGTGGACAAGAAAAAGCATTTTCTATATAGTTCTGGCAATGTGCGGATCTGCAAAATGCGGAAAGCACATTTCCGGTGTCCGTATTTTGCGGATTCGTAGATCCATGGATCCGCAGATCCATGGATCCGCAAAACACATACGGACGTCTGAATGAGCCTTACAGGGGGGTGATTAGTGACAGGGGGGGTGACAGGGGGTGATCAGGGGGGGTGACATGGGTGGTCAGGGGTTAATCAGTGATGGGGGGTGGGGGGAGGGGGGTGTGCAGTGATTGGTGCACTTTCCCAGACAAAGGGACCACCAGACGAGCAGATAGCAGGCATATCAGACACTGTTTACAAAACAGCGTCTGATATGCGATTTAAATGCGTTTTTTTCCGCATCTACAGCCTTCCAGCGCATGATCAGCGCTGGCAGGCTGTAGTTTCAGTTGTCCCGGCTCCGATCGCATGAACGCGCGCGCGTTCATGCGAAATCTCGGGTCTCACAAGATGACGCCGATAGGCGTGACTGAGACCTGAGAGAGCCGCCGCGCTGACGCCCATCGGCGTTAGCGTGGCGGCAAGTGGTTAACTACTGTATGTAGAATTTGTTTTTTTGTTTGTTTTTTTATTTTCTTTTTTATTTAACAAAATGGGGCACATAAAATCTATATAAAAAGTTAAGTTCCTTTTTCAATATATCAGTTAACAAATTTCAATAAATAAAAGTCATAGTGTAACAAACACATTTTATCCTTACTTTTTGTGGTAGTAGCATTTTGTCCTCCTGTAGTAACAGGGCCTATTGGAATAAATGGAGCTACAGTAGTGGTCAAAACTACAGTAGACGTTGGAGGAACAGTGGTAGTTGCAAGTGCAGTAGTAGTTGGAACTGAAGTAGATGTTGTAGGTTTAATAGTTGTTGGAACTGCATTAGATATAAGTGCAGTAGTAGCTGAAACAGCAGTAGATGTTGTAGGTGCAGTAGTAGCTGGAGGTACAGTAGTAGAAAGTGCAGTAGATGTTGGAGATGCAGTAGAAGCTTGAGCTGCAGTAGATGTTGCAAGTGCAGTAGTAACTGGAGCTGAAGTAGTTGTTGGATCTGAAGTAGATCTTTGAGGTTCAGAAGCAGTTGGTGTTTTAGTAGTAGTCAGTGTTACAGTAGTAGTTGCTGTTTCCGTAATAGTTAGAGGTGCACTTGCTGTTGCTGTTTCAGTGGTAGTCAATGCTGCGGTAGTAGTTAGAGCTACAAAAGTAGCTGTAGTGATAGTGGAAGGTACAGTAGTAGTGGAAGGTGCCATAGTTGTTGAAGATTCAGTAATAGTTAAAGATTCATTGCTAGTCGATGATTCAGAAATAGTCAGTGATTCAAGAGTACTTGGAGCTTCAGTGGTAGTTGCTGCTTTAGTAGTAGATGGCAATTCACTAGTTGCTGGAGGTGCAGTAGAGGTTGATGCTACAGTAGTAGTTGATATCTCGTTAATAGTTGGGAGTGTGATTGTAGTTAGTTCTCCAGTAGTAAGGGAAGTTTCTGTAGTAGTTACTGTTTCAGTAATAATAGTTAGAGTTGCACTAGCTGTTGGTGCTTCTGTAGCAGTTGGTGCTACACTAGTGGTTTGAGGATTAGAAGTGGTTGAAGATAGTACTTCAGCAGTAGTTGGAGCTTCAGTAGAAGTGGATGCTTCAGTAGTAATTGGTGTTTTAGTAGCAGTATTAATTGGTGCCACGGTAGAAGATGAAGCTTCAGTAGTAGTAAGAGGTTCAGTACTGGTTGAAGCTTCTGTAGTAGTCAGTGCTTCAGTAGTGGTTGGAGCTTCTCTAGTAGTCAATGCTTCAGTAGTAGTGGACACTTGAATAATAGTGGATGCTTCAGTAGTAGTGGACCTTTCAGTAGTAGTTGGTGCTTCAGTAGAAGTTAGAGCTTCAGTTGTAGTTGGTGCTTTAATAGTAGTTGCTGCTTCAGTAGAAGATAGAACTACCTTAGCAGTTGGTGATTCAGTAGAAGTTAGAGCCCTATTAGTACTTACTGCTTCAGTAGTAGTTTGTGCTTCAGTAGTAGTTGGAGCTACAGTAGCAGTTGATGATTCGGTTGAAGTTGGAGCCCAAGTTGTACTTTGAGCTCCAGTAGTAGTAGAAGCTTCAGTAGAATTTGGCGCTTCAGTAGTATTTGCTACATCAGTAGTAGTTGCTGCTTTAGTTGTAGTTGGAGCTTCTGTAGTAGTCAATTCAGTAGTAGTTTGAGCTACAATAGTAGTTGGAACTTCAGTACTAGTTAGTGCTTCAGTAGTCATCAATGTTTCATTAGAAGACGGTGCTTTAGAAGAAGTTGGAGCTTCAGTAGTAGTTTGAGTTTCAGTAGTAGTTGACACTTTAGTAGAAATTGGAGCTTCAGCAGTAGTTTGAGCTTCAGTAGTAGTTAATAATTCAGTAGAAGTAGGAGCTTCTGTAGTAGTTGGAGCTTCAGAAGTAGTTGATCCCTCAGTGGTAATTAAAGCTTCATCAGTAGGTTGAGCTTCAGTTGTAGTTGATGCTTCAGTAGAACTTGGATCTTCAGTAGTAGTTTGAGCTTTAGTAGTACTTGGTGCTTCAGCTGTAGTTACTGTAACTGTAGAGGTTAGAGCTAAATTGGCAGTTGATTTAGTCAAAGTTGGAGCCCCAGTAGTAAATTGAGCTTCAGTAGTAGCTGGTGCTTTAGTAGATGTTGAAGTTTCAGTAGTAGTTTGAGCTTCAGAAGTAGTTGGTGCTTCAGTAGAATTTGGAGCATCAGTAGTAGTTTGTTCATCAGTAGTAGTTAGAGCTACAGTAGTAGTTGGGTCTCCAGTACTAGTTAGTGCTTCAGTAGTAGTTGGTGCTTCAGTAGAAGTTGGATCTTCAATAGTAGTTTGAGCTTCAGTAGTAGTTGGTGCTTCAGTTGTAGTTGCTGCAAAGGTAGAAGTTAGAGTTAAAGTAGCAGTTAGGGATTCAGTAGACGTTATAGCCCCAGTAGTGATTGGAGCTCCATTAATAGGCGGTTCTTCAGTAGACGTTGAAGTTTCAATAGTAGTTTGAGCTTCAGAAGTAGTTGGTGCTTTAGTAGAAGTTGGTGCCTCATTAGTAGTTTGAGCTACAGTAGTAGTTTGAGTTCTAGTACTAGTTAGTGCTTCAGTAGTAGTTGGTGCTTCAGTAGAAGTTGGAACATCAGTACTAGTAGATCCTTCAGTAGTAGTTAAAGCTTCAGTAGTAGTGGATGCTTCAATAGAAGTTGGATCTTCAGTAGTAGCTTGAGCTTTAGTAGTACTTAGTGCTTCAGTTGTAGTTGCTGCAACAGTAGAAGTTACAGATACATTAGCAGTTGGTGATTCAGTTGAAACTGGAGCACTAGTAGTAGTTTGGGATTCAGTATTAGTTGATGTACCCGGAGAAGTTGAAACTTTAATGGTAGTTGGTGGTTCAGTAGAAGTTGAAGCTTCAGTAGTAGTTGGAGCTCCAGTACTAGTTAGTGATTTAGTAGTAGTTGGAGCTGCAGTTGCAGTTGATCCCTCAGTAGTAGTTAAAGTTTCAGTAGTAGTTTGAGCTTCAGTAGCAGTGGGTAATTCAGTAGTAGGTAGTGCTCCAGTGGAATTTGGAGTTTCAGTGGTAGTTTTTGCTTCAGTAGTACTGGGTGCCTCGGTAGAACTTGGAGCTTCAGTAGTAGTTGGTGCATCAGTAGAGGCTGAAGCTTCAGTAGAAGTTGGAGCTTCAGGAGTAGTTAGTGCTTCAGTAGAAGTTAGTGATTCTGTAGAAGTTGGAGCTACTGCAGTAGTCAATTCAGTAGTAGTTTGAGATCCAGTAGTTGTAGGAGCCTCAGTACTAGTTTGTGCTTCAGTAGTAGTTGATAATTCAGTAGAATTTGGAACTTCAGTAGTAGTCAGAGCTTCAGTAGTAGCTGATGGTTCAGTAGTAGTTAAAGTTTTAGTAGTAGTTGGAGCTTCAGTAGTAGCTGGTGCATCAGTAGTAGTTTGTGCTTCAGTAGTAGTTGGTGCTTCAGTAGGAATTTGAGCTTCAGTGGTAGTTGGTGCATCAGTAGAAGTTGAAGCTTCAGTAGAAGTTAGTAATTCTGTAGAAGTTGGAGCATCTGCAGTAGTCAATTCAGTAGTAGTTTGAGATACAGTAGTTGTATGAGCCTCAGTACTAGTTTGTGCTTCAGTAGTAGTTGGTAATTCAGTAGAAGTTGGAGCTTCAGTAGTAGTTGGTGCATCAGTAGAAGCTGAAGCTTCAGTAGAAGTTGGAGCTTCAGTAGTAGTTAGTGCTTCAGTAGAAGTTTGAGCATCAGTAGTAGTTGGAGCTTCAGTGCTTGTCTGGGTTTTGACTTGATATGCTTTAACAGAAAATGAACAAATATGTCCTTATTTACATGTTAACATGAGACTCATTTACCTACATTCTAGATCATGGGTCAGATTTAAACCAAATGCAATTACTGGCTTCTATTATAGGAAAAAGCATTTTACCTCTTTCAAGGTAGTGCATTTTAACCCTTCCCAAATCTGTCATACCCGCTGTGTGCCTGTTGTTGTGCACTGAAGACACTTAGGGGGTCATTTATGAAACAGAAATATGCTTATACTAGGCATTTTTCTGGTACAGATTGCGGTACAAATGTGTTTTGTGCAGCAATCTGCGACTTTTCCTTGCTCGAGTCTAAAAAAAGGGGATGTGGTGTGGGTGGGGAAGGGGACGGGATAAGAAGCTATCTTAAATCTAGAAGCAGTTGTGGATCCACCGAAGTTTTGTAGAGGCACACACCTCTACATAACTTCGGTCATCCACCTCCAGTTTAGGGCATTATTAAGACCTATGGGGTCATTTAGGAAACAGAAAAAAGCCTATACTAGGCATATTTCTGGCACAGATTGCGACATAAAGGTGCTTTGTGCCACAATCTGTGACTTTTGCATGCTCAAGTCTAAAAATGGGGACGTGGTGTGGGTGGGGAAGGGGACAGACCAGCAGGCCCTTCTCATTTACTATTTTATACGCCTATTTTAGGCGTAGAATCTTTTCTAAATGTAAGACAGCTAAGAAGCTGTCTTACATTTAGAAGCAGCAGTGGATTCACCAAAGTTATGTAGAGGCTGGCACCTCTACATTACTTCGGCTATCCACCTCCAGTGCATGGCTTTATTTAGACCGGTGTCTAAAACGCAGGTCTTAATAAATGTGCCCCCTAATGCTTATCATGGAGTTTTAACCCAATTGTAGCCACAGCATATGAGTGTTCAAATACCCCGAGCATTTTGCTTCTAGTGTCTAAATCTCTCACACATTGTTATGGCAGCCTTGGACCTTCTGAAGGCTCCTACCATAATAAAGTTTCTTATTCGGCCCTGCTTCCCTGCTTGTTGTAGGTGCTGAATAGGAAGGTAGCGATTTTCCCATACACTGAAATGGTAAATCTTTGCAGCCTTTGGTGATCAGATGATGGTCCGTTAAAGTCCCCTAGAAAGACTAAATAGGGAAAGACTAAAAAATGGTAAACAGCATACCATACAGACTAATAAAAATTTAAAATGGGCTGGCTATTTGTCTTTTCTTTTTCCTTACCTCCACAAAGAATTGAATAAAAGAGATCAAAAAGTCATAGGCACCTGAAAATGGTATCAACGAAAAATACATAGACGTACAGTAAATATAACATGAATGTAAATATAAAAAAAAACAAGGGAAAAAACATGCTCCATATGGCTGATATGTGAATGTAAATATTAAAAAAGTCATGGATTCGGAGAGGCAGGTAATAAAAAGAAAAAAAATGCAAACTTGCTTCAGAAAGGGGTTAGAAATGGGGTTATCTTTTACTGGACCTTCTGGTTCCAATATATTAAGGTCTCAGGACCTACGGTATGCCCATGGTGGTACTCTGGTGGGAAAGTCTAATCCCGATTGACAGTTATCTTTAACTGATCCATACTAGGGTTTACACATAGTAGCAGCTATGGGGCTTTAGAGCTGCTATAGTTGATAAAGATGAAGCAATCACCATGGCAACTATTATGTTTAGAACTCTAATAGTTTCTGTATACCCCTTTTTTCACAGTACATAAATTTTTCTATGTGTTGTTATCTGTTTAATACTTTATGACTGGGCCTAATTGCTGTTTGGATACATGGCAAATCAAATCTATCATGAGTTCCAGATCAAAGTCCACTCAGATATGGAGCAAAGGGCTTAGGGGGTTAGATGCAGCTACAGACGTTGAATTCAGGAGGGCATGTGCTGACAATGGCCGGGTACATGAGTACCTGATTCTCGCAGCGTTAATTACCACTAAGAGCTCGTTATGTACCCAGCCAGCGGCAGAGAAGATGACTTAGGCGGCCTCCTAGGCATTAGCCCACCACTGTGAAATTTCCTTGTAAGGTCTATAACCATTCTGCCCCTGAGTGAAGTTATGGAAAATTTGATTTGAATTACTTCGTCACGAAGCACATTTTTTTGCATATAGTGGGCACAATGACGGGAAACGGTGATGGGGCCACCCCCATAATTGAACCCCTCAGATACCACGTTCTTCACATCTGAGATTAACAGGTAAGATAAAAACTTACCTTATCCATTTGATCATGTAGAGGCCGCCGCGGCCATCTTGATTGAAGACACCGAGAGAAATCCCACGCAGTGACGTGATGATGTCATCATACGATTTTGTGCGGTATCTTCAATTAAGATGGCTGCAGTGGCCTCTTCGCAAGCAAATGGTTGAGGTGAGTATGAATTTTTTTAGTTTTTACCACCAGTTCAGGGAAAATTGATTGGGATCAAGGTCCACTTTGGATGCTTTGATTCGCTTCTCACTAATTAAGGTCATATTCTATGCACATTCCATCTGTGGCTTGTTTGCCATATTGTCTATCCTCTCATTGTCTCCTTCTTCTTTCTTTCATATTTCTTATATGCTTCACATTGCTTTGAAAGAACAATGCACGCCAGTCATGATATGACCTTACTTATAACTTTCATCAATATTTCATGTTCTCTTCTTCTAAATACAGCTAGATGTGCTGTCATATATACAAACTACAGATAGGGACCCTGAGGACCACAACTAGAGATGAGCTAAATTCTTGAAAATTAAATTCGGCTGCTTTGCCAAATTTTACAAAAAAATTCACTTTGTGACAAAATACTTTGTCATGAAGCACATTTCTTTGTAAGTAATTCCCCGTCATTGTACCTCTCAGATACCACATTCTAATAAAAAAAAAATTAAATCATACTCTCCTCATCCATTTGATCACAAAGAGCCTGCCACTGCAATCTTCATTGAAGATCCAGCGCAAAATCTCTTGTGGCGCGTGATGACATCATCAAGATGGCAGGCATAGTGGGGTCACACTGGATCTTCAATCAAGATAGTGGCTGCGGGCTGTTAGCACTTAAATGGATAAGGTGAGTTTGACTTTTTGTTTTTTTAACCCATTTCAGGGAAAATCGATTTGTTACCAAGAAACACAAGGAAATTCAGCTTCTCCGCTAATCAAATTTTGCCTGAAATTCAGATCGAAATTCACGTTGGACAATTTAATTCATTCAACACTGAATACAACTGAAGGAGATCAGTACGAAAATTTGACTTGCTGGCATTTCACTGATGGACAAATTTTCCATTAAAGAGAAATAATTACCCATTTAAGACAACACAAGCTAAAATATGGATTCAGACCTGCCCATATGGAAGACTATATAAAAAATAGAAACTCCAAATGTAATAGAGAAGGACACACACCTATAAAAAGCTTGTTTTTACACCACCATGGAGGTTCTCCAAAACAAAAAACTTCTCTACATCTTCTACAGTAATTGAGAGAAGAATATGAAGATATTGCGGATGAACGGAGATGAAGGTTTCTGATAAGATTTATTACCCTCGAACCAGTACATACACAACTTTTTGCATTGGGAAGATCCTGGTCCAGAGACATTTTAGTACATGTATCCAGCCAGACTATTATAGGACTCAATCTGAAGGACAACACATTTTTTATAAATATTTATAACATGTTACACACCTCCTTGAGAGAGGTTCCCTCTTTCTCCTAGAATTGTGAGGATCCGTAGACAGAAGAATATATCCCAACAAATCCTTAAGAACCTTGTTTTTCCAATTGGGACCCAGACTACACTCTTTTTCTCACCTCATATTGTTTTCGTCTTTCACTTACTTCAATAGTATTCTCCAGCAGCCATCATGTGCAATCAGTTGGATCTTTACCTATTCACTCCTTAAATACGTGATATTTGTCAGTTGTATAACTTAATCAACCATCCAATTACACGAGCCAACATCTAACTTATGTCTATCGCCAGTTAAAATGGGTTGTTCTCTTTAGAAAACCCATTTTCATACCTTATTAAGGAATGTTAAAAGAAAATACTGCTTGGTAGGGATAATCCATCAGCGCACCAAGGACCAGGTCCTAACTTCTTGGTGCACCTCAGCTCCTTCGCTTTTCTGTCTTAGACACACCTCTGTTGTCTTGAGTGACACAGCCAGGCATCCTTATTGAGCTTTTGTCTGGCAGTGTAATCCAGCACATGCACCTTAGATTCTGTAATTGGCACATGCACAGTACATCTCCTTTAAGGTTCAATGTTAATAAGATCGTCAGCAAAGGGGCAATCCAAAGGAAATGTACGGCACCTGTGCTGATTATATCATCTATGGCGCATGCACAGTATTACAGTACATCTCCTTTGAGGTTCAATGTTGATAAGATCATCAGCAAAGGAGCAATCCAAAGGAAATGTACGGCACCTGTGCTGATTATATCATCTATGGCGCATGCACAGTATTACAAGCAAAAAAGGTATAGTGTTTATCAGCAGGATCAATTCTATACAAAAAAGTAGCCTGTCTTCAGCAATATTATGACAAGATGAATGAGTAAGTGGATTGTTTTTTTTTTAAATTACCCACAAGTCACAAACGATGCTGACAGTGGTCCCCGTTCACGCCTCGGCATCTTTGGGCATGTCGGATTATGTTGGCTGATACTGCTTTCAACATCACAAATACTATCAGCAGCATCCCTGTTAAAGAGCTGCAAGCAGGAACAGCCGACAGACTCCGACCTGCCCAGAGATGCAGAGATATGAATGGGTCCACGTTTAGTATCTTTTGTGACATGTGAGTAACTAAAAAAAAAAACAATCCACTTGCTTGTTCATCTTGTCACACTATCGTTGGAGACGGGCTACTTTTTCGTGGGCCACCTTGTACCAACAGCACACCTGGTTTAATAGGGTTGATCCAGCTTACATGTCCTTTATAGGTTAACAGTTTAGGATGCACATGTTTCAACCAGAGTGGAGAATTATTACAAAATGGTCTCCTGCTCTGGAGGACCTGTCCTTGTCCTGCATTACAAAGGCAACCTATTGATATAATAAGAACTGTGTAGTACTCCATATTCCCTTTACTGGTGCTGCAGAGAACTTGAACACTTACAGCTAATTAAGCCTACAGCTTATCTCTGGACATCCAAGCAGTTGAACAACTTATGATCAGCTTTTTGTCAATTGACCCTTCTAAAAAGTTGAAATTGTCTAAAGAGGACAACGACTTTAAAAGATAATCTCATTGTTAGCCTCCTCTCTGCATTTTCAGTGGGGGCTTAGTAGGTTAGATGCAGCTACAGCAGTTGAATTAAGGTGGGCATGTGCGGACACTGGCCATGTACATGTGTACCTAATTCTCGCAGCGTTAATTACCACTAAGAGCTCATTATGTACCAATCCAGCTGCAGGCTTAGGCACCCTCCTGGGCATCGGCCCACCGTTGTAAAATTTCCCTGTAAGGTCTATGGCCAATCCACCCCTGAGCGAAGTTATAGAAAATTCAATTTGGCTTCTTCACTGAATTTCCCAAAGAAAAGCATTTCCAACATTCATTGACCTGAAGAACCCAGTGCTAACCATATAGGGCAGCATAACTAAAATTTACTATTTTATGAGTGGGCGGGTATCTTGGTTCCTCCCACTTAGGGTATTCCGAGATATTTTTACTAATGATCTATCCTCAGTCTGGATTGGCCATCAGTATCTGATTGGTGGGGAAGCAGCAAGAAGGCCCCAGCACTACTGCAAGTGTCAAAGCATTCTCAAACAGATGATGGGGGGGAGTCTCCATTCTCGGACCTCCACCAATCAGATATTCATGACCTATACAGAGCTCATAAGTAAAAATATCTCAGAAAAACCTTTTAAGGCTACTTTCCGTCATGGATCAGCAAACATGCTTCTGTCATAATAATACAAGCATCTGCATCCGTTCTTAATGGATCCAGTTGTATTATCTCTAAAATAGCCAAGATGGATCCGTCTCTATATTAATCTAAAGTCAATGAGGGACGGATCAGTTTTCTTTTGTGCCAGAGAAAATGGATCCGCCTCTATTGACTTACATTGTGAGTCATGACAGATCCGTATTGCTCCGCACCACATCGCGGACAGAAAAACGCTGCTTGCAGCGTTTTTAATTAGGTCCAAATAAATTTGGTTTGCATTAACAGTGCCCAATTGCCCTGAAATGTTGTATATGACACTTTGAGGTCTCCTAGGATTGTAGAAGATTTGTGAACGATCGTGTGATTTTCAAAAGTTGGGAAGAATGCCACGTGAAGCTTGTTTTTATACACCATCATAGAAGGTCTCCTTAACATACGGTAATGTAAACTTCTTCTCTAAATCTTCTGCAAGCTGACAATCCTATTCATCATATCACTTCACAATTAGGAATATGAGGAACATCTACCCAGAGGTAATTTTGTCAAATATTCTTATAAAAGATACTTTATGTGTAACTTATGCTATTAGGCTCCATTCACATGTCTGCAAGTGTTTTGCGGATCCACGGATCCGCAAAACATGGACATCGGCGCATATCGACATATATATATATATGCTATAGCGGACAAGAATAAGACATGTTCTATTTTTTTCGGGAACTGAGCGGGCGGGACATCGTCTGTCCCCATTGAAATAATGGGTGCGCAATTCCGTTCCGCAAAATGCGGAACAGAATTGCGGACGTGTGAATGGAGCCTTAGTATTATATTATACGTGTTTCTGTTATTGCTATATTGTATTAAAATAAATTGCCTGCTTCTGCCCCCCTCACACTCATTACTGTCTCTGAAATTATTTAATCCTACACAGAAGTCTGTACACAGTCTATTGAGGTCTATGGAGAGGAGGAGGACGACAAGCTGCTGAGGCAGATAGAGGTCAGCTACTACTGAGAGATTTATATCTCCCCAGTGCAGGTTTATCAGATGAAACATTATCCAGCTCTTAGGTGAGAATATAAATCACTCACATCCCTGTCTGGTCTCTCTCTCTCTGTATGCTGTTAACTGATCTTTCCTGTTTATGGATCTTGTGAGTGAATTCAGAGAGAGTGAACAGGGCAGGGAGGAGGAAATACGTGCAAAACAGGTACTTTTCTTGAATAAACTATGTTATAAAGTTCACTATTTTCAGCTTTACTATTGAAATTTGAAAATAAAACTTTTTTGAAAAAAAAAAAAAAACTTTTAAGGGGCGTCTTCAAATATTATGTGCACAATGACAACACCTCAAAGCAAGTACTGTACGGGGACTTAATTGGAGATTTACTTAATAAAGTAAAAACAAATTGTAACACAGGTGTCCCGAAATTTAAACTCACCGTTCAATACCATCAAGATAAAGAGGAAAAGTGGCTTGGATCTACTTCCAGTCCCCATGCTGTCTATGACTTAGTCCTGTGTCTTGAAGATGTAGATACACAATATGCCAAACTCATTGAAATAGGAAATAACATCTTTATATACCATTTGTGATGAGATGATGAACTTCAGAAACAATGTCTGACGTGTCACGTTACCTAAATCCGACAGTCGGACAACCCTTTTCAAGCTTCACATAAGCTTGAAACAATTGTCAAGAAGATTATTTGAGCAATTATGATTTCCATGCATAATTTATTAAGTGTCACAATGGAATGTATCAGGGCTTATCTGATCGGATATGGTTGGTAAAAATGAGTTTCCTTTCTCTCACTAGTGACTACATCATGTAAAAATTATTTTTTGAACGAGGAGAATTTTTGAAAAATGTAAAGTATATGTCCACTTTAGATAATCCCTTTTATTCCGCATAGAATAAGATAATCCTACAACCAGTCAATCATCAAATGCTCTAGTTCCCTATGGCTCCATCACAAAGATTAAGAAGCATGACACATGTCTCGCGGAATTGAAGGTGCTGTCCATGTAATGGTAAGTCATGCTGGCACCTTCAGAAAAAAAAAGATGCTAGTTATGCTAGTTGTAGCTGCTCTCTTCTCTGCTTAACAGATGAGGGTTGTGATAAATTGAGGCCTACCTTTTAGTCTCTAATATCTGTATATGATTTTACTTAAATGTTGAGGGATATTGTCTTTATTATCTGTTATTGTGTGATTCTGACCCTGACCATACTAAACCTTAAAGGTGCCAAGAAGTCTGTCATGGGATATATATCTCCTTGGATAATCCAATTAGACTCAAGGCTAAAAGTTGAGCTACCATGGCAGTGAAGATTTCTATTGGAATCAAGTTAGCAGTATGTCTGTCATGATCAACTTAGGACCAATGCTGTTGGGAGCAGAAATACACGTCATCCAATTAGTGCCTGACAGCTAGAAACTGGATCTTTTGTAACTGCTAAATGAGATGCATACTGCTCTGTTAAGGAAATGCAGAGACGGCGGCTCCTTCCCAATACGTCTCATAGATCTTTGAGATTGCAAACTAGAATTTGAGCTGTAACTATAAATTCCTGGTACAATGCACATATTAATAACTAATAATTTCATCTGGTATATGGTAGGCATCACAGGGAGTCTAAACACCCCACCCACGACAGCTGGCATCGCCAAATAAAAAGGATCTACAACTATGGACCCCCTACATCGGTCATATTTGGTATTAAAACGATGATGAACCATGCCTTATGAATAAGTGGCTAGGAGGGCATACTTGATTAATATTTCACAACTACCAGCTGAGTGAGAGAGGTGGAGTATGCGCATGTAATGAATGCCTTCCCAGAAGCCTTGGACAAGAATGGGAGGAGATTCCTCTCAGCTCCACCCTCTACTGAAGTGGGATAAAAATTATGGATTTTTGACATTTCTTTGAAACAATTTGGGGATCCATTCGACATTGGGTTGTGTTCTGCATTCCCTTTGTCTTTGGGAGCAGATCGGACACTTATCAAGCCATTCACTAAGGATTCTGTTTTAATCCTTCATTTTCATAAACTGTTTCCACATATCTATGTATGTCTGTTATTTCTTTTTATTTCTTGTGACCTAAGTGCTGTACATTTTTATTACATTGAAGCTACATTTGTAATGGTTTGCCTTGTGGCCTGGAACAAGCCCATTAAGCTTCATTTTAAGTATATGATTGCGGTTTGTGTTACTGTGTATCCGCTATAAGTGTGGCTAGTGCTACTGTGTGCCTGCTTGCTAATCGAGTACTGTAGGTTTTCTATGAGCCCCTAATCAATTTGTATATAACCGTATTTTTCACCCAATAAGACGTACCGCTGTGTACTAAAGTTCAAGGAAACTTGTTACTTTGTAACAATTAACTCAATTACCCAATAAATCACTGCTTAAACTTCTTAAAATCCCATTGGTTAAGCTATAATAAGCTAATTATCAACTTTAATCTGTTTAAACACACACCCTTTCCTTTATTAACCCTTTCACTCTGTCCTTATTATTTTATTCTATTACCTTTTATTAAACCTTAATCAATTTTTTTTAATACACATTTGCTTTGTTAACCATTCTATACTTTCATAATCTTTTCCCTATCATCATCATGCTACCAATCATCTACAGCTTTCTTTGTATAGCTATTATTAAATCTATCACCAATAACTTTTATTTTATAGCTACTATCTTTCCTATTAATAATAATTTCTCTCTATAGCTTCTACACTATCTTTGAAAAACAATAAACCATTTCCTATAACATAAAATAGACAGACAAAATAACTAAAATGCTGAAAGCCAATAATGCAAGCCAATAACCTATCCATGAAACAGGTACATCCCTTACAATGGCAGCCTTGTGCACAATGAGACATACAAAACCAGCTCTCTATTTTTTGATTGAAAATAGCTTTTATTAACAATCAGTTGTCAATGCAAAACATACATTATACTGCGACGCAGCGCAGGCTGAAACACAGTACAATAAATACTTATTTATTTACTCATTTTCATATACATTATAAAAATAAATAAAAAGAGCAATACAATACTTCAATACATATTTTTATCAAACCAACACCCTACCCACCCACAGCCCATATGGAGAGAGAGAGGGGGGAGAGAGAAAAAAAAGAAAAACCTATATACCAGTATACCATTGATTCCATATCTGTTCAAGAGCATTTTTTACTTCCCTTATTATACCAGCTTATTTTTTCCATTTTTATCATATTATTCCCAGATTTTTTCCATTCGCACACCAGAGGTTGGTCTTTTTTAGTCCATTTTTTTAAAATAAGCAATCTTGCCTGAAACAAAAGCTTACAAAGTACCTGTTTTACCATCTTTCGAGGCTATAAATGAATTGTTCCTCCCACTATACAAACTACCAGATCTTCATATATCTGTACTCCTAAAACTCTATCGATAATATGTGCAATTTCAAACCAATACCTAAATAATTTGGGGCATCTACAAAATAGGTACATAAGGCCTGCACGTTCTTCACCACATCTTGGAAATTCATCTGTTGTTCTTACACACATTTTTTTTTAATATTAAAGGTGTATGATGTAGCCTATGGATAAAAAAAACTGAGAGACCCTGTGTGAGGGCCTTATTGAAACCAAGGGTCAATTTCTCAAAATATCTTCCCATTTCTCGTCTGAGAGGCCATCAATATCTTTCTTCCATATTTCTTTTGCTGGTATTTTTATCTCTGTTTGTATTGATTTCATTAGCAAGCTATATCTCCTTGAAATATTGCCTTTAGCTTTTCCCTCCCTAAGAAATTGATCTGTATTCCTGGAAGAGGTCTTTTTATATTTCTCCGAATCTACTGCTGATGTAATTGCATCTCTTATTTGCAAATATTTAAAGTAATCTTTTCTTGGAATCCCAAATTATTTAATCAAATCCTTCAATTTATCGCCCTAAAAAATGTGACCAAGCAAACTAACACCCCTAGTCTCCCAATTTACATATTGCTTCCTTTTGTGAATCTCACACAGATTAATTTTATTCCATAATGGGGTGCATTTTAATTATCCTTTTATACCCATTTTTTTTTTTTTCTCTCCAATTGAAATCCATTAAATTCAATATTTGATTATAAGTGATTTTAATACCCAAAATACCTGATTATAGAGCCTCTAACAAACTAACCTGATGATTCTTTTTTTATCCTAGATATTCCTCCATTCCAAATTAAATTAAAAAATTAAATATTTTTTTGGAATCCAAATTAGGGCATTGTGCATAACATATAAAATCTTAGGGAGAAAAAAAAAACATCTTTATCAAATTAATTTGTCCCATCATTGACAATAGTAACTGGACATGAGCGAATCGAAGTTGACGAAGTGGAATTCATTATGCATTTCAGGAAAAATTTGATTTGCAACTAATGCGAATTTCCTCTCGCTTCGTGGTAACAAATCGCAATTTTTCCTAAAATGGCGGCAAAAATGGCAGCTACACATGTGACGAAATGGGGCAAAGAACTCTGGGAAGGTGGGAGGATCCATAATGCCATGCATGCAGCCAATTAGCAGCCTTCCTTGTAATGTCACAGCCCTATAAATACAGCGGCCATCTTGGATTCAGACATTTTCCAGCGTTCTGAGTGCTGGGACAGATATGAAAAGGCGCAAGGTAAAGCAATAGGAAAAATCTTAAAAAGAAAATAAAAGAAAAAAATATAAAAAAACGATTTATAAGTGCAGGGAAAGGATAGGGAAGAATAATTTCACAGCATATTAGTGCAAGGAGAGACGTCAGAAGGCGCTAGGGACAGTGCTAGAAAAGAGATTTACAAGTACAGGGAAAGATTATTTGGGGATCCAAATAGCTATTATACAGCTCTGTCATTCCAGCAATTTGTTCTTGTTATTGGGGTGCAAGTGCTATGTTGAAAAGCCTTTAGTAGCCTATTTCAGTACAAAAAGAAAAATAGATACGCACTTCACTGTTGCAGTTATTTGTGGTGAAAGCATTTAGTGGCCTATTTCAGTACAAAAAGAAAAATAGATACGCACTTCACTGTTGCAGTTATTTGTGGTGAAAGCGTTTAGTGGCCTATTTCAGTACAAAAAGATAAATATATTCGTCGCTTTTTAGGGGTGTTTTAATTTGATCTAAATTTATTTAGTTCAGCTAAAAGTATGTTAGACAGAGAAGTGCCAGGCCATAGACAGAGCAGTGGCAGAGGCCTAAATGGTTGTAGCGCAGGCAGAGGTCATAACAGAGTAAGGGGGTGTGGCAGCAGGGGTCACTTCGAGAGGCCTGAGCTCCCGGTGTCATCTTGACCAGCAACCCAGCGGTTCTTGAATGGTTAAGTCGGTCATCCACTTCATCTCAAGTGACATCAGATACCCCCAGCCAACAGTCGGTGTGTTCGTCAGACACAAGTCTTAGTTGGCATGGCCCGGGAGCAGGCCCTGTGCCCTCACCGGTCCTCAACCTACCTCTGTCCTTTGCTGTTCCCTCAGCCACAGAAGTATTGTATGCAGTGGGCTCAGCTCCACTATACAGCGAGGACGAGCTACTAGAGGGCAGTCAGCAGCTACTGCCCAGCCAAGATCTAGAGTTGACATCCGCCGCTTCCTCCACTAGGCGGGCAAGTAGTTATGAGGAGAGTGGCGTGGGAGGTGGTGTCGCGAGTGGTAAGGTTCCTGATCCAGAGACCGTTGAGGAGGACATCAGTGACGTGCAGACACTACTCAATGATGATAAAGCTGATGGCACTTGGGAGCCGGGTGCACAAGGGGCTTCATCATTAGTGATGAGCGGCAGGAGCAAAATTCGAATTTGCGATATTTTGCGAATATTCAGGCGAATATTCGCCATATATTCGAAAATTTGCGAATTCGTAATTTCCAGTCATTATTTTCTTGATTGCGAAAAATTCGCGTAAAATTTGCATAAAAATTTGCATAAACTAGTATTTAAAAGGTATCTTTTAAATACCAGTTTATGTGAATTTTTATGCAAATGTTATGCAAATTTTTATATGCGAATTTTCGAAATCAAGAAAATAATGACATTATTTTCTTGATTGCGAAAATTTGCATATAAAAATTTGCATAAAAATTCGCATAAACTGGTATTTAAAAAAACGAATATTCGCAATTGCAAATATAATTCACGATATTCGAAATATTCGCGAATTTTCAAAGTGTGGCAGTTTTTTGTTAAGCCGCCGGAGGAGGTGAACATTGCCATATGTTGAATCTGTGGGTAGAAGGTGAAGCGTGGACAGGGTGCCAATGTTGGCACTACAGCCCTGCGTCAGCATATGCAGTGTCACCATACAGTGGCCTGGGAGAACCGTGACTCCGATGTGGTGGTCCAGCCTGCCGCAGCAACTACTGCATCACCCAGTGGCATGCACCCGGTTTTAGACAGTCAAAGCTCCACCACTTCAGCCGAAGAGAGCTGTCTGGCATTCCCATCATCTGCTGGTCCCGATGCTCCTCCTCCTCTTTATCAGTCATTCTGTCAGCAATCGATCACCAAAGTGATAGCCAGAAGACAGCAGTATGAGTGCAATCCTCCAACAGCGCAGAAGCTAAATGTGCTCCTGTCTAAGTTGCTGGTGCTGCAGTCCCTCCCTTTCCAAGTGGTGGACTCTGCACCCTTCACCGAACTGATGGCTTGTGCCGAGCAGAGGTGGAGAGTCCCAAGCCGACATTTCTTTGCAAAATAGGCAGTACCAGCACAGCACAAATATGTAAAACAGAAGGTGGGCCAGTCTGTGTCTGCCAAATTGCACGGCAGCGCCGACCTGTGGAACTGTAACGACAGTCAGGGGAAATATATGTCCTTCACTGGGTGAATGTGGTTCCTGCACAGCCACACCAGCAACTTGACCAGGCGACCCTTCTTCCACCTCCCCGTTGTCACGGCATTGGTCCTGCAACAATGTCCACCTCTAACTCCTCATCCTCCACCATTTCCTCTACACTGCAGGGACAAGTTACAGTGCCCCTCCAGTATACCAAATGTGCAGGGAACAATGGTATCCTGCTGTTCTGTACCTGGTTTGCCTTGGGGAACGGAGTCACACAGGGGAGGAACTGCTCCGTTTGATTCATCAAGAAATCAAATCCTGGCTTTCTCCGTGACAACTGAAAATGGGAACCATGGTGACCAACAACGGGAAGAAAATGGTGTGGGTGCCACGTCAAGGAAAACTGAGCCATGCGCCCTGCATGGCACATGTGTTCAATCTGGTTGTCAGGCGGTTCCTTAAGTCTTCCTCCCATCTGCAAGACATCCTAAAAATGGCCAGGAAACTATACATGCACTTCAGCCACTCGTACACCGCAAAGCACACCCTCTTTAAACTGCAGCGGCAGAATGGCATCCCCCAACATAGGCTGACATGCGACATTTCCACCCGTTGGAATTCCACCCTCCATATTTTGATGATCCAAGCGAATAGGAGTACTCCTCTGTGTAACTTCGATGTCAGCCAGTGGCAGTTCATGCGTTACACCTGCCGTTTGCTCAGGCTCTTTGAGGACACCACGTTATTTGTCAGTCACCAGGAGTACAGGATGAACTACGTTATTTCACTGCTTCATGTCCTGGAACAGATAGTGGTAACAATGGATGAACTAAAAGAGGAAAAGGAAGGGGATGAGGACATTGGTGCACAGGCAAGGTGTCGCAAAATGGGTGGTTTTTCTACTGAGCTGACAGGAGAGGAGGAGCAGCCAGAGGAGCTACAGGGCAATGAGGAAGATGAGACAGAGGACCCAGACACACCGTGGCAGTATGCAGTGGAGATGGAGGCAGAGAGTTTCTCCAAGTCACGTGCACAAATGACCCGATGCATGCTCACTTGCTTGTGGAGTGACAGCCGAATTGTCACCATTCGGCAGAGGGATATCTTCTGGCTCTCCACCTTGTTGGACCCTCGCTACTGGTCCAAAATGTGGGCCTTTTTCACACCGACCGAGAGGGAGGACAAACTTAATTACTACAGAGACATCCTATGTAGTGAGTTGGCCGCTTCCTATGACCAGGGGGGCCCTCTGCGTTCACATTCCATTGCCATGGCTGCTGGGGAGGGGTGGGGTGGCAGGAGCAGTACGCGCTCCATCAGCAGAGTCTACAGTTGCTGATGAGCAGCTGTCTTCACCTGCATAGTGAAGAAACTACTCACCAGCAGCAGCAGGTAGACCTGGAGGAGGACCTGAACCAGAAGTTGGTGGCATACTTGGACAGCATCCTGCCAGCCATCTCTGAAGATCCGCTGGACTACTGGACAGCCAAACTGGATTTGTGACCGCAACTGACTGAGGTTGCCCTGGAAAAGCTGTCCTGCTCAGCCAGTAGTGTGAAATCAGAGCGGGTGTTTAGTGTGGCGGAGGCCTTAGTGACCCCAATAAGAACTCGCCTGTCCACCCAAAATGTGGAGAGATTGACCTTTGTTAAGATGAATCAGGCCTGGATCAGCCAGGATTCCCACCCTCCAATGACTGATACATCTGATTAGATCATCCATGCTGCTTCACCCAAATCTTGACAAAAAAGACTGGTTTCTTCTGGCTTCCTGCCTCAGCTACTACTCTGATTCTTCCACCCACCTGACGCAAAACATCTGATGCCAAGTGCTGCTTCTTTCACCCACCTTCGTCAGCGGGTACTAGTATTGCCACACACCTTCCCAATCTGTCACCGGGTCACTTTGTGGTCTCTTGATGCTGCTGCTGCCATCTCCACACTATGTCACCTTGCCACTCTGTGGTTTCCTCCTGATGCTGCCGCCACCTCCAGACTCTGTCTTTGTGCCACTCTGTGGCCTTCTCCTAATGCTGCTACTGCTACTGCCACCACCTACAGACTCGGTCATGCTGGATGCTTTTAAGGCCTTTGACAGGGTGGAGTGGAGATTCCTCTGGAAGGTCTTGGAGAAGATGGAATTTGTAAGTACGTTTTTAAATATGGTTAAGCTTCTGTATAAATCCTCTAGGGTGAGGCTGAATATTAATAAGATGCTTACCAGGTGTATTTCTTTGGAGAGAGATACTCGTCAAGGATGCTCATTATCCCCATTATTATTTGATATTTATATTGAACTCCTTGCTGTTAGAGTTATCCAAGACCCTATGATTGAAGGTTTTGGGACATTGGGCATAGAAGATCGTATCTCCCTATATGCTGATGATGTTTTATTTTATATACAGCATACTAATTCCACACTTCTGAGGGTTATTCGAGTTGTTAATTCCTTTGGCGAGGTTTCGGGTCTTGATATTAATTGGTCTAAAACTATTTTGATGGCCCTGGATAGATTAGAACCCTTTACTGAGGAGTTGCTTAGAAATTTTCAGATCTCTGAATTATTTGAATATCTGGGTATTACTATTTTTATTAAGATTCAAGATTTCCTACAATTGAATTTGGTCCCTTGATAACCAAATTGAGATCTAAATTAAAGATATATCTCCGACTCCCAATATCTAGAGACGATAGAATATCTTTGGTGAAGATAGTGATTTTGGCCCAACTATTGTATATCCTCAGGAATTCCCCAGTATGGATTGAAGATAAGTTTTTTAAACTGATCGTGAGAATCATCAATGATCTACTCTGCGGGAAAAAGCGAGTAAGGCTTAAATTTCATATTTTAAAGGCTATTTTGTGGCATCACAGTTATCGTTGTACCATGAGTGGGAGAAAAGTCCACTTTATAGATCTTTGGTGAAGAGGTCGCCATATGATAATATTTTTTCCTTATTGGAATCTGGTCAGTTAATTAACCCCCAACAAAATTACAGAGTTGCTGCAAAGCTACTTGGTAAGTCCTGGAGTCCTATTAGAGATTGGTTGGGGATAAAGGGATCTCTTGGCTGTACGCCCTAGATGAACTGTCTGAAGATCAGTATTGGCAAAAGAATAATGCTAGGTATCTTGCACAGGTGGTTGAAAATGGTTATATTTTTTTTCTTTTTTGGAGTTATCACAAAGAGAAAATATTTCTAACTTATCTTGGTTTCGTTATTTTCAGTTACATTTGGCACTTTCTAGTATAAAGAAATCGCTTTTTGATATTGACACTTTCACATTTTTCATGATTTGATAGCAAAGCCGGCACAGAGGGTTAAGATTTCTCAATGTTATAAAGCTTTTATTTAAAGCACAATTTATTAAATTACAGTCCCCTGGGCAAAAAGCTTGGAGAAGGGATTGCCCAATGATTCAATTGGATGATTGGGATAATATACTGGGGAATGTAGCATTAGTTTCTGATAATTTTAATCACATATTGGTTCAATTTAATATACAGAATTTATATTAAACCTTTGTCGCTTAATAAATGAGGTTTGAGAAACACTTCCAACTGTCCACGGTGTGACACACCTGAGGCCGATCATTTATATGTGTTTTGGACCTGTACAGAATTAGAAGGATATTGGAGTGTAATATATAATTATACTACTCAAAAAGTGAAAGTGGCGATACCATTTACAGTAAAGCCTTGGATTTTGAGTGATCTATCAAAGGTTGGAGGCCATAAATATAAAAGGATTCTTCTGCTAAAGATAATGTTTTTGGCAAGACTCTTGATCGCACGGGCTTGGTTTTCATCTAATGCTTCTAGTACAGATACTTGGCTAAATCTCATTAATAAGATTAAAAGCTATGAAAAATGTTTATATAAACAAAGAAATGCCGGGGATAAATAGTTTAAGATATAGGGAGAATGGAAATCTTAAAGATTCGTGCCTCAACCTTTTCATAACCCCCTTTCCACTTTGTTTGTCGGCGAGGAAGGTGACTCATCGCAAAAAAAGGGGGGGGGGTTGGGAGAGAATTGGGGGGGGGGTAAGATTCAAGAAAATGGAAAGGATTTTTTTTATGTTTTATTTTGTATGGAAATATTATTCCTTAATAATAAAAAAAGGAAACACATTTTGTGATACAAAACAATAGTCTAGCCTACTATGGACTCTATCCCTGTCCGCATGATAGGTCTTCAACTTAGGTTCTGCTCTGCATAAATTTTGCATATCAACTAACTTAAAATCTGAAAGTAAATCTATTCACCCCTTTCCAGACACATCGATAGAACTCTTATCTAAATCACAATTAAAATCTCCCGCAAGAATTACTGGCATTCTCCAAGGAATAAATAATCTCAACTTTTCAAACAAAAGTTTCCTCTCATTCTTATCTATAGGTGTGCAAATATTAATCACACAAAATTTTTCATTTTTATATTCAAAATTTGCTAATATACACCTCCCTTCTTCTATCACCATGTAATTTAATAATGACACCTCCCTCTCTTTAACTAAGAAACCAACTCCATCATTTTTATTTAAAACACTCCAAGACCACACAGATTTTCCATACATCCACTCTTCTTCTCTCACTATTTCACACAGGCCACATTCCTGTAAATAAAAAATTGCAGCATCTAGAAATTCAAGAATAGCCGCTCTTCTGATCTTACTTTTGAATACTCTTACATTCTGTAAGCAGATCTTGAAACCCATATTCTTATCAAAAAAAATGAATAAAAACATTTTAAATGCATCCATATTTTCCAAGTAGCTCATTCTCAAAGTCATACTGTTTTGCCACCTCCACCAGAATCCATGCTCTCCTCTTGCTGGCTCTCGTAGGAGTTGCTGATTTCTGGTCCCCTGGATTAACCCCTCCTCTTTTTGACACTCTGACTCTTCCATATGACTGAAGAGCTCTCTTGTTCTTTTTCCGTGTTGTATTCCCCACCACCCTCCCTTTGACTCTTTCCAGTCCACCCTCCTCCAGACGCCTCTCCAGATAGAAATTCTCCAATATTTATTGGGTCAGACACTCTTGGAAGATCTCTACAATTTCCTCCAAGCTTCTTGCATGAAAATTTTAGGGAGGGGTGAACCATCAGATTTTGTAGCAGGGTGCAACACAGTCCCCTCCCTTCTTTCCCTCCTCACTCCCCACAGCTGTATAAGTTTTCCTTCTGTGTTCCTCTCCTCTTCAACTGATCTGCTGCTGCCCCATGTTGTTGTCTCTTTCGGCTTCAGCACTTGGACACTTCCTATACATGTGGTCTGTTTTCCCACATATATAACATGCTTTAGGGGCTGGGTACTCCCCAGCAGTATGCCCTCCTGCTTACAGTTCCTACAACACACTTCTTTCTGACATCTCTCCTGAGTATGTCCAAAAGAATAGCATTCCCTACAATATGATGGCTGTCCAGGGTACATCAGGTAACCTCTGTTTCAAGCCACAAAAAAATTAGCCAGTGGGGTGACTAAAACCTCCCACAGACTGCGGATCCTTCTTCAACCTAGCTTTGAAACAATACTAGCAATTAAAGATTCTAAGACGATTCTTCTCAGGCACTGGTTTCCCTACATATTCACAATATTTCAACAAAAAATCCATAATCAAAATTACTTCAGTGAAATGATTATAGACATGTACTAAAATTGTGATTTAATGAAGACCAAGCAATGGAGTTGTCTTCACTCCCATTAAATCAGGATCTTTTGAATTGTTTCTGAACCGTTCATATGCATTCAAAAAAAGGTTCTCATTGAGGGAAGTTTTGGAACTGTCAGCCAAAGCCACTGAAAAAAGTCGTCTCCCTGAGAGCCAGTCAGTAAGCC
Source organism: Bufotes viridis (assembly GCA_033119425.1). Classification (NCBI taxonomy): domain Eukaryota; kingdom Metazoa; phylum Chordata; class Amphibia; order Anura; family Bufonidae; genus Bufotes; species Bufotes viridis. The sequence continues at coordinate 21,690,177 of CM065597.1, forward strand.
TCAAAGTTGCTTGATTTAAACTTGATGGCTTGGAGGACCTGTGCGCCCATCTCATTATCATTACTTAGGGTGACAAAAATTGAAAACTCCTTTTTTTAAATTCCAGCTAACTATTCTCTATTTGCCTAAGAGGGTTGCAGAAAAAAATTAAGTTTTCTAATTGTCCTAACATTATATTCAATAATCTCTCTATACTGTTTTGTCATGTAGACTCATTTGCATAAACTTGGGCATAAGGGAAATACATGCAAATTAGCAGAATCTGCCTGGTTTTTCAGCTGAAACACTAATTTGCATGTCTTTCCCATATGCCTGAGTTTATGCAAATCAGCTCAGACTTAGTCAGGGCGAGCTGCAGCAGAAGAGATAGATAGTGTAGGGAGAGGAATTGTGTTTTTTTTTAGGTAGTTTTGATTGTTGAAAGGTGTTAGAGGCCCAACAGTACTTTTAAGGACTATTGTTTTATCTGGCTGCAAAATGTATATTAGCACAAAGTGCGCTAAATTGCGTGCAATTGTTTGGTTGCTGGTGACAGCAGTGACATTAAATGCGCTACATCTCCTGTATACCGTTAGCCGCTGGTGACAGCAGTGACATTATCTGCGTTTATCTAATGTATAACAGTTGTGCATTCCAAATAGCTATGACATTCCCTGTAATTTTTTATTAGCCGCTGGTGACAGCAGCGACATTAACTGTGCTACATCTCCTGTATTACATTAGCTGCTGGTGACAGTAGCGACATTACCTGCGCTGCATCTCCTGTATAATGTTTGCACATCCCAAATAGCTGTGACATTCCCTGTAATTTTTTCTTAGCCGCTGGTGACAGCAGCGAATTTAACTTTGCTACATCTCCTGTATTACGTTAGCTGCTGGTGACAGCAGCGACATTACCTGCGCTACATCTCCTGTATAACATTTGGACATCCCAAATAGCTGTGACATTCCCTGTAATTATTTATTAGCTGCTGGTGACAGCAGCAACATTACCTGCGCTACATCTTCTGTATAATGTTTGCGCATCCCAAATAGCTGTGACATTCACTGTAATTTATTTGAGCATACACTTACAAAACCTGTGCTACTGTACGTGTGACATGCTTGCAAGCATATATACCATTTAATATGAAGAAAGTGAGCAGTAAGGGATGGGAAAGTGGCCATGCACGCAGAGGCCGTGGCCCTGGGAGTGGTGAAACTGTGCCTGCTGCAAGAGCACAAGAAACACACTCATCCACAGTACCTAGCTTCACATCCAAGTTTGCAGGGCAGTGCAGGACACCACTCTCTTAGTCACAACAGTGCGACCAGGTGGTCGGTTGGATTGCAGCAGATAATGCTTCTAGTCGGTTAAGCACCACCCTGTCTTCCACAAAGTCCAGTCCCTTTAGCCATGAGTCTGGTCAACAGAATCCTAAGCCTCCTTCCTCCCAACATGGAGAGTCTTGGCAAACAAGTGATCCCACACTTGGATATTCCGATGAGCTCTTTTCATCACAATTCCTTGGTTTGGCCCTCTCGCCAAGCCCACTTGATGAGGGACATGAGGACTGAGGAGATTTTGTTCACTGATTCCCAAACTCTTGAGCATCCACAGTCAGAAAAAGATGACGGTGGGGAACTGCAATTAGTGTTTCACTAGGTGGATGATGATGATGAGACCCCGTTGTCAATAAGTGAGGTTCTTGTTAGGTCAACAAGTCAGGAGGATGACCAGAGTGAGGAAGTGGAAAAGGAGGTGGTGGACGATGAAATCACTGACCCAACATGGGAAGGTGGCAAGCCGAACAAGGAAAGCAGTACAGATGGGGAGGGATCCGCAGCACCACAACAGGCTGGAAGAAGCAATGGGGTGGTAAAAGGGAGAAGGAGGGCCACACCAAACAGGCCCGCAACTGTTCCCCGGAGCACCCCCTTGTGGCAATCTCCCTTGCCAAGGGGTAGGTGTTCCGCAGTATGGCGCTTTTTTGATGAAAGTGCAAAAGAATTGTAATTAGCAACCTGTGCCTTACCAAAATGAGCAGGGACGTGAACACTAGCAACCTCACCACCACCAGCATGATCCCCCACATGGCATCCATAATCAGTGTCTACAGGTTACACCACTGCCTCCTCTTCCCCTGTGTTACGTGCTGGCCAATCTATTGTACAAGACGCAGGCCCGGATGCCTCCCGCCCTGCACCTGGACCTTCACAAGCACCATCATCTAGCACATCCACTTCTGTGTCCAAGCGCAGGCCTTTGAACGAAAGAACAAATACCCAGCCACCCACAGGCCATAGCACTAAATGTGCACCTTTCGAAATTGCTGGCCATGGAAATGTTGCCATTTTGGATTGTGGTCACAGGGGTTTTCTGCAGCCTGATGGTGGTGGCCTTCCCTTGTTACTCAGTCGCCAGTCGCCACTCTTTTTCCCGGTGTGCCGTCCCCGCCTTACATCAGCATGCAGCATGTGTTTCATAATATCACACTTCGCCCTGAACAACGCAGTTATTACGAAGGTTCACTTAATGACTGACACATGGACTTGGTGCTTTTGGCCAGGGATGCTACATTTGCCTGACGACACACTGGGTGTACGTTGTGGAGGCCGGGAGCGAGTCGTACCAAGGGATGGCACAGGTGCTACCGACGCCAAGGATTGCAGGCCCTACTTCCATCAAGATTTCCACCACTACCTACATTAGGGGCTGCAACCCCCCTTCTTCTCCTCGGCAAGCTCACACACATACCATGCCTAGCCCATGTGTTCAACTTAGTTGTTCAGTGGTTTCTCAAAACCTACCCCAATTTACCTGAGCTACTGGGAAAGGTGTGCCGCGTGTGTGCCCATTTCCGCAAGTCATCTACATCTGCCGCCAGTCTGGCAACGCTGCAGCAACACTTGTAATTGCCAGCTCACAGACTGTTGTGCGACGTGAGCACGCCCTAGAACTGCATGTTTCACATCTTGGCCAGGCTTTGTGAGCAGCAGAGGGCAGTAGAGGAATACCAGCTGCAACATGGTCGTCGCTTTTCCATTCAGCTTCCGCTCTTCACAAGTGATGAGTGGGCAAGGATATCTGACCTCTGTGCTGTTTTATGCTACTTTGAGGAATCAACACAGATGGTGAGCAGCGATGACGCTATTATCAGCGTAATCATCCCACTTCTGTGTCTACTGAAACACTTGTTGCTCATAATGGAGGTGGACGCTTTTCAAGTAGAAGAGGTGGAAATGGGGGAAGAAAATTGGATGATGATGAGGAGGAGGAGCAGGAGACCATTGCCTCAGCTAAAGAGGGTAGTACCCATAGCTGGTTTATTCCATCTGCCATCAGCGTGAATGGGCAGAAGAGAAGGAAAAGGATGAGGAGATTTAGAGTCATCCTTCTGATGAGGACAGCAATATCTTGTCTGTTCAAATCTCTCATTCCAGTGGTGGAGAGGACTAGCAAAGTGGCGCAATACCAGAAGGTCCTTGTGGAAAAATTGCTCCAAATATTTCCAGCTGACAACGCTGTTGGCAGAGTACGTAGTTCCTTGGGGAAACGAGGGGAACACACAGCAGTTTCAACAGAGGCAGGGCAACACTCTCCAAGGCCTGACACAGTTTCATGAGACCCACCCTCACCCTGATGCGCGGCCTAGTGTCACAAGGAGGAAAAAGTTTTGGAAGATGGTGAAGGATTACGTAGCAGACCGTGTCAGCGTCCGCAGTGATCAATCTGTGCCTTACAACTATTGGGTGTCCAATTGGGTGTGCTGGACACGTGGCAGGAACTCTACGCCTTGGAGGTGCTGGCCTGCCCTGCTGCCAGCGTTTTGTCAGAGCGGGTATTTAGTGCTGCTTGGGGTATAATAACTGATAAGCGCATCCGCCTGTCAACTGAAAATGCTGACAGGTTGACTCTTTACTCCACCAGAAGAAAGTGGCTGAACATAAAGGCATTTTAAATGTGGCTTTTTTGGTGTATTGAATAAACTGTATTCCCGTGCACCCCTTCCACCACAAAAAAGGGTATATGCTTCAATCTTCCTTTTCTCCTCCTCCTCCATCATATCAACATGCTTATTAGGCTGCCCTCACTCTTAATGTTTAAGATGGTCAGATCAGAAGCAGGCCCTTGGCCCTAATGTTTTAGATGGTCAGATCAGCAGCAGGCACTTGCCCCTAATGTTTTTGAGGGTCAGTTAAGCAGCAGACCCTCACCCCTAATGTTTTAGATGGTCAGATCAGCAGCTGGCCATCGCCCTAAATTTTTAGATGGTCACAAGCAGGCCCTTGCTCCTAATGTTTTAGAGGGTCAGCTCAGCAGCAGACCCTCACCCCTAATGTTTTAGAGGGTCACCAGCAGGCCCTTGTCCATAATGTTTTAGATGGTAAGATCAGCAGCAGGCTCTCGCTCCTAATGTTTTAGAGGGTCACCAGCAGGCCCTCGCCCATAATGTTTTAGATGTTAAGATCAGCAGGAGGCACTTGCCCCTAATGTTTCAGACGGTCAGATCAGCAGCAGGCCTTAGCCCTTAATGTTTTAGATGGTCACCTGACAAGCAGGCCCTTGCTGCTAATGTTTTAGAGGGTCAGTTTGGCAGCAGACCCTCATCCCTAATGTTTTAGAGGGTCACCAGCAGACCCTCAACCAAATGTTTTAGATGGTCAGATCAGCAGCAGGTCCTCATCCCTAATGTTTTAGAGGGTCACCAGCAGGCCCTTGCTTCTAATGTTTTAGAGGGTCAGCTCAGCAGCAGACTCTCAGCCCTAATGTTTTAGAGGGTAACCAGCAGGCCCTCGCCCATAATGTTTTAGATGGTCAGCTAAGCAGCAGGCCCTCCCCCTAATGTTTTAGAGAGTCACCTCAACAGCAGGCCCTTGCTCCTAATGTTTAAGAGGGTCAGCTCAGCAGCAGACCCTAACCCCTAATGTTTTAGAGGGTCACCAGCAGGCTCTCCCTTATAATGTTTTAGAGGGTCAGCTCAACAGCAGACTCTCAGCCCTAATGTTTTAGAGGGTAACCAGCAGACCCTCACCTCTAATGTTTTATATTGTCAGATAAGCAGCAGGCCCTCCCCCTAATGTTTTAGAGAGTCACCTCAACAGCAGGCCCTTGCTCCTAATGTTTAAGAGGGTCAGCTCAGCAGCAGACCCTAACCCCTAATGTTTTAGAGGGTCACCAGCAGGCTCTCCCTTATAATGTTTTAGATGGTCAGCTAAGCAGCAGACCCTCACCTCTAATGTTTTAGATGGTCAGATAAGCAGCATGCCCTCCCCCTAGTGTTTTAGACAGTCACCAGCAGGCCCTTGCTCCTTATGTTTTTGAGGGTCACCAGCAGGCCATTAATCATAATTTTTCAAGTTTGTGTATGATGCCCCCCTTTATGTGTAATAAAGTGTGTATTGGAGTGCCGGTTCCTTTCTAATTTTTGGCAGCCCTTTCACTTAGTGCATAGGCTTTATGAGTGTAGGAGTCCCACTACTTGAACAATTGTACCAAAATGTGAATGAGGCCCTCTTTTATGTGATATACAGGTTGTATCAAAGTGCCTCTTGCTTATAATTTTTGGCAGCACTTGCACTTTATATACAAGTAAATATACCGGAAAGATTCTTTCTTAACAATTTTTCCTCTAAAATCGATTTTATCTTTGGTTTTGTGCGTATTATTGTCATTCTTTTAAAGTGGCGTACTACTTAGGCAACATTGTTCCCAGCAGCAACTTGGGAGTCCAAGATGCATCCAGACATCCTCTGTTCCCAAACCATTTCAGTGGTGTTTCCATAAATTTCTGAACTTTTCCTTTGAACCAGACACCCTCCCCTCTTCAGAGCAGGGGGTGCCTGGTTTAATGCTCGGGTTTTCCTATTGACTTCTATTGTGCTTGGGTGCTCTGTTGAGCATCCGAGCATCCCCAAGTGTCCTACTCAAGCACTCGAGCACTTTAGTGCTAGATCAACACTAGTGTATATTGAAAAAACTGATAAACATTTATTAAAAGGTAATAGAATAAAATAGTAAGGGTAGAGTCAAAGGGTAAATAACCAAAAGGGGGTGTGTTTAAACAGATTAAAGGTGATAATTAGCTTAATATAGTTTAATGATGAATCTATCTAGGTCACAGTGGCTCAACCAGCCTAAAATTATGTTCTAGGTGCACACTCCACGACACACCCACCGTCGGTTAAGCAGAAATAGAAGATATATATATTGGAGGGCATCTGGTGTTGCATAGAATAATCAGATGCGTATTTATATAAAAATAAACATATTTTTTATTATCAAAATACATATGAAAAGAATAAAAATAAAAAATAAAAATGGAATACTAATAAAAATAGAAGCAAAAATGAAAATAGTTATAAACTGTTGTTCATGCTTATAACTATAACATAGTGGGCTGAACATTGACCCTTTATGTTGGCTTGCAGCCTCACAATCGTAGGTTGGCAATAGCTTATATGCTGTGAGGGTGCAAATCTGCATTTAATTTCTAAGGGCTCTTTCACTCGAGCGGATGCCTTGCGGGTAATCTGCTGCGTTAAAGACAGCCAAGCCCTGTTCCAGACAGCAGAGACACGGAGCATTAACATGATTAATAATGCTCTGTGCCTCTCTGTGATCTTTTTACTAGTGTTGGGCGCGAATATTCTAATTGCAAATTTGTATTGCGATTATCGCCGCTTCGAGAATTTGCAAATATATTGAATATAGTGCTATATATTACTATTTTCGAATATTTTAGATTTTGTTTCATTTGAACCCATGATCCCTCCCTGCTTCTTGCTCGTGAGTCAATGAGAAGACTGCAATGTTTTTGTCTGAGCTTAGCAGCATCCCTAGCAACCAATAGGAAAGTTGCCTACCCTTTACTATATAAGAACCTCCCCAGCAGCCATTTTCTGCAGTGTCATTGCTGTGCTCTGTGCTTTGCTGAGTCATTACATTAGATAGATAGATAGATAGATAGATAGATAGATAGATAGATAGATAGTTAGTTAGTTAGTTTATATATATGATACAGATAGTTAGTAGGAGATAATCAGTGTAGGTTAGATTGTGATATAGTGTAGCTGATAGGTTCCAGTGCAGGGTGTTAGGTAGTGTGATAGGTTTGGCTGTCCATACATACATGCTACAGACATAGTGCTGTGATGTCACACGTTCACAACAATACTTAGTGAAAGGATCACTAATATGTAGCCAGACCTGTTAAAATGTGACATTGCACGTATTGCACAAAAATATGCGCATCATTAATTGCTAACTTGCGCAGTCGCGTATATATATCGGAGCACTTTATCTGCATGTAAAGCTATTGTAATATTCTGCCGTGCCAACCATTTTCTCCAGTCTCAGGAAAATTCTAGCAGCTTGAAAAATGTAGCAATAGTGACCCACGCCTGTATTGTGCGCACATTACGTGAATAATACTTTGCCGATTTTCACAATCAATAAAATAATTGCAAATTCTAGAATTCGCCCAAATATTCGTGATATATCGCAAATTCGAATATTGCCCTGCCGCTCATAGATACTTTTTACTCGTGTAAAAGAGCCCTAAATTGGAGAGTATCAAGATAAACAATTACTGTAATGAGATACTCATAAAAAGCTAAAAAAGTATGAGCGGGCTGCCTCTGTATCTGGAATATAGCTGAGTTTAAATGACTGCTGAATATCACTGGCTCAGTGTCCCACGTGGCGTCCCACGTGTTTGGGAAGCTGTTACTTGAATCGGCTGCAGGATAATCTTATATGTGGGGCTGCACTTCAATCTCCTGGCCATGATATGTCAGTGTAGACTCAGCCGATCCCCACTATTGTGCTGTAGCGCTCTATTGTGTTCAGTTCCAATGATATAAAAAGCCGCAGTTGGTATACCGCATTCTCGAGTACACTGCTCCAAGGCACCAGACGCGCCTCGGAGTGACAAACTCCTTCTCTACCTGATTTGCATTTCTTTTAGTTATGAAATGAATGTAATAATATATCAGTGAAAAATGTTTTGATGTGCTTAGACATTAATTACTGAGGTACACGCTACAGACAAATGTATGCTGTGGGCACACCCAAAAAAAATTCTGATCATCAGGAGTTGAATTCTTCACCAGCTGGTATAAGGAAATCATATTGTAACTTTTGTAACTTAGACCAAACTGAGGATAAAATTACAAATGATCCCTTCATTATAGAATGGGTAACAAAATAATCACCATTAAAGCGGTTATGTAAGATTAATGTAAAAATTGAAAATCAGACAACATATACTACATGACAAAAATAGAACCAGCCCTTTACCTCACATGGATCCAGAGATCGCCACTAGAGATGAGCGAATTTCATATTTTGAAATTCGTTCACACTTCATTTGGTAGTAAAAGGTGAATTGCGTTTTGGATTCCGTTACCACGGACCATAATGCAATTCTATGACGGAATGCATAATGGAAGGCCTTTAGAGGCATTACGTTATTCATTCTGTCATAATAGAAGTCTATGGGCTGCAAAACGGATCAGTCCCGTTTGCGTTAGGCAGGGGAGTCCTGGCAACTCAGGGAGCATTTCCTTTCTGCTGCAGACCTTCCCCTAGAAATGCCACAGAACATTTGAAGATTTAAACTAAATGTTTGACCAGCTCAGTGAGATGGATGAACAAACAGCAGGTGGCGCTATACAGATACATTTTATTGAATAGCTCATTGGCTTTGCTAAATTTTTAATTACAGTCAATTACAAAAGTATTCAATTTCATGTGCTGGTTTGAAAAAACATAGAATATGTTTCATAACACAACCCCTTTAATGTTTCTTTCATGTGGGGCCAATCTGGAACTGGGACCAGGACAAAATATAATGGCTCTATCAAACCTCTTTTTTGCACAGCTGGATGTTCCTTTAAAGGGTGATGGTTCCCATTCCTCGTCACCAGGACAGTTGTGCACTGCAGATAAATACAACTGGGAGGAGTAGAAACAGTGGGCATGCTCAGCTGCTCCCATATCTCCAGTAGAGATCCACGAACCTGAAATGTGCATGCTCAGCTGTTACTAATGGGAGTTTCAGTGGTTGGAATTTCCCAATCTAACTTTTTTTTTACTTATTTTGTGAAAAGTCGACAACTGTTACTGTTGGAAAGACCCATTTTATAAAGCTGATTACAAAACATGAAAGACCCATTTGATGAAGATTTACCAGAGAAAAAGTTAACTTCACAATCTCACTCAAAGTCTAAGAAATTGAAGAATTCAGTCACTAAAACCATCCACCAATTTTTGGCGTCAGCTGATTTAATCATAAAGAGGGAATCACCTGGGGTGATCTAAATTCAGATTTTAATGAATTGTGTACAAGGAACACTCAAAACTCCTAGACCCCAATATAAAATCTATACCAGGGCCCCCAATCTAGCAGATGACATTAATGATACTGTTGTGTTCTTATGTGCACTTCTTGTTCTGTAGAGATCACTTCTTAGTTATCACACCCAATCTGATTTGACTGACATCCCTGGGGACAGGGTACCTCATTACAAGTTGGTCCAAAGTCCTGTGCACGCGCCATTGTCTACTGGCTAGAAGCGTTAGGCAGACACACAGTCAAAGCAGGTAGCCAAAGCATGTAGACCTAACTTCACGGTGCATGAGCCGGACGCCACCAGTAGAAAAGCAACAGAACTAGAAGATAATGGCACATGAACAGGATTTCGGAAAGCTTGCTTCCATTTTGTGTCATAATGAAGCCATAAAAAAGCAATAGAAGTGCACCGACAGCCAATGGTGATGTTTTGAAAAGCAAAATGTTTCTGACAGGTTCCATTTCATTCATTAAAAAGTGAGATATTCTGTTTTAACCGAAGTACATACATTCATATATGTATGTATTGAAAGAAGCTGTGACCATATAGTCCTTCTGACCCTCCCTACCATTCAAGTGAGAACTTTTCAATGGTGCCTGACCCCACCATAGTGTACGGTATACATAACATGGTAGCATAGTAACATATGGGGTCATTTATCAAACTGGTGTAAATTAGCAACCCATAGCAACCAATCAGATTTCAGCTTTTATTTTCTGAAGGAGCTGTCCAAAATGAAAGGTGGAATCTGATTGGTTCCTATGGGCAACTAAGCAAGTAGAGAATAACTCCCTGGATCAAACTCCAGAAATACATCCAGGTCTCCTCAGGCAGAGAGTTCCACAGTTTCACTGCTCTTACCGTAAAGAATCCTCTTCTATGTTTGTGTACAAACCTTGTTTCCTCCAGACACAGAGGATGTCCCCTCGTCACAGTCCCAGGGATAAATAGATGATGGGAGAGATCTCTGTACTGACCCCTGATATATTTATACATAGTTATTAGATCTCCCCTCAGTCGTCCCTTTTCTAAAGTGAATAACCCTAATTTTGATCATCTTTATGGGACCTGTATTCCCCCCATTCCAGTTATTACTTTAGTCACCCTCCTCTAAACCCTCAAATCATCACTGTCTTTAAGTTCTACAGGCAGAGAAAGACATGTCTGTTTAGGCACCAATGTATGTACTATGGCATTCCAACACATAATGAATCACAGGTTCATATCAGTCATTTGCCTGACCTAACATACATTGTACATCTTGAGTTCCAAGTTTACTTTTCACCAAAATTGCTTAAAATTGTCTTGTCCTTAAAAAAATGATGAAAGATAGGTTCACACATTACTGTTTAGCTGCCTCAATTCTGCAGCATTTCTGTTCGCGAAAAGTGTTTATTGCAGAAATGCTGCCGATTAGACACAAATTTAATCTTTCTTGGAATGGATAAAATCCACAGTATAAGGGTACTTTCACACTAGCGTTAAAGTTTTACAGTATTGAGTTCCGTCCTAGGGGCTCAATACAGGAAAAAAAATGCATCAGTTTGTCGTAAGGCATTCTGGAAAGCAATCCATTCAGTATGCATCAGTCTCTTTTACGGTATTTGGCCAGAGAAAATACCACAGCATGCTGCGGTTTTTCTCAGGTCAAAAATTCTAGGAACACTTGCCGGATTGCCGAATTTTTTTCTATTGAAATGTATTAATGCTGGATCCGGTACTAATTGTTCAACAAATTGCCGCATTGACTGATCCAGTTTTCCGGTCTGCGAATGGTCAGACCTTTAAAAATGTCAAAAAAATTAATACCTGATCCGTTTTTACAGTTGACAGATCCGCAGACACCGCAATCCGGCAACGGAACTGCCTGTCGGATTCTTCTAACGCTAGTGTGAAAGTACCCTAGTTTGACCTACTGTCTTGCAGAGTTAAAATCTGCACCACGGGTAAGTTTCAGCTACAGATTTTTTTCTGCCACGTGTGATGTGAATAAGAATTGCAAAAAAATATGGAGAACTTTTTATTCGGGTGGAATCAATGCAGACTAAACTCTAATTTTCTGACCAATTTGTTAGAAATGGACATAAAACAAAATTCAAGAAATTTACTCACCTGATCTCTACTTTCAATACTTTTCCTGGCCCTCAACTGTCATTGACATACCCAGCGACTGACAATGCATAACCCTTGGACAGCTCTCATCTACTGTACTGTATTTTGTCAAGTATAACTTCTTTCTTCCATGTCTGATATAGCAGTTTAATCCTATGCCAGTGAAAGGAACTGAGCTTCAATACTCAAACAGTCTTAGGCAAGAGTTACCCTCTTTTTGGGAAAAAAAATCTACCCTTTTTGGTAATCTCAAGCTACGTATGGCATATACAGTACCATCTACAGTTTTATTTAGCAATGATTTTGTCTATTAGGCTATCACTGCCACCTGACACTTTTCTGTCATGTGACGCTCATATATATCGGTTTGCTGCCAATAATACAGTAAGTATGGATGTCTGTTGTACATTTCTTTTGTCTTACATGTTTTATGCACGTGGTGCCTTTAAAAACTAGAAGCTACATTACATATCTCATACGCTAGAAGTCACTTGTGCTGCAACCAATTACATCATTAATCATCATGGATAATGTTATCACTACAATAACATATACTTGGCTTTCGGCTGCCCGCCAGTCATTGTACTTTAGAATATGTATGTCTATACATGTATTTATGCACATGCTTTATGTTAGTACAAGTGGACACCTGTGCTTTATTTTTCCTTTCTAGATATACATTACTATTGTTGAGCAAACATGCTCGGCCGAACACCAGTTCAGCTCGAGCATCGCAATGCTCGGCACATCGTGGTGTTCGGCCGAATACCATGTGTGTTCGAGCGCGATGCTCGAGTCTCCTCCCCGCACGTTTGTTGGCTGCTATGCAGCCAATAAACGTGCGAGTAAGTACTGCCACTCACTGTAATGCCGTAGCCATGATGGTTACTAGCATTACGGTGATTGGCTGGCCGAAACGCGTTATCCGTTCTATAAAGCACCCAATGACACATGGTTCAGCTCAGTCTTAGTCAGGGAGAGCTGAGTTGTAGAAGGAACAGATAGTGTAGGGAATTGAATTGAATTTTTTTGTTAGGCAGGGTTGGTGTTAGAGACTAGAGTTGAGCGGACACCTGGAAGTTTGGGTTCGACGGGTTCGGCAGAACTTCACAAATAAGTTTGGGTTCGGGATCCAAACTTAAGCCCAACCTGACCTAGAACACGAACCCCATTGAATTGAATGGGGACCCAAACTTCTGGGCACTAAAATGGCTGTAAAAAAGTCCTGGAAAGGGCTACAGGGCTGCAAAAGGCAGCAAAATGTGGGTTGGTGCCCTGCAAACAAATGTAAATAGGGAAATGATTTAAAATAAAATAAATAACATTTTTAAATCAAAATCTTGATCTAGGAGGAGATAATGGATGTGGAATATTAGGTTGAGGAGGTGTCAGGTGGGAATGCCATCAGCAGCGCGTCTACCAGCGTGCGTTTGTAGTCAGTCACGCATCTTTCGACCATTAACAGACATTTTTGCCAAATTTGGTTCTCTGTCAGCAATGCACAGCAGGAGTTTTTCACCGGCAAAACGGGGTTCATATCACCCACCAATGATACAGACTATTTTTAAAAATGTAGGCCCCTGGCACCCAGGCAGGAGGGGTTTATTCACGGCAAAACAGGGTTCATGTCACCCACCAATAGAACAGGCGATTTTTAGAAATGTAGGCACCTTGCACCCAGGCAGAGGAAGGGTTAATTCACGACAAAACAGGGTTAGTGTCACCCACCAATGGAACATATGATTTTTAAAAATGTAGGACCCTGGCTCCCAGGCAGAGGAGGGGTTTATTCACGGCAAAACGGGGTTCATGTCACCCACCAATGGAACAGGCGATTTTTAGAAAAGTAGGCCCCTGGCACCAGGCAGAGGAGGGGTTTATTCACAACAAAAATGGTAATATTACACCCAACAATTTAAAAGAAGATTTTTCACATTTTCGGTCACTGTCATCTATGCAGAGCAAGGGTTTGTACCCAGCAAAAATGGTAATTCCCCCAAATACAAGAATGCAGTATGCCACTGCTAAATTTTAAAATACATTTTTGTGTGTTGTATGCAAAACTGCTCTGTGGAACAACAATACGGGTTTATTTCCCCCAAATACAAAAATGCTGTATACCACTGCTAAATTTGAAAATACGTTTTTGTGCGTTGTATGCAGAACTGCTCTGTGGAACAAGAATACAGGTTTATATCCCCCAAATACACAAATGCAGTATGTTGCCCTTAAATTTAAAAACAGGATTTTTTGCATTGTATGCAACAGTGCTCTATAGCACCACAATACAGGTTTTTGCCCCCAACTACAGAAATGCACTATGTCACCCCTAAATTATAAAATAGGTAATGTAGGGGGACCCGAGCTGCCAGAAAAAAGGAATTTTCCCTCCACTGAGCTACCAAAAAAGGATTGTCCCTGATGTCCCTGGCAGGCTGGCACAAACATGCAGATCACATGCAGTTCCAAGGACACTGCAGTTACGAAAATAGGCGCCGACCCCCACCCCAGTAACAGATGGATTAAAAATTATTTTGCAGTATCATTGGGCTCAGGGCTGGGTACAAATATGTAGCATAGCACCCTCAATAATTGCTCTAGTTTGAAGAGTTAACGCCACCAAGTTCAACAGATTTCTTCCCTAATCTCTCCCTGAAAGCACCAGCAGCAACCTCTCCCTACACTAAAAGCAGCAGAGTGACGTGCGGCGCTACGTGACTCCATCTTAAATAGAGGCTGGGTCACATGCTGCACTTAGCCAATCACAGCCATGCCATTAGTAGGCATGGCTGTGATGGCTTCTTAGGGCAAAGTAGTGAAACGCTTGTTGATTGGCTGCCCTGCAGCATTTCAAAAAGCGGGAAGAAATCGACAAACAACGAACCCGAACCCGAATATTTACGGAAATGTTTGGGTTCAGGTCCGGGTACAAAAAAGCGTAATGTTCGGTACGAACCCGAACTTTACAGTTTGGGTTTGCTCAACCCTATTAGAGACCCAAAAGTCCTTTCAAGGAAATATATATATATATATATATATATAATTTTAGCACAACTTGCGCTAAGTGGCCGCTGCAGACAGCAACGTTATCTGTGCTACATCTCCTGCACAGCCTAGAAATATTTGTAACATCCACTGTACTTTTTCGTAGACGGTGTCTGCTGCGGACAGTGACATTACCTGTGCTACATCTCCTGTATAACGTTTGCGCATCCTAAAAATATCTGTGACATCCAGTGTACTTTTTCCGTAGACACTGTGGACAGTGACATTACCAGTGCTACATGTCCTGTATAACGTTTGTTCATCCTCAAAATATTTGTGACATGCAGTGTACTTTTTCCTTATACCCTGCGGACAGCGGGTGTCACGCTGTCAGCTATATAGGGGGGTGCTGCCACACTCCAGGCAGCGAACTGTGTTATCTTTAGCTAATAGAAATCACCCTGAAGTATGCGGGGAAACAAATTGGCTCCCAACAACATTGTGTTTCATTATACGCAGATGATATTATCCTAACACTTGCAGATTCTATGTCTTCCCTGGACAAAGTTCTATTCTTGATAGAGGAATTTGGCAAACTATCATATTATAGGATTAACAATACTACGTCTCAAGCCTTGCCTTTTAATCTGCCATCTACATTTATAAATTGCTTAAAGTCATCTTTTTCTTTAGACTGGCAAGTGTCTTGCATCAGATATTTAGGCATACATATACCTACCTCAGTAACACTTGCAAACAAATATAACTGCATCCCTACCTTGGATGCTCTGAGGTGGGATGAGCTTCTATATGGCAGGCAGGAGGTATCATGGTTGGGCCACATAGCGGCCTTCAAAATGCCCAAACTATGTTTCCTGTTCCTAGTCGCCATAGGGGTTCCTCAGCTATTTCTGCAGAAAGCCCAAGGAATTGTAAACTCATTTGTGTGGGCAGACATAAGGGAGTGGGTGGATTGAGCCTCCCCAATATATCAGACTACCTTCTTGCTATCCAAATTCAGCAATTGTAAGAGGAGGTGGAGGAGTAGCAGGCAGGCCCCATGGCCAAGCATTGAAAGAGCCATTGCCTCTTCAATCAATTTACCGGCCGTTCTGATTAATGGCTTCAGTATTGATCCCATCAGAGCTTCTTCCCTGCCATATTTGGTGGCGTCCTCGCTACATTATTGGAAGCTATTTTGCGATAGATGTGCTCCAAGCGCGATTGTTGTTATCTCATATTGCCTCCACTCAAGTGTTGGAGCTTAAGATACCAGGTCTGGACCTTAATGGGTGGCAAGATAAAGGTCTTATATCTATCTCTTAACTATTTGAGCATGCTAGACTCAAACCCTTTCAGGCCTTACAATCAGACTTCAATATTCTGAAGGCAGACTTTTACAAATACTTACAAATCACCTCTTGTCTCACGCCAATACTTGTCTAATAAAAGCCCATAAAGATCTCCAGGTACTCTGGTCCAGTCCGAACATAACAAAGGCCTTATCCGGTACACGTCCATTATACATGACTCTAGGCTCAAAACACACCTTTTGTAAGTCTGCCCCCTTTTTGGCTTCGGACAAAGAATTACAAATGGTTATCCCAGCTAACAAAAGGCCCCTCTCACTTTGTTTCATGTCTTCCACCTTCCACTACGTCCAGTGGCGTAACTAGAAATGACTGGACCCCACAGCAAATTTTTGAATGAGGCCCCTCCCCAGTAGTTTTGTCACAACCCCTTCCTTTCATGGCGCCCCCTTTCCTGTGGTTAGTAAAGATCTCTCTCTCAGACCAGGCCCGGCAGCTGTTCCATCGGTTTTCTACACTGTCTATACTGCCACTGTATATAATTTGATTGTGTAATACTGTTGAGGGGCCCTGACTAAATCTTTTAGTACTTCTCCTCCTCCTCTTGGATGGGCCCCTTCTGGGTCAGGGCCCCAAAGCAGCCGCTTCCCCTGCTTCCCCTATAGTTACGCCCCTGACTACGTCACTCACTAGGAAGCAGCTATAAAAACTTGCCTGAGACGGTACTTCACCCCAGAGAGACTGAGTATTATATATCCAGGCTCATCCCATTGCTGTTGGAGAAACTGTGGGGCAAAAGGTACCCTGCTCCTTGTGCTTTGGTCATGCCCGCCCTTGGAGACACTGTGGTCAGACATCTTCCAACTAGCCTCTAGATTTTGCGGTACTCCTATTGCCAAATCGCCACTGTGGGCATTGTTCTTTATGAACACTAAGTCTATACCTATATCCCACCCCATTCCTGTAGCAAGTCTATTTCTGCACTAAAGTGGCTAAAAGCCACAAAAAAGCTCTATTGCCCCCCCCCCCCGACATGTTTCGCCACTACGTGGCTTCGTCAGGGTACCCTGACGAAGCCACGTAGTGGCGAAACATGTAGGGGGGGCAATAGAGAGCTTTTTAGAATGGGCAAAGGATGTGGACAGTGAGGATCGTACTGCAGACGCTCCTCCAATCTATAATAGATACCGAATACCTGGGGCAATTTTGAACAGGAGGGAGACTGAAAATAAAAAATCAGGATTCAATAATAATAGTAGGGATAAACCGTATTTCCCCCTATTAGATTAGGATGGTTCTCAGAGATACAGTAGGAGGACCTCCATATTGTCCCCGGAGTTATAGTTTATTAGTAAATACATAACCCTTCCGGCTGCCCAGTGATTTTAACATACCCGGGATTATTTCGTTTTATGAAAATAATAAATAAAAGTTATATTTTATAATAAGCCGTAAACAGAAATTTTGTGGCTTTTAGCCACTTTAGTGTATTATTCAGAAGATTTTTTCTGGGCAAAATAACTGGTCCTTTTTTGGTGTTTCTACAAGTCTATTTCTGTCAACAAAATTGGCTATTACCAAGAACTGGAAGAGTACAGACATCCCAACCGTGTTTGAGGTAATATCAAGAGTTAACACCATTTGCCTATACGAAAAGCTTTTAGCCTTTAAAGACCATAACGTTGCTAGATATGTGGTGCAGTGGAAGGCATGGATAGACTTTATGCCATATTTACCTCCCCTCTTCTTGAAACGGCAGACTTTTGACCTGTGACACATTTGAACAAGTTTTGTTCTGTTATGTTCTGTTTGTTGTGAAATACTGTTTCAGCAATAAATATTTTGTACAGTCAATATTAAAATTAAGCCATGACATACAGTAGACGTATATATGTGACCATATACATGACACTGTAACTGATGCTCTATGTATGTAACATATAAAAACTTTAAATCTGCCATTGGACACAGTATGAAAAAATGTATGTAATATTAAATGCTGTTTATATGTTGTTACTTTATTGAAAAAAAATGATTGAAACATAAAATAAGCTGTGGGTGTTCAAAACACAAACATAGGTACCACATAGGTACCAGGTATTGCAGCACATGAGGTGACATCACCAGATCCTGGGGGAAAATTTAACTGACCAGCATTCTGAAACAGAACTAGTTTATCCTCCTTCTCCTGGTCTTCTTTGTGGTAGCGAGCGTACATTCCTAAGCAGTACAGTGTCTGTATCTGTGTCATCATTGTAAAAAAAAAAAGTTAGACTAGCACCTCCCAAAAAAATAAAAAAAAGTGTTCAGGTGCACTGTATTATGGCTGCAATGTAAAAGCAAGCAAGAACTACAAGTAGCAGCATACTGCCATATTCAAAGACACATGGAAATATTGGAAACATTAATAAATCTACCGTAAATTGCATCACTGATATACTTACTATATGAAAATTAGAAACTCTTTGTGCACATTTTGTCGCACATCAAAATTGTGTCAGTCCATCTTCCAGCAACAAGGTCGCTTCCAACAGACGGGACCTACACAAACAGACTTGCCTCCCCTGGACTTTTGGCCTATAAAATTGAAGATAATGTCGAATTCAGCTATGGGATACCCTGCTCAAAATCATCATCATCAGCTGCTTCTTCTCCTCTTCAGATTTTTCCTCCTCCTTGTCCTCAGCTCCATAGTGAGACATCCATAATGGAATGTGTGGCCATGAGAAAACTTGACCAGCAATTAGATTGTGTGCAAACTGAAACCTTACCTGGCCAAGTTTCTGGTATTGCAGTTGCTGCTGTACCACTTAATTGTGGTAAATGTGGCTCAGGGTACTTTCACACTTGCATTGATGCGGATCCATCTGTTTATTTGCACAGACGGATCCGCACCTATAATGCAAACGTTTGTATCCGTTCAGGATGGATCCGATTGCATTAGTTAAAAGAAAAATGACAAAGTCCAAAACAGATCCGTTTTGAATTACATTGAAAGTCAATGGGGAACAGATCCGTTTTCAAATGCACCATATTGTGTCATTGAAAACGGACCCGTCCCCATTGACTTACATTGTAATTAAAAACGGATCCGTTAGCCTCCGTCTTTTCAGACGGACACCAAAATGCTGCATGCTGCGTTTTGGTGTCCGCCTCCAAAACAGAATAGAAACAGAACGGAGCCTAACTGATGCATTCTGAACGGATCCTTATCCATTCAGAATGCATTGGGGCTTAACTGATCCGTTTTGTACCGTTTGTGAGAGCCCTGAAACACTAGTGTGAAAGTACCCTCAGTTCTGTAAATTCCCAAAAAGTTTATTCTTCTGTAAAATTGAATTCTATGTCATCAGCCACAGTTTTTGCCAAATTCCATCACTGGGAGTTTTGGTCAGGTGTTCATAGTGTCAGGCTTCCACGCTTTCACCAAAATGAAAGTCTCCTGTAAAATTGTATACTTCTCTATGTCATCTGCCACAATTTTCGCCAAATTTCATCACTGAGACTTTTGGTCAGGTGTCCATAGTGGCACATTTTCGCATCTTCACCAAAATGTATTTCTGCTATATGATATTCGTATTTCTGGCCAGCTTTTTTTCTAAATAACTGTGGCCTTTCCCTGGCACTGTCACAACTGTAGATAGGGAAACACACTCACATGGTGAGCCCTAACTTAAACCCAACCCGCTGTCCCTGCCAACTTGCATAGCAAGCCCTAAGCAGCAAGTCCGCAGCTGGTCAACTGTCCCTATGCTGGTAAGTGCAAGTAGACAAACCAAGCACTAGGCAGAGAGAGGTCAGATGCAAGCCGAAGTCAGATCCAATAGCAACCATCCAAGACACCCATAATAGCAACAGGAGCACCGCAAGTGAAAACCTATAACTTGCAAAGGTGTATTGCCAGCAGGTGGTTTTGGTCTCTTTCACACGGGCGTCACGTTTGACGCCCGGATCAGAGGCGGGTGCGTTGCGTGAAAATGCGCGATTTTTCCGCGTGAATGCAAAGCGTTTTAATGCGATTTGCATGCGCGTGTGAAAAATCGGCATGTTTGGTACCCAGACCCGAAGCCGGACTTCATCACTGAAGTCCGGTTTCGGGTTAAATATTCTGTATATTTTATTATTTTCCCTTATAACATAGTTATAAAGGAAAATAATAGCATCCTCAATAGAGAATGCAAAGTAAAAAGGGCAATAGAGGGTTAAAAATAATAAAAAAATTAACTCACCTCTTCCATTTGATCGCGTAGCTGCCGGTGTTCTGTTCTGTCTTCAGCCGGAGGGGGATGAAGGACCTTCAGTGATGTCACTGAGTCACATGGTCCAATCACCAGCTTCCATCAGAAAGAAAAGGAGAAAAAGAATTTACAGAGATACAATCTTTTTATAAAAAGCTGAGTCCTAGGAGGCTAGAGGGTGTTTTATAGCAGTTTTTAGGGCAATTAAAGCAACTTCAAGTTGTGACAGATCAATTCAGGTATGAACTGAATTTTTTTAAAAATTAGCTGAATCGGACACAAAGTTAATCTCAAGAAGTTCACTCATTTCTATTGTTGGTGATACTGTATTTTGGGCAGTCCATAAACATTTATCCTAAAATGTCCAGCAATATCAGATTATCACTGGATTTACTGTATGACCCAGAGATGGAACATTGAAGATCATAAATTCGCAGTGTTCTTGGTGCACCCCTATAGCGATGCAAATTTTGCAAATTTTAGCCATACTAAACTTTAGGGTCTCTATTTTGGTGGAATTCAACCGCACGTGAGGAAATACCAGTAGTACAAAATATATCATTCATCATGAAAATACACTGTCAGGAACGATTTGAGGATTTTTGAGGTGGTGGGTAAATATAGATACCTGATCTCCTGGTCTTCTGGTAGGTTTTATTCTTTATATCCTGCATGGTTTGCAGTGCCTAAAAAGAAACATGGTGATTCTCTATTCACCTAAGTCTGCCTACATATACTCACCATAGAGGTCATATGCCTAAATTAAAGCTTCCAGGACCTAATGCAAAATTAGTATCAGGGTCCCTAGCTACCATGTGTAATTTATAATACTAGTACTTATAATTCTTACGTAGCAGGAAGCTTTGACCCTGATTTAGGGAATACACAAAGCACATTCACAGGCAGTTCTGGACACATGTATAAATAAACTTGGCTAGAAGTGGACCTATCCAATGATGCTACAAGGCTAGAAGATGGTATTTTCTCCTCCTCTTTCACATGGTCCAACAGGTCTAATAGGGATGTGGGAAAAAAAACACATTTACTTCCTCCACATCTTGAGCAAAGCTAACCCCAAAAGTAACATTCTCATTCAAGCATTCATGATGTTGATGAAGAAATCATAATAAAGGTCAAACAAATTGGAATTTCGAAGCTTTAACATGTTTTTTAATAGTTTATAAAAATTGCAATGGTCAGTTATAACATAATAAATACAAACATGAAATTCACTTTACATACATAAATGACGTTATAAATAAATACCATGATACACAGGATGGTGTAAGCATGCTCTAATGGACATAGATATGTTAAATGAGGTGGAAGGTGTTTGGTTTGGTATCTTATTGTGGCCTGCCATCTATATACAGAGTATGATTTGACACCAAGAACTTATTTTGAACTCAAGTACAATGATGTGCTCTAAACCTTCTTCTCCAATTACTTTTCTGTGTTGTATAACTAGGAAGGTTCTCATTCATCCAGATCAGGCATCCTCAAACTGCGGCCCTCCAGTTGTTGTAAAACTACAACTCCCACAATGCCTTACTGTAGGCTGATACCTGTAGGCTGTTCTGGCATGCTGGGAGTTGTAGTTTTGCAACAGCTGGAGGGCCGCAGTTTGAGGATGCCTGATCAAGATCATGGTATATCAGTAGTAATCAGAGCAACCAGTCTTGTATTTTCTCTTGAAGAAGTTATTCTCGTGATCTGGCTTTCTTAATTAGAATATTTGTAAAAGTCAAATGACTAGCGTAACTTCTTCAAGAAAAAATATAACAAGTCGAGTTGCTCTGATATAATTTTCTAGGTTCCTTAACATAACTCCTATCTATATTTCTGTCCTTACTTGCACCCATTGTGATTCTTTTTGTACTATTTTTTCCCAACTTCCGTGCCCACCAAACAGTTCTACCTGTCTTGTAGGAGGCAAAATTATGAGATGTCCACACCATGCTTATTTTACCAACTGTTCAATTTAGAAGTGATAAAGCTCTAATGTTTTTTTTTTCACATTCCCAATCAAACTGGACAATTTTACTAAAATGTTAATTGTCTAAGAGACCCATTTACTTAATCCCAGTATGAAAGTCGTAACTTTACTAGTTGTTCAATAGAGCAGTCTACTCTATGGTTTTTGAACAGGACATTATTCTACAGTCAAACAAAAGGGAGTACTACAAAAAAGTATTTGCTGTGAATGTGCCTAGAACTTGGAAAGGCATGGCTTTACTTGGGGCAAGTTTCCTACCTTTTTCCTGTATGTAGATACCCTGGCCAAGACAGAATGGTTTGTTGCCCTCCGCCCACCTAGCACATATCTTGCCATCTGACTTCGTCCTTCTCAATATGTTTTATGATAATCACTGAAGGAGTTCTGTGATTCCTTTCCTAATATCTGCCCAAATGAATTGGCAATCCAAGGAGGTCAAACTAAAATGACATTATATAAGTAAAAGAAATTAGGAGGTAACAATCCATGTAAACACTAGCCCAACAAGTAGAATCCAATGATAATACAATATTCTGATAATGTCTATAATGCACAATGTCTGCCGAGTGCACATAATTGCCCAAATGTTTGTGCTCAGGGGGTGAAGCTTTCACAGTGTGAGCTCAGTTATTTACTATGCATTATTTTTGGGACTATAAACTTGCTATATTTTTGGGTTCTAGTCCTTTGCGTATGGCCTCAATGACATTGATACTGATAGGAAATAAATACTAACCCCAATATAACATTTACTTTTTTGTACAGTACCATTTATGGCAAAGAAACATCTCCATGACTTCCCATGGCTGTTACCCTAGTGAACGTCCAAAGCTTTGAATGATGATGCTGCTTGATTGACAGTATAGGCATATAATTTTTTCTCTTTAGTTGAAAAACTCACATGGCTGCCCAGATGATTACATTTCTTGTAAAACACAGCAAAAAAAAAAAAAGAATAGACCCATGAAAATCTATCAAAATTTAAACTCCTATTAATTGTTGTGGCACCGGACCCCACATGGACCTTCCATGCCATTCATTGCATAACAGTCTTCACGAGCAGCACGATTTGCACAGTACGAAGACGATGGGTTTGTTGTAGTATAACTGCAACAGGGTCCCAAGAACTGCAGGAGACAAAATGAATTGTTAGAAGTTAACATTGATCTAAAGAGAATGTTCGGATTTGTTTTATTTTTAATATTAGAATTTTTTACACCAGTCAGCCGCACTTCTGTAAAAAAATAAAAAATAATAAATCACCCTGTTCCCCGCCACTTCATTCCTGCTCCCTGGCTCCCTTTACTGTCAGTAAAATTCCTGGTAGACAGGGTCATGTGTGTTGCTGCAGCCAATGACTGGCTTCAGCACTGATGCTCCCCAAAGCGTGACACAGCAATGAAATGCCACTTGGGGACACATTACCACTGAAGCCAATCAATGCCTGCAAGAGTACGTGCACACCACGTGAGGAGGTTGATAGATGAGGTCCAGAAGACCAGAGAAGGAAGCGAGGAGCCTAGAAGTCTTCCCACTTCTGTTCTCTTTCCCCTCTTACATCATGCTGACACATAATATCTCACACATGAGCCACAGAAGCACAGCTAGATGTAAAACTGTAGAAACATCCACCTCCTCCCAGCTTAATATCAACTCTATTGTAGAAGACTGATTTTTGAAAACTAAATAGATTGATGAAACTTTATTGAGACAAAATCATTGTGGCATACTGTATGCAGTTTCACACAACCAGAGCTGGATGAAGAACTGCAGATGCCTCCCCTTTTCCAAGTCTAGCATCCACCCTATTACAGTAGACTGTTCTTTGGAAACCTTAAGGACTCTTTAACACGGGTGTTCTGGATTTGCTCCGGAACGCAATTTCAGTCAGTTTTGACCGTGATTGTGTTGCGTTGTTCAGTTTTTGCAATGCTTTTTGCACACACGTGAGAAAAAACTGAATGTGGTACCCAGACCCGAACTTCTTCACTGAAGTTCGGGTTTGGGTTAGGTGTTGTGTAGATTTTATTATTTTCCCTTATAACATGGAAATAAAAGAAAATAATAGCATTCTTAATACAGAATGCTTACTTAAATGTGGCTTAAGGGGTTAAAAAAAATGTAATTCACTTCATCCAATTGATAGCGCAGCTGGCCATCATCTTCTTTCTTCTTCTTTCAGGACCTGCCAAAGGACATTTGATGACGTCATTGCGCTCACCACGTGGTGAGCGCGGTGACGTCAGCACAGGTCCTGCTGAATGAAGATAGAAGATCTATCTTCATTCAACAGGACCTGCACTGATGTCACCTCGCTCACCACGTGGTGAGCGCGGTTACGTCATCAACGGTCCTTTGGCAGGTCCTAAAAGAATGATGATAATGATGATGCCCGACTGTGCGATCAAATGGATGAGGTGAGTTAATTTTTTTTATTTTTTAACCCCTTAAGCCACATTTAAGTAAGCATTCTGTATTAAGAATGCTATTATTTTCCTTTATAACCATGTTATAAGGGAAAATAATACAGTAAATTGACTTTTATCAATTTACTTACATCTTCTTCTAGCAACCATGGGTGAAAATCGCATTGCATCCGCACTTGCTTGAGGATGCTATGCGATTTTAATGCAGCCCATTCATTTCTATGGGACCTGTATTGCGTGAATATAAAGCATGCTGCGATTTTCACGCAACGCACAAGTGATGCGTGAAAATCACCGCTCATCTGCACGGCCCCATTGAAGTGAATGGGTCTAGATTCAGTGCGGGCGAGAATTCCGCACAGGTGCAATGTGTGACGTGAACGCATTGCACCCGCGCTGAATTTTCACCCGTGTGAATGGGGACAAAGAAGTTGCTCAGTGGAGACATGACAACATTGTGATGAACTAGATTTGGATTTTAGGGCAGTGGATGAAAAGGGTATTGCATTGTATTATAGCATAAATGAAGAGAAACTACATGTTACGGCACTATCATGGAAGAGAACTTACCTTAAAAGCAAGAAACACAAATAAGAAAAATGCTCCAATGGCACCAAGGCTTATAAGAATAACCTTCCAGAATGCAATATAATTTTGAGGATCTGGAGGAAGAGAATGGTGTCAATAGTTGTCAAAACATTTGTAGAAGTACATGCAAAAAAATAATAAAAAAAAAATAATGGGGGCGGCATCTGGGGGCATTTCTTACTGGCATATCTTGGGGAGGAGCACTATGGGGGCATCTGGGGGCATTTATTAATTGGCACATTATGGGGGCACTATTAGGCATTTCTTACTGGCACATTATTGGGGGCAATTGGCATCTGGTGGCACTAAGGGGGAATTTTTGTACTGGCACATTATGAAAGGCACTATAAGGGAGAGCAGCACTATGGGGCATCTGGTGGCATTATAGGGGCATTATTTGGGGGCACAATGGGGTAGAGGAGCAATATGGGGGCATCTGGTGGCTCTAAAGGGGCATTTTCTTTACTGGAACATTATAGGGGGAACTATGGCATCTGGTGGCACTAAGGGGGGATTTTTTTAATGGCACATTATCGGAGGCACTATAGGGAAGAGTGGCACTATGGGGCATCTGGTGGCACTAAAGGGGGATTATTCACTGGCACATTATGGGGGGCACTATGGGGCAGGGGAGAGGAGCACTATGGGGACATTTACTTTATAGGGGTAATTTATACTGGCATACATTCTGGAGACATTAGCTCAACTATGGGCACTAAGAGGGGTATTTCTTGTACTGTCATATTATAAGGAGAATTATTACTACTAGGGGACATTATGGTGGGCTTTACTACTACTGTGGGGCTATGGAGAACATGATTACTAGTATGGGCGCTATGGGGGCATTATTAATGCTAAGTGTGCTCTAGCACATAATTATTTCTATTGGTGGGATTTTGGGGAGCACTGTTACTTTGGTGGGCACCCTGGCACAGTATCAGCTTAGCACAATTATTTTTGGGGGACATTATGTTTATACTATTAGTGTCCAGGACACAATTTACTGGGTGCTTTTATTTTTTTGAGTGCACTGTGTGCCAATAATTATTGAAGAGGGCACTATCTCTGTGGTACTAGTACTTTCAGGGGGACTGTTTCTGCAGTATAATATTGGGGAGCACAGTATTGGGGGTGGCAGGATGGGATGTTCAGAAGTTGTGAGGATGATGGAAAAGTTGGAAACTAATGTCTGTTTGTCAATCTCTACAGAGACGAGAGATGGCTGAAAAATCATCATGGCAGTATGTAAGAGAGGAGATGCTCCGGCTCCTCGTCCTGCCATTTGCAGAAGGGGGATTCAGAGCTGGGCAGCTATAAGCATGGTGGTGGCTGCAAATTGGGCAGGGGACCAGCCTGGTGAGGATGGCCGAGGGGCAGGATCCAGGGAGGATATTCCTGGCTGTAGCCTGCTGTTGTCTAGTGTATAATGTGAAGCAGCCAGGGCAGGCCCTCCTCTCTCAATATGATGTGTAGAGCTGGCTTCTCCAGCCGAACTTACACACCTTAAATATCAAGCAGCATCTCCTCCACTCCTCTTTTCATGCCTTCAGGACTAGGAGGGAGGAAGTGAAACTGCAATAACTCCTGCCACGTGGGGGGCAGTGTGTGAAACAGAATTTGATGGTGATTCCAGTCACGGGGAGAAGAAGAAGAGTTTGAGTACAGGAACCTTATATCGGGGCACAGAGTTTTGACTACAGTGTGTCTACATAGGATGAGGGTGAGACTCTTACCTTCATCCTCAATAATATAATTTCAGATGTACGGTGTTTGTTGGGAGTGGCCTATTATATCTAGGAGGGACTTATAACAATGGGCGGGGCCAGTATTTTTTCACAGTGCACCACATTTTAATTCATGTGAGGGGCTTATAATAATCGGTGGGGCCAGAAATTTTTTCTCCTCGGATCCCACCTAGACAAAATTCCTGGGTGCTCCCCTGGGTGGATGTCCCTATATTTTGTATTTTACCTATGTTGTTTTACTAGAGATGTATGTCACAGGACCTATAAACAGGTTAAGTACACTTAGAACAACCAATTTAAGGTCAGTGACAAAAAAAAATGTATATATGCACAGTAATATAATATTTGAAGATTTGATCAACATGTCTATTAACAAATAGAGATCTCCATACTAAGCGTGTTCAGGGTGTGACTGTATTCTACATCTGCTGATTGTTTGCTCATTTTTTAATCAGTTTTCTTAACCCTTTTTGGCCTTTGCTCCTGGCTATGTGGCTTAAATTTATAATCAGGCCATAATAATTGCTGTGCACACCATAATGTTACTATAAAAAACTGCAGATAATTTCAAATAACTGCTTTAATTTATTTTTTAAAACTTACTGATGTTAATTGCATTCTGTGTATTTTGTTCTCCTAAAACATTCACATCAGTAGTCATTCCTGTAGATGTACTTCCGGTAAAGGTACTGGTGCTTCCAGTGTTAGCAGAAGTACTTCCTGTGATGGCACTTGTGTTTCCAGTGTTAGCAGAGGTACTACCAGTGAAGGGACTGGTACTTCCTGTTTCTGCAGTGCTTGAAGATGTTGTTCCCAGTGTGGTTGTATCTGTTGTACCTGGGCTTGTTCCTGTGGCTGGTGTTGTGGCTGATGTTATAGCTGGTGGTGTTGTGGCTGATGTTATAGCTGGTGGTGTTGTGGCTGATGTTATAGCTGGTGGTGTTGTGGCCGATGTTGTGTCTAGTGTTGTGGCTACAGTACTTGCGGTTGTTGTGGCTGATGTTATAGCTGGTGGTGTTGTGGCCGATGTTGTGTCTAGTGTTGGGGCTACAGTACTTGCAGTTGTTGTTTCTGACGAGTCTTGGCATTGTGCCTCTGAAAATGGAAACAAAACATACATAGAAAATTGTAACTACAAGACATAACCTCATAACCACATTCTTCGGGGGATCTTAGAAATGTTAGATTAGCAGGGGTTCAACGTCTGGGAACAACCCAAATCATTACAACAGGAGAACCAGTTGTTTACCTATTTTTCTGACAGGCAACAGTGCAGAGTAATTGTATGAGAGAAAAGCTAAGCACATGCATACAAGTCTATAGTATATATACTAATACCATTAAACCTTAGTGTTTCATCCATATTGCAGCTTTATTTCAGATAATAATACTCAGGTACCATCTCTGCATTCTGCAGACTATTTATGCAATATTTAGATGTGGGAACAAGATAAATTACACCTAATTATTGTATCTAGAACACATGACTCAGGTCTGTGAAACTAGGTGTATCTTATCGGAACATAAGCATTGTTTGTAACTAAAATGCTGAAAGTCATACTGGAGAATGGAGAGCAGACAAGCGTTGTGCCTTGCTTTATCTGGATGGAAGTGTTTTGTTTTAGTACTTTGATCTTCTACAGTTTAATATTATAGGAATTCAACTGATTTTCAACATTCATTGGACAATTGCCAGAATGTCTTGTTGAGTTTCTTCTACAAGAAATAGATTTTTGTTTGTGACCATAAACTGATCCACAGAAGTTCTTCTTGAAAAAGACAATCTCAACTAGGTTTGTTGATAAGAAAAACCCATGGAATTCAAGGGAGCCATCTACTTTTCTTGTCCTCTTGCATTATGTATGCAGCCATCTAAGTCCTTCAGATAAACTTTTTTAAACCTGCTATGACTCCAATGTTTAATGCATTAAACTGGTCTTAAGACCAACACCTTGTAGTGGACACGTAATCTTAAATGTAAGTTTTTCAATATTGAAGCCTTATTTAAAAGGAATATACATAAATAACAAGTTTATTTTTACATAGATATATGACTACTGTTTATCCTTTGTTCATTTTGAATTTAATTGGGGGAGGGGTTACTTGCTTTAGACATATTTTCAAAATGTGGGTCTCCTAGATAAACCTAATGAATCATTACTTGCAACTGCCCATTGACTTCAATAGTCACTGAACTTGATGAGACTTTTAATTCAATATATAATTCATCACATCAGTATAGATGTTTGAGTAAAGGTTTAGAATTCCAGTTAGTCTTAAGAAGGATATAGAAGCATATCATCAGATAACCACTGTGGATAAAGGAAGATTTGGAGGTTTGAGACACCTATTCAAAATGGGGGATTTGCCGTCATTGGACTTGCCATCATTCTGATCTACTTAAGATAATACAAATTGATATGTTTTCTATAGTAGATCATATTCTTTGCTATTGACCTTCAATTTACATTTAAAGGATTTCCATAATACTGGCATTTCTTGTTTTACTTCATTTCAATAATCTCATGTATGAAGATGCCATGAAGAGTAAATTAGATTTAAGCCATAAAAAATGTTAACCACTTTGGCACTACCATTGCAGAGGATAGCGCTAAAAAACATGGGGAATGAAATACTCATTAGAGTCCCAAAACCAGCTTTCTTGAGGGTCCCTTAAGAACAAATGTTGCTAATGGCCCTTGAGTAAAAATCGAGGGTTAAGAATATATATTGTTTTTAATTTGTTTTCTTTCATCCACCAAGGTTGAAATATTAGGATATGAAAGTCAAAATAAGATGGATTTCTCTTAGGAGCTTACTACTTAGTAGTAGGGACAACTCATAATAACTCAATTACGTTAATCAACTTAATTTTTTAATAACTAAGTTGTTTATTAACTAATTAATTAACTTTATGGTAATTAACTTTTTTGATTAACTTTCATTTTCATAATCTTTAGCCACTCAAATATAACAGAAATGAGTATAAGTTGTCAGTTGTATGTCATGCATCACCATTGTTTGAGTCCTAAAATGTACCATGAATTCTTATTTTTCCAGAAATTTGGGCCAACCTTTTGTATCATGATATCCATAAGTTGCATTAATTTAAAAGAACTACTGGTATATATTTTTTGGCTTAGGCTACATTTACCTGGTAAAATGTTAATCATTTTAAGCCCAATCAATACCAGTATCTTAGTTAAGGGGCTTGTCTCCAATATTTTTACAAATTGCATAATACATTTTTCATCTTGTTTTGGCTGAATATAAATATTGTAAGTTATAGTCCCAAATGAATTCCTAAATCTTTACACACTATGAAAAGATGTGAAGGATTTATATAAAAAATAATAATATTGTGTAATTAATAATGAACAATACTCCTTACCTTTCATAATTAGAAGAACTACCAGCAAAAATACTTTTATCACTGCCATTTTTGTATGTCCCATTAAAGCATTTATCTTCAGGCTAATGCACACCAAAACTCCCAACTGTATGAATTGAGGAACTTATATACCTTTTGGAAATGTTACATTTATACATAAACCAGCTGATAAAAATAGTTGCATAAATTTGCGCATGCCTTTACATGTCATGCCTAAAAAATTGTGCACGAGATCTTGTCATGCATTAGATATCTAAATTATTTGAGGCTACAACAGCAATGAGGTAGCCTTCCTTAAAAGGTAACTCTCTCCCAATGAAATGTGTGGGAACACCCCATCTGCAAAGCTATAACTAGGACAAACTGCTGAATAATTGGATTAATTATATCCAAAGCAATTTACAATACTGAAAATCGAATAGACATTGACTCTTCAATTAAGGCCTCATGCACATGGCCGTTGCCTGGCCATGGCTGTAATATGACCTGCATACAGCAGGTCCGCAATACACGGGCACCGGCCATGTGCACCCCGCATCACGGATGCAGACCCATTCACTTAAATGGGTCCGCAATCTGGGAGATGCAGTGTGGAACGGAAGCATGGATTGGAAGCTCATGGAAGCACTACAAAGTGCTTTCGTGGTGTTTCTGTCCGTGCCTCCGCACCGCAAAAAAATAGAACATTTTTTTACTGTGTGGACGGATCACCACGGACCCATTCAAATTAAATGAGGCTCGATCCGTCCTGGCCGCTGTACGGATGTTGCCCGTGCATTGGGGACCACAAATTGCAGAACCCTATGCACGGAACGGCCGTGTGCATAAGGTCTAAGACTAATAATACAAGAAACAATCAACCACGGTGACCAGGTTTGGCTCTTATCTCTGGGTCTCTATAGTTTCTAAAGATTGAAAACATCCCATGGTTCTACAGTATAATACTAAATTCATGGGTAAAGGTATTGTATTAACATGATCAAACCTATCCATGAGGATAGTCAGTCAGATACAGAACCAAGTCCATTAAAAGGTCTATGAAGTTTTTCAATCACATAACATTCTTACTTCTTGAAGCATAAAAGGTTATCTCCAAGTGAGGTTCCATCTCAAGAGAAGAGCAAATTGATTCGAACAAATCAAATTTCTCCAAAATTCTACTTACCAATGAAGAAAAACTTTTGATTATTTGATTTGACCAAATGGCCCAAAATAAGGTCCCTCCATTTTACATATCAAATTCAGTACAGTAGTGATGGAAACAGGGCAGGTAATGTTAGAAATGTTTTACCAGTCCGTAGTGGCAAGTGCCATGCCATCTTTTTAGAATTAATATATATTTATTAATTAATTATATGCTGGGCGAGTGGTGTGAGTGTGACTGATGCTAATAAGATCAACAAGCTTATCAGGAAGGCAAGTTCTGCTGTTGGTTGCCATCTAGACACTTTTGAGGAGGTAGTAAAGGAAAGAATTCGGAAGAAGTGTATGGTGATTATGAACTATAATGTACACCCATAATATCAGCTGTTGTTTATGAAGCAGCTTGGCACCATTTGGCACCCTTTTTATGAAAAACAGCAGAAAGCCATTCTCTAAGAGAAGCTTCCACTCTGGCAGACTTGAGCCATCCATGTATTACATAGACAAGCATTTATCTTGCTTTCTGTGGCAAATAAAGCTGTCGTTTGGGAGGGTGGATCCTCTGTATAAAGTGGCAGGTGTAGCCTTCTAAGGAAAGACAATCTCTTCTAAAAGAGAATATTAAAAAGCGTTGGTGTGTATGCTACTTCTCTCCCTTCCCCAGCCCCTGATTCCCTACATATATACTGTATGTAACAATGTACAGTATCTGGATTTTTGCAGAGAAGCTATCACTTTTATTAGTGTCTCTACCTATTTGATTTGCTGCCCGGTCTGATTTCTGGCAAGTCCCTTCCACAGGTTACACAGTATGAACCAGAAAGATAAAGGAGAAAAGGCTGTCAGTGATCAGTGCTGGCAAGAAGACAAATGGGCAGAGATACTTGTAAGTAAAAAGCCAGATATATGGTTATCCAGAATAGTTATATGCATATATGTAGAGAGGCAGTGGCTTGGGCTGGGAGAAAAGAGGCAGGCTGAGAACTACACTAGACAATAAGGACAGATTCTTCTTAGCAATGCCCAATAATAGTAGGGACTCATTAGAGACATTTATTTAAACAAAGTACCATTTTTAAATATCTTATAGCTTCTACACAATATACAATAAATGCTGTAATATCCTCCCACCTCTTAGGTCCAGATAAGGAGAAAAAACTCCTTTATTTTAAAACCAACCCTCCTATATCTTACAAAATCTAACAATTTGATTATTAATACGAGCAAAAAAAAAATTTCCCCCAAATTTACCAATTTCCCAAAGTGGGCACTGATTCAGAAAGCCTTATAATCATTAACATTAATAGAGAGTTATCCTACTTTTAGAGTCAATGCCAAACTGAGATATATTGTCTAGCATTGTGCCCTCCAAAGGGACACCAAACATTTGCTTATCTTCTATTGCCTAGAGTACTAGTTTCAAAATACCTGAATGACAGGTATTACAACAGATCCAAATAATGTGCAGTAAGTCTGCATTCGCTTCAGTACATCTTGAGAAATTGGAATTTCCCTTAATGACTGTTTTATATAGACTCAAAGGGGATCATTTGCTAAACATAAATATGTTTATATTAGGTGTATTTCTGGTGCTGATTGTGGCACAAAGGTCCTCTGCACCACAATCTGCAACTTTTCCCTACTCACTCCAAGTCTAAAAAAGTGGCGTGGGTGGGGACGGCCAGTAGGCGTGTGTAATTTACCATTTTCTATGCCAGGTTTAGGTGTAGAAAATGGTCTACATGTAAGACAGCAAGGAAGCTGTCTTACTTTTAGAAGCAGCGGTGGATCTGCCGAAGTTATGTGCACCTGTATATAACAGCCAACCACCAACAACTATAGGGGTTATTAACAACAGCGTCTAATTATGACCCCCAAAGTTTATCAATAAATCATAATTCAAAAGTTATTGAAATCACCCTCCTTACACTGTATAGGTAACCTAAGGTACCAGCCTTATTTAGCCATATCTTTAGAATGAGTCCCATATATTTTGAGTCAGACTTGTAAATCCTAAATGCTTTAATGGCTGATGATGGGCATCTACATGTCTGCAGTGGTTTCAGGTTATCTAACATAGCATCTGAATGAGCAATGATTCGCACTCCTAAAATGTAATTGGAAAAATAATCTAGTAGTTCAGTTATGTCAACAATGGTAGGTAAAATTTAGATCACGTAGACAGCAAAACATTAAAAGGGTTGTCTGGCAGGTAAAAATGTTTTAACAAAAGTCTGAGAATTGGATAAAAAAATTAATAAAGAAGCATTGATCAATCCCCTGCCAGTCCTGTTCTGATATGTCATAGGTCCCCCATCAGTCTCTCCTTCCTGGTCCCCTGTTACGCAAGAAAATAACACTCAGTCAATTACTCGTAGAGACTATCATTTCTTGCATGTCAAGAGGAACCAGGAGGGAAAAGTCTTTGGTAGACCCGGAAAGCTTTAGAATGGAAGCTAAAGGGATATGTGAGGAGAGTGTTGCTTCTTACAGTACTTCTGTGATCTGGATTGATCAATATACTATTGCCTTGGTAGTAGAAGTTTAGCAATCTATAACCCTGCATTAACAAACTATATCCATGGTATACTTTTTTTTTCTGTCTGATAACCTGAGGGAATCGAGATGTCAGTTCTTACATAAATTGTAGTCTTTGCTAACCAATAGCTAATATTCTCATACAACACTGCGCATCTGATTAAGAGACAGAGCAATCAGTCAAAGGGGTTTATGAAAAATAGAAGTGATCCAAACTTCCCATCTAGATTGACATTGATGTGATGTTTGAAAGCCGAGGCCGACATCCTTTCGTACCAGCATTGTTCATTAATGGACTGTAGAATGTTTGAGACATGTATGGGTGTTCTTGTTTTCCAATTGGCTGCAATTTTTTGTCACATAACTATGCATGTATGAGAAACTATAGTAGAATGTAAAAAGGAGAACTGTTCTATACCAAGGGATTACGAATTTATAGTATAAAGACAGAGATAGGCAGCCCACCCCACCCCAGACCGCATAAGCAAGTTTTGCAAGGTTTGGATATAGGAGATTGAGATAAATATTGGCACATTTCTAATATATAGGATCTTTGGTAGAAGTACCATCTTGGCCACAGCAATCCTTCCCTACCATGAGATGCCAAACAACCTCAAAGAGGATATTTTATTCTTAACCGCCTCTAATAATGCGAAATAGATAGTTTGGAACAGTGTGGATGGTGGATAAGAGAGCACTATTCCAAAATATGGCAAGTCGGTTTTGACCCATTAAAATTCTAATTGTGTTTTCAAATTTCAGAGTACTTTATGCTCTATATTCATCAGTAATATTTTTGGTTTGTTCACATAAATTTTGTAATAGGAGGCTTCACTAAAGCGATTAATAATACAACTAGCTGCAATCAAGGATTGGGAGGCATTGGATAAGACCAAAATAGTGTCATCTGCAAATAGACCAATTTTATTAGTAACGTCTCTGGATTTAATCCCAGTGATCTCGGGTGAGCTTCAAATGATTTCCGTTAGGGGTTCCATGATCAAAGTGAAAATGAGAGGGGACATGGGACACCCTTGTCGGGTTCCATTCGTAATGTCAAACCTAGAGGATAGAAAGCTGGAAGTATACACTATCACATTGGGGAAAGAATAAGGAGCTAGGGTGGCAACAAAGAAGCTTCCTTGAAATTGAAATTTTAATACAGTAGCTCTCAGAAAGCCCCAATGAACCCTGTCAAATGCCTTCTCTGCATCCAAAGAGCTGAGAAAGCGTTCCACGTCTCCATATTATATCCAGGAGCTTTATGAATCTTCTGGGACCGTCAGATGTCTGTCTATTTTTAACAAATCCAACCTGGTCATTATTTATTAAAGTAGGTAAAATATCTACCAGTCTATTGGACAATCATTTAGAAAAGATCTTGAGATAGGAATTGAGTAATGATATGGGATAGAAATATGCTGGAGTGTCGGGAGGTTTGACTGTTTTGGGAAATGTGACTATTATGGCTTAGAGCATTTCCTTGGGAATGGGATTGCCTCCAAAGAATTTCTTGATACATCCATTCAGGTATGGAGAAGGGATCGGGGAAAATGTCTTGGTTAACCCATCTGGTCCTGGTGATTTGTTTAGTTTGAGAGAGGTTATTACTTGAGTGATTTCATCAATATAGATGTCTGCATTTAATATATCCAATTGTTCTGACGATAATTGGGGAAGAGAGATTTTATTCAAGAAGGTGTTAATTAGTTGAGGAGTATCAGCGTCTAGGGTGAGATTATACAATTTAGAGTAGTATGAGACAAATTCATCAGCTATATCCTAGATTTGGAAGATTTAGCCTTAATCCTGTTTGCTAAAGATTAGCTCTGTTTCCGCAATAGTAATACCTGGATTTGGATTTGCGGAGGTAGAACTCAAATCTGGATTGCATTAATGCATATAGCCTATATCTTAAATTTTCCAATTGGGTTGCGAAGGTAATTTTGGGAGATTTTTGTTTGTGGCGCTCTACTTTTCTGGCCTATGAGTAGTTTAATCTCTAATTTCCCTTTCTCTTTTCCAAAGCAGAGTATTTTAGAAAGATACCCCTCATGACCACTTTGTGAGCGCACCAGATAGTGGCCAATGAGACCTCAGATGAGTTATTAAGAGTAAAATATTCCTGCAGAGCTGTACGGAATAGAGGTAAGTATTTCAGAGGTATTCAAAATGGAATTATTCAATCTCCACTGGGCTCGCGAGGGAGAGTATTGTAGGTTATTGAGTATAGAGGTAGGGTCATGGTCGGATCAAGTTATGGTACTGATATCTGATGAAATTATATTTTGCAGTAGGCTTTTATCCACTAATTAAAATACAAGCGACAGCTCTTCCTTGACACATGGAAACAATCCCGGTCTACGAGTTTCAGACACACCTGTCCTTAATCATGACCATGGTGGTCATGATTAAGGACAGGTGTGTCTGAAACGCGTAGACCAGGAGTGTTTCCATGTGTCAAGGCAGAGCTGTCGCTTGAATTGCAATGCAACGGAATAAAGGTTATTTTGCCTTTTTCAATTGGTGACTCCAGTGCTGGATTTCTTTTCCTGATTTATTAAAAACACCTGTCTTATTGGTGTCAGTTTGTTGAAGAAGCGGTGAAGGAAGTGAAGTTGGGATTTATTAGGTGCATATATGCTCAGTGTAAAGCTCATTATTGATTACACAGATAATGATAATGTAGCGGCCTTTAATGGCTAGCATAATCTCTGCTTTTTTTATTTTCAGGGTGGGAGTGAACAATATGAGGAAAGACCCTATTTTGAATCCGGAAACTATATTTAGGCAATACATGAGTTTCCTGGGCACCAATAATGTCACAATGTAAGTTAGATACTTCTTTCCAGAAGCATGGTCATTTGAAAGGGCTGTTCAACCCTTTGACATTTAGGGATGAGATCTTTAATGCCATATCAGTTACCTAAGAACACGCCCATAAACCACTGTAATGCCATATAAAATGTACAATTCTACATAGAACAATAGAGCGCAAAGATGCGTTAGTAAATCAGAAGCAAGTAATGACATGCCACCCTAAAAAAAAAAAACTGAATAAACAATAAGGAAAGTAAAACTTTTAAGAAACCATACAGTCACTGGTAGATCACCAAACCCAGTCACAATTGCCATGTGTAGAGGGAGATCCAGTTTGCGA
The DNA here is from genome assembly GCA_033119425.1 of Bufotes viridis. Taxonomy (NCBI): domain Eukaryota; kingdom Metazoa; phylum Chordata; class Amphibia; order Anura; family Bufonidae; genus Bufotes; species Bufotes viridis. The sequence continues at coordinate 21,727,145 of CM065597.1, forward strand.
TGTAAAAACAACTACATCAGCTTAGAAAAAGAAGAACAAAAATAGCAAAAATGAAAAAATAAATAAAAATATGTGGTGAAAATATGAATTTTATCTAGCAGCGGACATCCAACAGCCACCGCCAAGACATGACTTATTGGATGTCCCAACAGGCAACCAACCTCTCATAAAAGGGTGGAGTCTCCGAAGTAGATGAGAAAGTTAAGGACTATAACATTTGTGTGTTTCGAGATATATAGATGGGTCAAGAGTGGAGGAAAAGAGACCCAATGTAGAATGGTGTAGGCAGGTGAGGTAGCTTACATGGTTGGCACCTATGCAGGTCATCACTTCGTGGATTTAACCCTAGTCGATTCCTGGGTCAGCGTGGGTGGCTTCTGTTTCCCTGATGATCTGGCTCCCTCTTGTGGCTGGAGTAAGGACCACCTCTTCAGAAGGTTTGCAGCTTGAGATGGAGAAATTAAAATAAAGTTAGTGCCATTTCTACTGACAATAAGTTTCACTCGGAAACCCCAACGAAATGGGATTCCATTCTCTCTCAGGATTATGGTATATTTAGCAAACTCCCTCCTCCTGGCTAGAGTTGCTGGAGAGAGATCAGCATAGAAAGAAACTTGTTTAAAATGCTCAAGAATGTAAGAAAGATATGGAGGTCCTGCAGCAAGATATCAAACAAATTGGGCACAGGGTGGAGGAGGTGGAGGCTACACAGGAACAAACCTACCTGATCCTAGACTCCCACCAGCAGGTTCTGGCTGAACACGCCTGCCAAATTCAAGATCTCCTTTCCCACTTGGACGACTTGGAGAACCGCAATCGGAGGAATAACCTCCGCATCCGAGGCCTCCCAGAAACAATCCAGGCACAAAATTTGGAGTCATGGGCGGCATCCTTCTTTGGAGCTTTGTTATCCAGATCAGCAGATCATCCTGTGGAAATTGACCGTATACATAGAGCGCTGGGTCCCAAACCCAGTGATCCCGCCCGTCCACGTGACGTTATCTGCAGGATCCATTTTTATAAAGACAAAGAGGCGATTCTTCGGGCGTTCAGAAATGCTGACCCTTCCTCCCTTGAAATCAAGGAGATTATGATTTTGCCGGACTTGGCACGATGCACCTTGATGCTCCGTAAAGCCCTAAAGCCATTACTGGATGTACTTAAATCCAACCAGGTCCTTTATCGTTGGGGCTACCCGTTCCAGTTGTACGCATCTAGAGATGGGATCACGGGGTCCTTTAAATCCATTTCTGACCTGCCTCGGCTGCTCTCTACGTTTGATCTCCCTAAAGTGGACCTACCGGACTGGCCGCGTCCCAAGGAAGTCATCACCATTCCACGACGGGAGCGTTGGCAGACCACCTCTCCAAAGCAGAAGAACCCTGCCAGAAGATCTCAGGGCCCAGTCGGCTGACTACGCAATTTATTTGCTCTCTAATGCATCTTTTGGGGACTTTTACCATCACAGGTCCCTGTTTGTGGGCTAGTTTCTGTTCTCTTTCTAAGTTCTTAGGTTGAGTTATCCAGATTTATTATGTGCCCTGCCCGGCTTGAGTCTGGGTTATTTATACTTCAATGCCGGAGTGAGTAAGGTTGTAGCTGTGTCATTATCCTCTCCTCCCTACCTTAGGGCCAGTGACCGTGGTTGTCACCTAGCCAGGAGCTACTGTTTAGCACCCTTTTGAGCCACTAAATAGGCTCTATTGTTTTCATTTTCCTCTTTTTTTATTGTCTACTGAGCGTCTGTGTTGTCTCGTACCCCCCTCCTCTCTCCCCGTGTCTTGCTGATATACCTCCTTGTGTATCCTCTCCCTGTTTTTGGATAAGTTGTATCCAAAGACTCTCCCTCTAGGGTCTCAATATGGCTCCTCTTTCATTCTGCACGTTTAATGTTAGAGGTTTCAATAAACCAGAGAAAAGGAGCCAAGTGCTTTACCGTCTCCATAAAAAGAGGGTCATGATTGCTATGTTTCAGGAAACCCATTTCAAGTCCTCGTCCATTCCACAATGTAATAACAGATATTATGTTTCTTGGTTCCACAGCCCCAACCCGACCAGTAAGTCTAGAGGGGTGTCCATAGCACTACATAAGCATTTCCGCCATTCAGTCTTGTCATCTTTCATTGACCCGAACGGTAGATTTATATTCCTAAAGCTCTCTGTGGATCAGACCATTATCACGGTGGCTAACTTTTATTTCCCCTACCAGGGGCAGGTTTCTTTTGGGACCGGATTCCTGCGGCGTCTCTCCAGGTTCGCAGATGGCTCTTCGATTATCTTGGGAGGTGACTTCAACATGGTCCTAGATCCGGCTCTGGACGCATCATCTGGTAAGTCCTCGGTCTCCTCTGTAGCTATACGTCAATTCAGATCTGAACTCTCCAGGCTGCGGTTGGTTGATCTGTGGCGCGTTCTGCATCCTGGAGTCAGGGACTATAGTTTCCATTACCAGATCCATAATAGTTACTGTAGACTAGATCTTTTGTTGATTTCGCAGACACTACTAGACTCCACTCCCCAGTGTTCCATAGACTCCTTTCTTTGGTCGGATCATGCTCCTGTTTGTGGTCTATTGTCCTCCTATGCGACACATCCTAGATCAGACTCTTGGAGATTGAATGACAATCTACTTAACAATATTATTTGTTTGGCTGAGGTCAGGAAGACTATAGAGGAGTTTGAACTGAATCATAGAACGGATCCTACCTCGCCCCCAATAAAATGGGAGGCGCTGAAATGCGTTCTAAGAGGGGTCTTTATCTCACATGGAACTAGACTTAAAAAGGAACGCACATGTAAGCTGTCCTCCCTTTTCAGCGAGTTAGAAAGTAAGGAGAGGCAAAATAAGGTGGCGCCGTCTGACGGCCTTAAAACCGATATATCCCTTTTGCAACATCAGATCCTACAGATTCTAGACCAGAAATATCTCTGTGCTAGGGATAAGTTTAAACGTGGTTGCTTTGAATATAATAATAAAAGTGGGAGGTGGCTTGCGAGGCTGTTACACCCCAGGGTTCCCCTGACACACGTGGAATCGTTGACTACCGCGACAAATGGTATGGTGCGCTCCCCGACTGAGATCGTTGGAGAATTTAAATCCTATTATTCGACCTTATACAACTTACAAAATACCTCGGATGCTCAAGAGGCTCGCCAGACAGCAGACATAACACATTATTTGTCCCAATTCGGCCCGAAACCTTTACCTTTGGAGGCGGCGGCCTCATTGGAAGGAGACTTTACGCAACCTGAGGTTATATGGGCCATTCGAAATCTGAAACTTGGTAAATGCCCCGGCCCTGATGGGCTTACCCCGCGCTTCTATAAACTTCTAGAAGAGTCCCTAGATCCTACATTGATGGCTGTCTTTAACTCTATTCCTAAAGCCTCACCCTTCCCGTCCCAGACACTTCAGGCACACATCTCGGTTATTCCGAAGCCTGGCCGAGATCCCACAGCCTGCTCAAATTACAGGCCCATCTCGATCCTAAACATTGATATTAAATTGTACGCCAAGCTTATAGCTCAGAGGCTACATCCCTATATACCAGATTGTATTCACCTAGATCAGGTGGGGTTTGTCCCGGGCCGCGAAGCCCGTGATAATACCCTCAAATCCCTTGGCCTGATAGCTAGGGCGAAAGCTAATAAGACCCCCCTTTGCCTTCTTGCCATAGATGCCGAGAAGGCATTTGATAGGGTCAATTGGCAATTCTTAGAACAGACACTCCTACATATTGGGCTGGGTCCTATAATGATCCATAGAATTATGGCATTGTATACGAACCCCTCGGCATGCGTGAGGGTCAACGGAACGCTCTCCTCCCCGTTTCTGATCCGTAATGGGACGAGACAGGGATGCCCCTTATCGCCATTCCTCTACATCCTTGTTATGGAATCTTTGGCAAATTCCCTGAGGGCTAATTCATCTATAAGTGGGATTAAAATTGGTAATACCGACCACAAATTGTCCTTACTCGCTGACGACCTGCTTGTCCATCTCACGAATCCCAGAATAGGCCTCCCTTCTGTGCTCAAGGAGTTTGAAATTTATGGTAGGCTTAGCAACTTTAAAATTAACATTCAGAAATCGGAAATGTTAAATGTCTCCCTCGCAAAACGTGAATGGGACTCACTCACCCAGTCCTTCTCTTTCCGGTGGGCCACCCACTCCATCTCGCACCTGGAGATATCGCTACCTGCTAATCCCTCCCAATTATATACCTTAAATTATCTTCCCATGCTGAAGAAAGTGGAATCTACCTTAAACTCTTGGTCGCATCTCTACGTGTCGTGGTTTGGCAGGATTAATGCTGTCAAAATGGATATTCTACCTAGACTGCTATACATTTTTCAGACGGTTCTCTGTGAGATACCCCTTGTATATTTTACAAGGCTTAGGAGGTTGATATCTAGTTTTGTCTGGCACAAATCAAAAGCTAGGCTTAGTTACGCTGTACTCACTAGGTCTAAGGCCTCGGGAGGAGCTGGGCTACCTAACTTCCTTTCTTACTTTAGGGCGGCTATTCTGAATTGTATTCTAGATCTGCGCCATAACCGCTCCTCCAAACTATGGGTAGATATAGAACTCACAGAGATTCCCAATTTAGCTGCTGGCTTGTTCTGGCTACAGAAGCCGATATTCTTTCAACTGCCCTATGCCCGTTCTCACCTACTTATCTATACCTTGGCTAGGGTTTGGTACAATTTTGCTCTCAAACTACGTCTAGCTACCATACCGGGCCCACTTACTCGCATTTCGGGTCGCCCAGACCTGCCCCCGGGTCTGTCTGAGGTCCCATTACTGGGCCCACATAGTAGTCAAACAGTTCAGCTTCGTGACATCTATAATCACCAGGGGTTACTACCCCTAACCTCCCTATCACACATTATTCCACCGGCCCCCGGTCAATGGTTTCTCTATATCCAACTCCGTAGTTTTCTCTCTTCCATGGCTCCTGGCTTGCAGACGTGCCTGGAGCTGACTGGCTTTGAGAAGCTCTGTGTGGCTAGTAGCTATCCAGGCCATGCCATCTCTTTGCTTTATGCTGACCTTGCTGCAGAGGAGATCGGGGGAACGTCCACGGATCCCTTGCGCTCCAAACTTAAGTTTATGTCCGAATGGGAAGCAGAAATGGGGGCTACTTTCATGCTAGATCAATGTAAGAGGGCTCTGTTCTTTTCACACAAATCGTCAATCTCCTGTAATCTACAAGAACTGAATTACAAAGTTCTTACTAGATGGTACAGGATTCCTGCGAAACTACACCATTTCTATCCGAATGTGTCGGACGCTTGCTGGAGATGCTCCTCTGCCTCTGGTACCATGTTGCATGTCTGGTGGGATTGCCCCGGGGTGTCACCCTTGTGGAATGCAGTGTTCTCACTCCATAATTATGTCTTTGGATCCCGGGTGGCTCCATCGCCCGCTCTAGCCCTGTTATCGATTTTCCCCGGACGGATGGCCCAAGTAAAAAAGGGGTCTCTCAGGCTGTTTCTACTTGCTGTAAAGCAGATTATACCCCATAAATGGCGCTCCTCTGAGAGCTTGGGGAGAGCTTTGTGGGCTACTGCCCTGGACTCTCTGATACATATGGAAGAGTTGGGTGCTGTGGACCGTACTGCCTCTTTGGCCTTTTTCAAAATTTGGGACCCATGGTCTCGGTTCCGCTCCTCCACTGCCTTTGCAACCTGGATCTCCTCGGGTTCCCTACCAACTGGCTCTACTTAGATACGTCTGTGGAATGGGCTGGGACGCTTAGATTACCCCCTCTCCCCCCTCCCTTCTGTTTCTGTCTTTTGTCCTTCCCTTGTCTTTGTCGGTTTGTTCTTGTTGTAAGTATTTGTTTAAGCTGGACCAGTTTATGTCTGACTGTATTACATATTGGCAACCTTGCTTTGTTTGATTACTTTTGTAGCTTTGTTGCCTTATGGGCCCGTTTATTGAGGTCTGCGAACCTCCAATATCTCTTCTTTATATGCAATATCTGCTGTGTCCTGCATTTTTTCATGGTCTTATGATCATATGTCCTTGTACCTGAATTCTTAATAAAAAGTTTTTGAACCATAAAATGCTCAAGAATGTCTTTTTTTTTTCCTGCTTCCCTGAGAAGCTTGTTTTTAAAATGGAAGAAGTGAAGGTGAGCTCGTACATCTCTTGGCGTGCTGTCCTCTTTAATGTCTTCAGGGATATTTCTGAGTCTGATATTATTCCTTCTAGACCTATCCTCAAGGTCTGCTAATTTCAAGTTTCATGGCAGCAACCTCATCCTGTTTCTCATTATAGGAGTCCACTAGGGAGGTGTGCTTCCTTAACTTTCTCCATCTTTTCCTCAAGGTGCGCAGTGCGATCCCCAATGGCCGTGATGTCTGCCCTTATAGTATTTAGGGCTGAAGATTCTAGTGTATAGAACTTTTCAGGTATGCCATTAAATCTTGCATAGCAGACAGGGTAATCCTATTATGTTCAGAGCTTGTATTAGGGCTTTGCCCCTGCTGGAAAGCTTTGGGCAGACCCCCCACTCACGTGACTAGTTTTACTTGCAGAGGAAATATGTCCTGCCAGATCCTCATGGACCTCGTGGTGCACTTGTTGCTGGAGTTTATTGGTGTCTGTGCTGCCTCCTGCATGTGTCGTGTCGGGGGCCATCTTGGATTAGTGCTCCTGTGAAGAAAGAGGTAAGTTTTGTGGGGGAACTGGGGTTTTTCTTTATCCTCGTCATCTCCAGTGTCTTCCTGGGGGTGAGTGGGTGGAAAGGGGTCTGCTCTAGCGCAGTTTGGGTGCCTCTGGGGCGCTTTATAATGCTGTACTTGGCTGTGGCTGCTGGTGCTCAGCTATGCTGCTTCTGCTTAGCTCTGCATCTGGCTCTGATCCCCCCCCCTCCCCCGGTATACTGTTAGTCATACTGTTGTAATAGATACTCTTTTATCTCTGGATCAAACCTGAAAATAACTCAAATGGTGCTACATAACCCTTTTTTTTTTTTTTTACAGAGGTATGTATCATCCACGCCTGGAGTTTTGTAGAGCAGTGATCTCCTGTAGATGGCTCTCCAGCTGCTACCAAACTACAGAACCAAGTCAGAACATGCTGGGAGTTGCATTAGTATAAAAGTTTGAGAGGCCCAGGTTGAAGACCCTTATATGGAATACTCCTTTTGGGTTGCATGTATGTTCTCGATTTGTGCATATTTTCTTTCAGCTATTTTGAGAATAATTTCCATTAAAATTATTCTTCTTATAATGGAGACACAGAGCCTCCATAGCCCACTTCACACCAGTCAGATCTCAATAAATAGAGATACCTACACCTACCTCATCAGAGGAAGCCTCCAATTTAACAAGACATCTTAAGCATGGACATAGACCTGCAGCTGCTGAGGTAGGAATTGTTTCCAAAAGTACTCTAAGTTCAGTTCTCAAGATAAAAAATTACTGTTCTAAAGATGAAAAAAAATCTAGCGAAATTCTGGAAAAAAAAGGTTTGTCCTTCACTCAAAACTGTAGAATCCAGAGTAAACATCTCCATTTTTCTAATCACATGTTATACACTAACAGAGGAATTGCCAATGGTTTTAGAAATTACTATTTTCGAATAAATAATCTTAAAGGTTATTCTACTACTTCTAAGCCTACTAATGATAATATTAATGATTTTCTTGATAGAATTCTCCTTCCCACATTATCACACGAACAGCTCTTGTCCTTGAATAAATCTATTACTTTAGTAGAGATCAATAACCCTATTATCTTACTCCCCCTACATAAATCTCCAGGTCCAGATGGGTTCTCTAATAGTTACTATATGTAATTCAGACATTTATTATCTACTCATCTGTTATCTGAGCATTTAGAAAATATGTCCTGTCTGCACTAAATGTAACAATCACCAAAGAAGGCAAATCTCCCATGCATCTTGACAACTACCGTCCAATTTCCCTATTAAACAGCAAAGTGAAATTCCATGCTTTTAGCTAAAAGGATGATGATCATCACTAGTGTTGAGGGAATTGAAGCATCTGAAGTGGAATTTGATCTGAAGTGGTAACGAATTAATTGTTTCTTAAAATTGCAGCTACACGTGTTACAAAGTGAAAGTAAGAAGCCTGGGAACAAGAGATCACTTATAATGCAGTGCAGCCAGCCAATCAGCAGATGGAAATCCCCTGTGATGTCACAACCCTATAAAATTCTTAATCCCACCTGGTCTCCCCCACTTTACAGTGAACTGAGCATAGGGATGGTGTTTAACAAAGCTTAACTTGTACAATCTTGGATATGGAGACTGTGGGAACAGTGCAGGGACAGTGTAGGGAGATCGTGGGGAGAGTCTTTGCACACTGTAGGGAGAGCATAGGGAGAGTGCATGGACAGTGCAGCCTATGTAATCTGAAGCTAAAGGGATCTATAGGAGACAGCTCAGTTTGCATCAGAACAAATCCAATTGAACAGTGTCTACCTTGTTTAATAGATAAAAAGCGGAAAAGCTTTTCCGCTTTGGAAAGCGCTACAGAATATATCAGCGCCATACAAGTTCATAAAATAAAAATAAATAAATTCTCAAACTGGGGTGAATAAGCTGTGTTATTTATCTGTTTTTGTGGTGTCTCCCTTGTTAAATAGATAACACTATTCTATTATGCCTTGATTCTCAAACAGGAGTGAATAAGCTGTCTATTTTTACTACTTTTGGGGTGCCAATGTTGTTTAATAGAAAAGCAATTCCATTAAACCTTGATTCTCAAATTGGGTGAATAAGTTTCTATTTTTACTGTTATTGCGGTGCCCACCTCATTTATTAGATAGACAATCCCATTAGGCCTTGATTCTCAAATTAGAGTGAATAAGTAGTGTAATGTAACTGGTATCGGGGTGCCCACCTTGTAAAATAGATAAGCAGATCTATTAGGCCTTGATTCTCAAATTGGGATGAATAAGCTGTCTATTTTTACTGGTATTGGGGTGCACACCTTGTTTCATAGAGAAGCAATCCCATTAGGGCTTGATTCTCAAAAGGGGTGAATAAGTAGTGTAATTTAACTGTTATAGTGGTTTCCACCTTGTTTTATAGATAAGTAAGATAAGGCGTGATCAACCAGGATTTCCACACATCGGTGCCTGTTGCATCAGACTAGAGCATTCTAACAGTAGTGTTCTGACTGCAGTGTTCTGTCACACCAGAACATTGTGAAAAATGGCCCGTTACTTCTTGCCACATGCCTCAGCCACTATTCTGATGCTGCCACCCGTCTGATGCCACATACCTGCTGCCTCTGCTGCCTCTGCTGCCATCTTCTCCTACTGCTACTATCTTGTTCTGTTACTGCCACTGCTGTGGCCCCCCCACCACCGCGCTCTGCGACTATGTTGACTCCTCATGCTGTTGCCACCCTTACCACTCTGTGACTTGGCCACTATGTTGACTCTCCATGCTTTTGCCACCCTCCCCACTCTGTGACTGGACCTCTGTGCTGACTCCTCATGCTGTTGACACCCTTCCCACTCTGTGACTGGGCCACCGTGTTGACTCCTCATGCTGTTGCCACACTCACCAGTCTGTTCTAGTGACACACATGTTTGGTCTTGTTGACATCACAGACTATTTTACCATTCTCCTAATCCTTCAGAAGAACCTAAAAAAATTAAAACAAAATGGATCCCGTCTTTGGAGCATCTATAAGGCCTCTATCACATGGTCAGTATTTTGCATCAGAATTTGATCATGATTTGGAAGCCAACAGCAGGAGTGGTTACAATACACAGAAGACATGCAAATATTTCCTTCACATGTCATCTCTGTTTTGGACCTACTCCTGTTTTGCCTTGCCAATTCTGATCAATTACTGACCAAATACTGACCGTGGTTCAGAAAGCTCTGGAAAGCTGTTCTCTAAGGGAACTAGTAACAGCAATGTGAAGCTGGTCTAACTCATCCAGTAGGCATAATCCTCCCATTCCACTGTTACATTCCTTACCGTGGTTGCTGAGAAGGTGTTGGGAGATTTGTCTTCTCTGGCATGTCTGCTCTCTAAACTAACTCATGTGCTAAAACTTTCACTAAAGGCCCCCTTTCAGAGCAGTTTGTTCTGACAAGTCATGCCAGGCACAGACAGGACTGCCCACTCTTACCTCTATTTTTTCTTTTATCTATAGAACCTTTGGCAGAATTGATCGGAATCAACGCAAAAATCTTGGGATTATTGGTGGGGTCTTATGAACATAAAGTGGCCTTGTTTGTCAATGATATCATTTCTTTCAACACCAACCCCCCAGAATCCCTAGCTGAAACTTTTAAAACTTTGGGTCATTTCAGTAATGTATCATGTAACAAGCTCAAAGACAACCAATTCCTGATCCTCCCTATCAATTTCCCTCCCCAATTACTATCACACTGAAACAACTTTATTCACTAGACTTGTAACCTGAGAGGATCTCTTGTTTGGGTGTCCAGATGAGATACGTATCTTCCAAGTTTTACCAATTAAATTATTTCCTTTTGTTGGAAATGTAGTGGCCCAGAGAGACACTACCACTCCTACATTCCTATTGCTAGCATGTTTGCTGCCATTGTATTGGTTTGCACCACCAACTGCACCACATTCAGCAAAGCATCATTTTGTTATGTACATGTAATATGCATGGTCCACCAGCAGGTGGCAGTGCAGCTGGCAGGGAGTACCTCTAGTCAGAATGGAACTTATCATTCTCCCCCAGAAGTGGGCTAGTCCCACTTCCCACCAAGGGAGGGGTTGCAGGAAGCTGTGGAGGAGTTGAGAGTTGGAGCGAAAGAGTGAAGCACCATGGTGTGGTGAGGGAGCGTTTTCCCATCACTGCTACAGGTGCTTTGGCAAAATAGGTCAAAGAGCAGCCCACTTCTGATATAAAAATGGAATTACTACCTCTGAGATGGCCAAAGACACCCTACTCAGCAAAATGGGTTACAGAATACCTCACTCTTATAAGAAACAGTAACTGAAGCTGATATGAACTAGACTGAAGCCAGAGATTGGCACAGCAGATAGGAAGAAAGCAAAGTGTTCAAGTTTTACTGCCAGTTTACCCATAGTCTTCTGGAGCCAAGAGAAAGATCACATCTTGTTTGAATGACATAAGTTTATCTCACGTTTATTCAAGTAAAACTATTGAACTTTACCAAGTCTGGGCTCCAGTTATTTCACCAACTACAAGTCCTTGGATGCTACAGAGCCTATCCCTGGGGAGTGACAGTATCCAGGTAAGAGCACCGTCACACAAAACTACAGTATAAAGGCAGTATCACCACTTGGCATTCCTATACACTGGGATTCGATAGCCCCATGGGTGGTCATCCGCTGCAGGGCAAATAAAGTAATAATTTGAATCCAGAAACATTTCAAAATTAGGCCTATTTAGTTAGAAAAAAGATTATTGAGGGGAGATCTAATAACTGTGTAAAGATATATCAGAAGTCCGTACAGAGATCCCTCCCATGATATATAGAAGGGTATTCTTTACTGTAAGAGCACTGAGACTATGGAACTGTCTGCCTGAGAAGGTGGTGATGATGAACTCATTAAAATAGTTCAAGAGGGGTCTGGATGTATTTCTGGAGAGAAATAATATTAAAGGTTATGTGGTATAAGGAAGAAATTAACTTGCGGAAATCACCAGATTCCTTTGCAGTTCTTTTTTTCAACTTTTAAACATGATCGCTGGTGCGGGCACTCACTCAGCTACAGGCGATGGCCGTTTTGCGCTAGACCGTGCTTCGTCTGGCCTACCAGACTATTTCTTAATAATAAGAAAAGAAGGGGGTGGCAGCTCTCACCTGTTGAAAATAACGACCATCCAACAAACAAGCACGGACGATGCACCTGACGGCAACTAAGCATAAAGAAGGAAGCTGGACTTTTTCCTTTTTTATTTCTTAATAATACAATATTACAGATTATAGTTACTAGATTTCTGGAGAGTTTGTTTATCCAGGGAGTTATTCGGATTCTCTAATTGGAGTTTGGAAGAATTTTTTCCCCTAAAATGAGTAAAATTTTCTTATACCTCAGGAGTTTTTTTTTCCTTACTCTTGAGCAAACAACTTTGCAGGATAACAGGCTGAACTGGATGATTGACGTACTGTATGTCTTTTTTCAGCTATTATTCAGCTTTTTAAACTATGTTACTATGTAGGAAAGATATTCAGGCTCTAGCATCCTGTTTAATAGCTTAGTTTGTCAGAGTGGTGGCCTATAAGATGCTCCTCCTCTCCAAGCTATTTTATCTATTTAGGACCCATCTGATATCCCTTCCAAGCTCCTTTTTCTGTAATGTCCACAGATGATGGATTATGTTTGGAACAAAAGTCAAAGATCATCAATTGGGATTGGCATCCCTAACCTAACAAAAAAAATACCATAAAGCTTGTATTTTAGTCCCACCGGCCCACTGGGTGACAATAGAGTGAGAGGTAACTTGCTTTTCCTCTTTAAAATCCCTTTTGATTAATGGTTCCTGGAATACTTGTACTTGCTTTGTGTCTTCCTCTTTTTCTTCTCCACCAGGTCAGACGTCTCGTTGTTGTAAGCAATTATAGGTAAGTAGCTCCAAATTACAGGTATTTAAAATGTTTAATTGTACTCTTTTTCCTGAAAACTCTAATAAAATTATTGGAAAGTAAAGCGGTTTATACCAGATTAATAATTTAATTACCTAGAAGTATGGAAGTCTTTTTTAATATCTAAAAAAATAAAAAACGTTATTTTGAGGTCGATCACTGGATGTTCATGTTTTTTCTTTCATTTTTAAAGGTGTTTCCTTATCAGGACGTCTTTTTGATTGAAGCTAGTCTGGAACATTTGATCATCCCAGGTCTGGATACAGAACCCCACAGAAACCAACTGTTATGGAGAAGCTGTGATTGCTGTACGGGAAATTAAGTATTACTATACCTATAGGCTAATGATATGGTCAGAACTGCTCATTGCTAAAAGAACGAGGGACCACCCTACAATATCAATATTTTCTAATAAATTTTATGGATAGGATTGTCTAAATGAGACTCCAGATGATGTTTTTTTTTTTTGGGGGGGGGGTAGTTTTGGCCAGTCACAAATATTTCCTGTCGTCGTCAATGTAATACATGGATAGCTGAGGGGCCTTCAGAGCGGGAGCTGCTCCTATAGAGCACTCTTCATTCTGACATATAGAAGGGTGACCTCCTTGACTAGGATTGTCCTAACCAAAACTTTATAACTAATGTACTGTATGTGTATTCAAGTCTGGTACAAGTCAGTAGGAGATGAGTAATTCAGAAAACAAAAATCTTAAGAGAAAGGGAAATCTTTACGTAAGCAGAACCTCATGAGAAGCAGGTAGATGTATATAGAATAAATATGTTATGTGTCATCATTACACCTGTGACTCAGTGGCGACACCTAAACAAATCATACCAGAAACAATTTGGAATGTATTATAATCATGTTGGATTCTTCTAGAATTAGAACAAGAAAATTCCAAGATGTTTACTGTTTAGTTGAAAGGTGAAAGCACTTATAGATTAATATCACTCCACTGGAATATGAGGGGTTAACAGAGAGGAGAGCATTTATTCACCAGGGTTGTTACTCAACAGACAGAGGAGAAGAGGACTTGTGAAGACTTGTTCATCCCTGGCTGTCTATTGTGCTTGAAAATCTTCTGATCCCAGCTGTTAGAGCAAGAGCTCAGGTGTCTATCGACAGCCAAACACCCACTCTTTTGGGCACACAGATGTAGTAGAGTTACCACACAGGCTTAACTAGACATATAACCAAAACTAGTTGTGTTAAGCCAACACCATCAATTGCTTTTCAATGGCTTTTGTTTTGGGCTATCAGGAGTTAAGAGTTTGAGTGTTTGTAGGACACCAGTGCAGCAAATCTGGAATGGTGCGGTGCCTAGACTTACTGGAGTTAATAATAACCCACATACAGCTAAACATTTCTGCTTAGCTGAACTACAAAAATGGCTAAATACTGTACAGTGTACAAAACTAAGCACATACCAAACAGAAGTTTTCTTGGTTGGAGTTAAGCGCCTAACAGCAAAATGGCAACTTGCACATCCAACACCTCTATCCCTGGGTCTTCAATGCTCAGACCTCATATAGAATTTGGACGTCTGTCAGGAACCAGATATCAACCACTATTAATTTTTTAGCCTTCCACCAGAGGAACTTGCAATAAATAAACACCTCATTTCTACTGTAACATTCTGTGACTAGGATATAACCAAGCAACCTCTACAGGCTCTCATAGCACCATTCCTCTGCTCCCTGCACTGGCTGCCCATAAATGGAGAATAATTAAAAATTTTCTTAATGACCCTGACATATAATCCTTGTTCACATTTTCATCCAGGTTCAAAAATATACATGTTCAGTCTGACATTTGAGGAAAAATAGCACATCTGCTACACAGGAAATTATGACAAATTGATCAGTTTACTCCTTGACTACCCTTTGAGTCCCTTGTGAAAAATGGTGAATTAAAAATCTCTGAACAGAGAACACTCCCAGAGGTAATGGCCTGGTAGACCCTGGAGCAAAGTCCAGATCCCTGTATAGGGGTGAAAGAGTGAAAGGGTCTACAGTGACAGTGCTCTTAAGTGTAGCCCCGTGCCCAATATGATCATTAACACAGTGCTGTGTTACAACCGTGGTTGAAATGTAAATGATTCATGACTTATGATTCCTCACTAATCTGGATTCGCAAAACCCTGAAGTATTTTTTGTTCATTTTTAATATTTATTTCTAGTGTTGGTTGAGCAAGTCAAAGCATCCGAAGTGGAATTCAATCCAAAGGTTAGGAAAAACTAGATCTGCAATAAATCCGAAATTCCTCATGATTTATAGTAATGCATTTTTTTTTCCTTAAAATGGAGACTACATGTGTTAAAAAGTGGACCTACTCCTATTTTTGCCTTACCAATTCTGATCAATTACTGACCAAATACTGACCGTGTGAAGGCAGATGATCAAAAGACAGGATCTGTTTTTGTATGGGTTGTACTTTTGACATATCAGAAGAAGGGAAAAATAAACATTTACATCAACACACTCTTACTGCTGACACCCTCCTCAGTCTGTCATGGGGGCACTACTTGTATCAGTAGGTAACAGAACAGCAATCTAGGTAGAAACAGCAGATGGTGTAAAATGAGACGTGCCCAATGTGATCATTAACACAGTGCTGTGTTACAGCAGTGGTTGAAATGTAAATGATTCATCATTTATGATTCCTCACTAATCTGGTTTCGCAAAATCCTGACGTTTTTTTTTTGTTTATTTTTAATATTCATTTCTAGTGTTGAGCGAAGCAAAGCATCCAAAGTGGAATTCAATCCAAAGGTTAGGAAAAATTAGATCTGCAACAAATCCGAAATTCCTCATGATTCATAGTAATGAATTGTTTTAATTTTTTCCTTAAAATGGAGGCTACATGTATTACAAAGTGAAAGTAAAAAGCAACATGGGAACATGAGATCACCCATAAAGCTGTGCAGACAGCCAATCAGCAGATAGTGAGCCCCTGTGATGTCACAGCCCTTTAAAGGCCTTATCACGTACTGTCTCCACCATTTCACTGTGAGCTGAGCATAGTGAGAGACATGACAAGCACTAGAACAGTGTTGCTAAAAGCTTTTAGTTGTGGATTATTAGATAGGGAGACAGTAGGGACAGTGCATGGAGATTTTTTACACATGGTAAGAACAGCATAGGGTGAGCATAGGGAGACTGCAGAGACACTGCAAGGAATGTAAGCTAAAACTGAAGGAATCCATAGAAAACAGCACAGTTTGCATTCATCCCTGTATAGGTCACAGAGCTATATAATTAAACAGTGTCCTCCTTGTTAAATATATAAGCAATTATATTATGCCTTGAATCTCAAATTGGGGTGAATAAACTGTCTAGTATTACTGTTATTGGGGTGTCCACCTTGTTTAATACATAAGCAATTCTATTATCTCTTAATTATCAAATTGGGGTGAATAAGCTGTCTATTTCTACTGTTATTGGGGTTTCCCTCCTGTTTAATAAATAAGCAACTGGCCTGGGAAAACTTGGCACTAATGTAGTGGTACAGCCTGACGCATATTCCAGTGGCGAGCGCCAATTCACCAGCAGTCAATGCTCCACCACTGCAGCAGAAGGGAGCTGTGTTTCCTTCCCATCATATACTGGTCCTGAATGCTTCTACTCCTCATAATGCGCTTCACCAGAAATCGATCACCGAAGTTATCGAAAACAGTATGCGTTCACTCATCCAACGGTGCAGAAGCTGAAAATGCTCCTGGCGAAGTTGCTGGTACTACAGTCACTCCTTTTTCTTATGGCTTTCATGACTAGTGGTGATCGCGAATATTCTAATTGCGAATTTTTATCTTGAATATCCGCACTTCGGAAATTTGCGGAGATCTAGAATATAGTTCTATATCTTCGTAATCGCGAATATTCTAGATTTATTTTCATCAGTACCCTCACTGCTTCTTGCTTGTGGGCCAATGAGAAGACTACAATATCTTTGTCTGAGCTTAGCAACATCCCTAGCAACCAATAGGAAAGTCGCCTACCCCTTACTATATAAGAACTTCCCCAGCAGCCATTGTATGCTGTTTTTTGCAGTTCTGAGAGAGACAGCAGTATCATTGCTGTGCTCTGTGCTTTGCTGAGTCATCTGGATCCTTATTTAATTAAAGTAGAGCTGCCATGGGGATGACGCTTCCCCGTCAGGTATGTTTATGTCGTGCCTAACTGAACCCACACATGAGGCCTCTCTTAGTTCAAGTTAAAAATACTTATTAGTCTGCATTGTTTATACAGACAAACAATTACTGTATATAGAAGGGGAGGCTGATAGCCACCGATCTACATAGGCATATACATGATGAAGAAATACATATATATGGGTGACATGCTAGAGGTCATGGAAGGGCTAGAGATGTCTTAATATTGCTCTTTTAAGCAATAATCAGCAGGCTGGGGGTCGCTCTTTTCAGAGAGGGTGCTCTGACGACAGCCACTTGAGGTGCTCCCTGCTGATAAGACTAGTATCTATAGGGTCATAGTACCTACGTAATAAGTGATATAAGCTGTCCTTTCACTTAAAAACCACAGATGTATTTGAGATTAAATTGGCTATAGCCAGCCATAGCTATCTGAACCTTTACTGTAACTGGACTACTCAATATTTTGAGCAATTTTTGTATCAATGCTAGATGTTTTTAATAATCAAGTAAAAGATACGTTTTATATTATTCAGTATAAGGAGATCCCAGACTACTGTATTAATTTTCTACTACTCCCTGGGTACAACTGACAATAATTTATATCATTAGTCAGACGTGTATACTCATGCTGTTGCCACTCTTACCAGTCTGTTCATTAAGAGCAGTGAATGGGACAGTGTAATATATCAATTGAACTGTCTCCAATAATAAAGACTGTCTTTACTGAATAGCAGTGGAGTACTACGCATGTGACTACTCCACGCTGAGGATCCAAGCTGATTTGCATACAGACCAGGCAGTGTAACAAAGTGACAGCCTCCGATCACTTGGGACGCCACACAAACCTGCCAGGAGCCGCAGCGGTGAGCTGGATCCCAGCACATCCCGGATGCTCAGGAGCGGTAATGTACAGACTGTAACCCTCTGATTACAAGAAGAAAGCATCTGTATAGACACATGACTGACATTCTGTCATTTGTATTAAGCTTCTCTGGACATGCACCATATTGGATATGACCGGAGAAAGAAAATCTTTATAGTAGCTACATAGAGACACTCCTACAAACAGGAGATCGAATAACCAATATTTTCTAAAAGCTACATAGAAACATTCCTTCTAACTGGAGGATGAAAAAAGTAACATCTCTATAACAGCCACACAGAGATGATCCATTTGCTACTCTGATACAATATTACATGCATCACTATATCAGTATATGCCAGTAATATGTTAAAAAAGATGCAAGGTTCCTTTGAAAACATCTGATTTTGATATCATAACAGATATTGCTCACTTTTTCTATATACATGAGAAGACCAGAGTCTGGAGGTGGCGGCAGCATCAGGAGGAGGCCACAGAGTGGCACAAAGACAGCGTGGAGGTGGCAGCAGCAGAAGGATCAGGAGGAAGCCACAGAGTGGCACAATGACAGTGTGGAGGTTTCAGCAGCATCAGGAGACCACATTGTGGCAAGGTGACATAGTGTAGAGGTGGCACAAGCATCAGGAGACCACAGAGTTGCACAATGACAGAGAGGGGAGGTGGTGGCAGCAGCATCAGGAGGAGGCCACAGAGTGGCAAAATGAGAGAGTGTGGAGGTGGCAGCAGTAGCATTAGGAGGAGGCCACAGGATGGCACAATGACAGGGTGTGAAGGTGGTGGCTGCAGCATCAGGAGGAAGCCACAGGGTGGCACAATTACAGAGTGTAGAGGTGGCAGCAGCATCATCAGAAGGTCACAGAGTGACAAGGTGACAGAGTATGGAGGTAGAGGCAGCAGCATCAGGAGGAGGCCACAGAGTGAAACTATGACAGTATGGAGGTAGCAGTAGCATCAGGGAGGAGGTGGCAGCAGCATAATCAGGAGGCCACAAAGTGACACAATGACAGAGCGTGGAGGTGGCAGCAGCAGCATGAGCAGGAGGCCACAAGGTGGCACAATAATGCAGTGCGGAGGTGGCGGAAGCAGCAGCATCAGAAGGAGGCAACAGGGTGGCCAAATGAGAAAGTGTAGAGGTGGCAGCAGCAGAATAAGGAGGAGGCCACAGTGTGGCACAATGACAGAGTATGGAGGTGGCAGCAACATCAGGAGACCACAGAGTGGCACAATGGCAGAGTATGGAGGTGGCAGCAGCAGCATCAGACGGAGGTCACAGGGTGGCACAATGACAAAGTATAAAGGTGGCAGCAGCAGCATCAGCAGGAGGCCACAGTGTGGCACAATGACAGAGTGTGGAGGTAGCAGCAGAATCAGGAGGCCACAGAGTGGCACAATGACAAAGTGTGGAGGTGGCAGCAGCATCAGCAGGAGGCCACAGGGTGGCACAATGACAGAGTGTGGAGGTGGCAGCAGCATAAGGAGACCACAGAATTACAAGGTGACAGTGTGGTGGTGGCAGAAGCATCAGGAGACCACAGCGTAGCAAGGTGGAATAGTGTGTAGATGGAGGCAGCATCAGAATACCAGAGAGTGACCCGGTGACAGAGTGGGGAGGTGGGTGGCAATACCAATACCAGCTGAAGATGGTGGGTGAAATAAGGAGCACTTGGCATCAGATGTGTGGCATCAAGCGGGTGGCATCATCAGAACAGTAGCTGAGGCAGGTAGCCAGAAGAAACCCGTCTCTTTTGTCAAAGTATTGGTGTGGCACCATGGATGATCTAGTCTGATGCATCAGGCATTGGTGGATGGAAATCCTGGCTGATCTATGCCTGATTGATCTTGACAAAGGTCAGTCTCTCCGCATTTTGGGTGGACAGGCGAGTTCTTCTTGGGGTAACTATGGTCCCCGGCACACTAAATACCCGCTCTGATGCCACACAACTGGCTGGGCAGGACAGCTTTTCCAGGGCAAGCTCTGCCAGTTCCAGCCACAAATCCAGTTTGGTCGCCCACTAGTCCAAAAGATCTTCATTGTGAGGTGGCAGGGTGCTGTCAACTATATCACCACCTGGTCAGGTCTAGCTGCTGTGTAGTTTCTTCACTAGGCGGGTGAAGAGACTCTAGACTCATGTTGCTGCTGATGAAGCTGAAACTTCTTCTACCCTTGCCCCCCACCCTGCCACAGCAGCCATGTCAGAGGAATGTAAGCGCAGAGGGCTCAACCGGTCAGACTTGCGAAAGGATGGACGATGGCTCAGATAGGCATCAGCCAACTGACTGCATAGGATGTCTTTAAAGTAGTTCAGTTTGTCCTTCCTCTCAGCAGGAGTAAAAAAGGCCCCCATTTTGGACCAGTAGCGAGGGTCCAACAAGGTGAAGAGCCAGAAGTCATCCCTCTGGCGAATGGTGACAATTCGGCTGTCACTACTCAAGCAAGCGAGCATGCATCACGCCATTTGTGCAAGTGACTCGGAGGGACTCTCTGCATCTATCTCCACTGCATACTGCCACAGTGTGTCTGGGTCCTCCGCCTCATCTTCCTCATCACCCTGTAGCTCCTCTGGCTGCTCCTGCTCCTCCTCTCCTATCACCTGTGTAGAAAAAAACACCAATTTTGCTACACATTGCTTGTGCTCCAATGTCCTCCTCCTCCCCCTCCAGTTCAGCCCCCACAGGGCTCATGTGGCCTTGAGATCTAGACGCCTTGTCTCCAGTCTCCTGACCAACCAGAGTTACCAACATCTGTTGCAGGATATGAAGCAGTGGAATGACATTGTTCATTCCGTAGTCCTGGCGACAAATAATGTGGTCACCTCAAAGGGGCTGAGCAAACGGCAGATGTCACACATGAGCTGCCACTGGCTGATATCGAAGTTACACAGTGGAGTACTGCTGTCCGCTTGGATCATCAATAAATCGTTGATGGCCTTTCTCTGTTCGTATAGTCGGTCCAACATATGGAGGGTGGAATTCCAACGGGTGGAAAAGTCGCATATCAGCCTATGTTGGGGGATGCCGTTCTGCTGCTGCAGCTCAAGGAGGGAGTGCTTTGCGATGTATGAGTGGCTGAAGGGCATGCAAAGTTCCCTGGCCATTTTTAGGATGTCTTGCAGATGGGTGGAAGACTTTAGGATCCGCTTATCAACCCAATTGTACACGTGTGCCATGCAGGGCGCATGGCTCATCCCTCCTTGACACAGCGCCGACACCATGTTCTTCCCGTTGTCGGTCACCATGGTTCCGATTTTGAGTTTTCGCAGAGAAAGCCAGGATTCCATTTTTTGATGAAGGACAGGGAGCAGTTCCTCCCCTGTGTGACTCCGTTCACCCAGGCAAATGAGGTTCAGAACAGTGTGACACCGCCGTGCCCTTCACATGTGGTATGCTGGAGGGGCACTGTGAATTGTCCCTGCAGTGGAGGCTGAGGACACGGTGGAGGATGAGGCAGAGGCAAACATTGTCGCAGTACCAATGGCGTGACGTGGAGGTGGAAGCGGAGTCACCTGGCCAAGTTGCTGGTGTGGCTGTGCAGGAACCACATTCACCCAGTGGGCCGTAAAGGACATGTATTCTCCCTGACCGTAGTTACAGCTTCACATGTCTGTGCTGCCTTGCACTTTGCAGACACCGACAGGCTCAAGGACTGGCCCACCTTCTGTTCTACATATGTGTGCAAGGGTGGTACTGCCTTTTTGGCAAAGAAATGACGGCTTGGGACTCTCCACCTCAGCTCGGCACAAGCCATCAGTTAAAGGTGCAGAGTCCACCACTTGGAATGGGAGGGACTGCAGCACAAGCAGCTTGGCAAAGAGCACATTAAGCTTCTGCACTGTTGGATGAGTGCACGCATACTGTTGTTTCTTGGCAATCGCTTCGGTGATCAATTGCTGATGGAACGACTGACGAGGAGGAGGAACAGGAGCAACAGGATCAGCAGATGATGGGAAGGACAGACAGTTCTCTTCAGCTGAGGTGGTGGAGCCTTGACTGCCTGAAATCGGGTGCGTGCCACTGGGTGATGCAGCGGTTGCTGCGGCAGGCTGGACCACCACATCGGAGCCACGGTTCTCCCAGGCCACTAATGGTGATGTTGCATATGTTGACGCAGGAGCATGGTACCAACATTGGCACCCTGGCCACACTTCCCCTTCTGCCCATAGATTCTACAAATAGCCATGTTCACCTCCTCCGGCGGCTTAACAAAAAACTGCCACACCGCCGATTGGGTGATTTAACCCCCAACACTCCGCACTGACTGACTGCTACCGCCGATGCTTCCGTGAACCCTTGCACCACTACTTTCCAGGCAGGTAGGCTCCTGCGAAGTGGGTGGTCTACCCTGGGTACATTTGGCTCCCAACCTCCCACTGCTGCCGCCCTGCTGACTCCCGGCCACACAAGCAACTTGCTGGCTCCATCGCTGCCTCACAGGCAAGGTGCCACCCTCTTCTACTGATGATGATGAAGCCCCTAATTCACCCGGCTCCCAAGTGCGATCAGCTACATTATCATCATCATCGAGTACTGTCTGCACATCACTGATGTCCTCCTCAGCGGTCTATGGGTCAGGACTCGGAGCCTGACAGCTCGCAACACCAGCTCCCACGCCACTCTCATCACCACTTTTTGCCCGCCTACCGGAGGAAGCGGTTGATGTCTCCTCCACATCTTGGCTGGCCAGTAGCTGCTGACTGTCCTCTAGCAGCTCATCCTCGCTGTATAGTGGAGCTGAGCCCACAGCATATAATACTTCTCTGGCTGAGGGAACAGAAAAGGACAGACGCAGGTTGAGAACAGGTGAGGGCACAGGGCCTGCTCCCGGGCCATGCCAATTAAGGGTTGTGTCTGACGAACCCATCATCCCTTGGCTGGGGATGTCTGATGTCACTTGGGACGAAATGGATGACAGAGTCAACCATTCAAGAACCGCTGGGTTGCTGGTTAAGACACGACCGCTAGATGACACCGGCAGCTCAGGCCTCTCGCTGCGATTCCTTCTGCCACACCCCCTACTCTGCTACGATCTGTGCCTGCGCCAGAAACATTTAGGCCTCTGCCACTCCCCTGTGCAGGGCTTGGCACTTCTCTGTCTGACATAGTGTTAGATCAAATAAATAAATAAAAAGAAAATTAAAACACACCCAAAAAGTCTGTAATTTTCTCACTTCACCACACAACGGCTAATAAGTTCTTAAGCCCTTCTTTTTTCCACTAATACATGCCAAAAAGGGCTTTAGAACATATAACTGCACCGCTGAACGGCAAATAGGCCATTACTTTTTTCCACTTATACATTCCACAGAAGGCTTTAGAACATATAACTGCACCGCTGAACGGCAAATAACATTGTTTTTTGTGTCACTAATACACAACAAAAAGGGCTGTAATTTTCTCACTTCACCACACAACGGCTAATAAGCCCTTTTTTTCCCACTAAAACAAGCCAAAAAATGCTTTTGAACATATAACTGCACCACACAAGGGCAAATAAGACGTAGAAATATTTCCTTGTAATAAACCCTGTTAATTGCTGCATCAAACAGCACTTGCAACAATAACAAGAACGGTTTGCTGGAATTACAGAGCTGTATAATGGCAATTTGTATCCGCAGTCAGTACAGGATTGTTCCTATTACCCAGGCTGTAACCTCCCATACTGAACCCTGTTCTTCTTCATTACTGTGGAATGATTCCTCCCTATCCTTTCCATGAACTTCTAAATAGTTTTTTCAGCACAATAAAGTATTTTCCACCACTGTCCCTAGCGCCTGCTGATGTCTCTCCCTGCACTAAGTACACTTGAAAATGACTGAATCCAAGATGGCTGAGGCTATTTATAGGGCTGTGACATTACAGGGCTGGTTTTCTGCTGATTGGCAACATACATGGCATTGTGGGTGATCCCTCGTTCCCAGAGTTCCTTGCACCATGTCCTAACACGTGCAGCAGACATTTTATGAAAAAAATGTGATTCGTTACCATGAAGCGTAAGAAAATTCGGATTCGGTGCAAATCGAATTTTTCCTGAAATTCGGATCAAATTCCACTTTGTCAACTTCGACTCGCTCATCCCTAGCTAGGACAGTTGGTGGCCTGCTCACATCCATATACTGTTAGAGACCTGCCTGTCATAATGACACACAGTTAAGTGTTTCACTACCAGAAACTACTAGATATGCATGTTGCTGCAATGCACAATGATGAACACCTGCAGGACAGGATACAGCTGATTTAACGAGTTTCATGATGAATTAATTCAGAATGAAGCAAATATTGGGGAAAAAAATTAAGTGAAATATCCAAATCGAATTTTTGAAAACTTAACTCATTTCTATTTATTTATTTTCTAAGTTTCATCAGCATTAGAAGATATCTTCAGAAATTTAAAAAGAATAATTTATTTCAATTTGTTGTTCATGTTTAAAATAGAGACAAGGACAAACCAGCAATGCATTATGCTTAAGCCATCTTTATAGTTAATTTTTACATAAAATATAATACAGCAATTTCAATAAATATAATATATAACATTATATACAAATGTACAATAAATGGGCAGCTGTTGTTTAAGCAAGACCCTTACAATTCATCCCAAAAATATAAAATTGTAGCAATTAGCAAAGGGGTAAGTTGAATCTTTTGATCCATAATGTAAACATAGGCTTCCCTACCTACAGTAACATTCAACATTCATAATACTGATGTCTTGTTATGTAGCAGATTGACCCCATAGGTCAGCAGGGTTCGGGTACAACTGTTGCCTTTGCACCTCTGTACAAAGTGATGATATCAAGTAAACTCAAACCCTTTAAGTACACAATGTGCAGGAAACTAAAAACTCCCATGGATATACTGGTATCTGCAGTGCTATAAAACAGAGTACCAATAAGCAAGATAAAAAAGAAATTTTAAATTTTAAAGGTTGGACAAACATAACAATGATATTTAATACATATGACATAATAGTTCATGTACAAGTGTCTATATGATGAAATAGATTACATACAGGATCTGCATCCGTTCCAGAAACAGTGACACTCTGGTTATTGAGCTGTTTCTGCCATAGCTTAAACCTATTGGTGTAAATGCAATAACAGACACAAAAGTGGCGCTGTTTCTGAGAGAGGAGAATAAAAACTGATACAGAACTAAGATGTTACAGTGCCTCAGCCATCCTAGACCTTATGTTGAAGCTATGTAAGTCATAAATTTTATGTGGAGAGTATTGTCTTAGGATAGCCTTAAGGCTTGGGGAAGTAGAACCTAAAAGGGTAGCCTACAGGAGGAAACTTTTTTGGCTAAGGAGTCAGAGTGGGTTTAATAATAAAATATCAGAAGTGATACTCAGTTCACTGATCCAACTGTTTCAGCGCTTACTGGGTTGGTGTCCGGGATGGTGTCTCCTTCCTGGACTCTGCAACACACAGGAAATAGCTAGAAAGGCCTGCTCAGACAATCACTGGTCAAAAGCGATAATCTGCCTCAGCCATTGATTGGTTGAACCAACATGTCCTCTGTATCGATAAGTGTCAAAGGGCAAACACCAGCAGGGACCCAGTAAGCAGTGGAACGTGAACAGTGTTGGATCAATGAAGTGAGTATCACTTGTTTTCTTTCTTTGAACCCACTCTTAGCTATTTTTGTCTGCTGGGCAACCCCCTAAGTTTCTACTTTCCCAAACCATGAAGGTCATCATGCAACAGTACTCTCCAAACACTACTCCATATGTTTATGTCTTTCATAACTATTATTGATGACTGGGTCAGCTATTTGCAATGGAATCAATAGAATCAAGATGCATAGTAGATCAATGTACATCTCCATCCTCTTGGCATTAGATACGGATGCACTGGTATGTTCCTTATATGTAGGATGAGACCAAGCTTTATAAATACCTTCAGATTTAGGAAGACCTCTCAATTCAGCCAACTCTTAGAGTATCTTAAAACACTTTTTCTGCAAGACCCAATGGGGGCTCATAGTCTCAAAATGGGCAATCTTGTGGCAGAAACCTCAAAACATTCTACAAAGCACATTGTATAGTACAGGAAGAGGATCAGATCACAAAGAAAGAAGCCAACCAGTGGAGCAGGTTGTAAAGGAATCTGTCCCGTTTGACCTGTTGATCCTTTATGACCCTTCACATTGACCTCTGTACACTTTATGCAAACATAATTGTACTAGAAATATTACACTCAAATTGAATACTGTTGTGAAATACATTTTCTAATTGTATCATGCATGCAGTGCAACATCAAAAATGTTGTCCAGGAAGACTTTTTTCAATGTCATGGTCCATAATGTGGTGCTTACACCAGCCTGTTAAATGGGATGCTATCCTTTCTTGGATTGGCGATATTGTTAGTAACGGTTGGAGGCTGATGGTTATCTCCCTGTTCCCTCATTGCTATCCCACCTTCAGGGTCTGTCACCATGGATGGTCTTGCAGAATTTAACCAACCATAATGAGTCAAATAAGTGGAATAACTGGCTTCAGCATATGCAGAAGAAGAGCGGCAACTTGCCAATATCTGCGGGGAAAAAATATTTACATGTAAAATATAAAAATATACAGTGTATTTTGTATTGAATAACACATTTAACCACAGGGGTCCGATTGTTGGCAACCCAATGATCACAACCAACGTCTCTCCTTATCAAGACAGCCTCTGTGAGGAGGTTACATGTAGACATAGCCAAGAATAGACACTATATGAAAAATGCAGAATTAGTTGTTTTTGATCCCGTCTACAGATGACCTAGGGCATATTAGTCACCACATCATAAAAACCAAGTGTCCCCCATTCTGATGATTTTTTTAATGTCTCTATATTCATATTCCCATGACGGAAATGGTACTGAATTTTAGTCAAGGAAAAACACCTTTAACAAACATATAGGCACTTACCCCACATAAAAGACATGCAATGAGCGCTACACCCAACACAGCGACTAGTCCAAGTAGAATAATTCCCCAATAAGGAACTGCAAAACATAAAGCAATCTGTATTGTAGCTGTATGCCTATATTAGAAAGTCGGAAGTTCAGAAACCAACATAACAATTCTATATATCAATCCTACTTAATAATACAGCAGCATAGTGGAGAGGAGTCTGATGCTGGATGAAAGATAAACTTCCATGTTCACTATAGCCTATAGTGGCCTATGTTCCTTTGGGCACATGCAAATGCACATAAAGGCTTTTCGTAGGTTTTTATACAAAATTAATGAGAAAAAGTATTGTGGCGTGTTATAACACATGCTATATTGTAGAACTATCCTCTGTGAACCTGTGAATTTTTTTTTGCTATTTTGTTTCTTGGTGGCCATTAGAGCAGTCACAGTTGGTTGTCACGTCCTATTTTCTGCTGCTCTATAGACTGTGACTTGATGAGCAGAGACAGCTCATTATCATTAGTGGGTTGTCGAGTTAATGATAGCTCTGGTATACTGTTGGTGGTCTAGATAAGACAGATTAGTGAAGCCTTTATACACAGATAAGGATCTGTATGAAGCTCCCATGTCACCTTTTGGTCTTTAGGGGTGGAAGCTGTGGTCCATCACTTCCTGGAGACTATAGCAGTCTTTTATGTGTGTAATTCATTTCAGCTGCCATAAAGCCATGCAACCTGCTGCACTATCATACAGGAAGGAAGTGTGTATCTGCATTATGGCCGCCCTACATAATTTGTTTTCTAAATATACTGTAATTGCTGAAACAAAAAATAGATGAGACCTCCGCTTTAAATAAGTTGTGTACTTACTTGCAGATTGGTTTGAGGTTGTTTGGGTAGAGGTGATAGTGCTTAGAGATGATGTGCCTCCATTGGAACCTATGGAGATAAAACAAATGACAAATTTTGTAATGAGTATATAAATGAACACCTCACCTCAATTAAGCTAAATGTTCTACCACCAAATGGCAATCTTTCCCGGGAGCTATATAATTTATTACTGCACTTTGACAACACCAATTTGGTGTCTAATGTTACATACAATAAATACTTTGATAACTTACCGGTGACTGTTGTAGAAGAAGGTATCACTGATCCAGGATTAGAACTTGTAGCTGTAGTAATATTCCCTGATGATCCTGATCCAGTTGATCCTGATGTTGCTGTAGTGGTGTTGTTGGTGCCATTTGTACCACCGTTAGCTGACCCAGTTGTAGAATTTGTGGATCCAGTAGGGGCTACACCTGTACCATTAGAGCTGGCAGGCGGGGCTGTGGAGATACTGGATCCAGATGTGCTATTGACTGTTATTGTGGTAGCAGTTGAATTTGATGAAGTACTAGGGCTTGCAGTATTTAGTGCTGATGTGTTAGAAGCACTCACAGCAGTCCCCAAAATGGTGGTTACAGTTGTAGTCATAGTACTGTTACTATTAGTACCAGGTACTGCTGAAGAAATAATAACAGTGCTTCCATTAACTGTAGAGACTGAAGTGTTGGAATTGGAAACAGTACTCCCACTAGTTGGGGAAACTGTGGTTACGGAACTGTTAGCACTAATGTTAGGAGTAGTGGATCCAGAAAAGGTGGCAGTGCTAATTGTGGTCATATTCACAGCAGATGTTGTGGAGGAACTGGTATTTGTTGTTGTCCCTGTACCAGGACTAGTACTGATTATGTTACTTGTTGAATTGTTGGTTGTTCCAGTTATGCTAATACTATTAGTGACGGTTGATG
This sequence comes from Bufotes viridis, assembly GCA_033119425.1. Lineage (NCBI taxonomy): Eukaryota > Metazoa > Chordata > Amphibia > Anura > Bufonidae > Bufotes > Bufotes viridis. The sequence continues at coordinate 21,755,463 of CM065597.1, forward strand.
TAGAGGAGTTACTGGTGGTAGGACTAGTCGTAACTGATAGTAAAGTAGCTGCAGTGCCATTAGTTGTTCCAGCTATGCTAATATTATTATTGATGGTTGATGTAGAGGAGTTACTGGTTGTAGGACTAGTCGTAACTAATGGTAGAGTAGCTGCAGTGCCATTAGTTGTTCCGGTTGTGCTAACATTATTAGGAACATTTGATGTAGAGGAGTTACTGGTGGTAGTAGTTGTAACTGATTGTGTAATAGCAGTAGTACCATTAATTGTTCCACTGGCAGAACTAATGGTTGAGCCAGTGATAGTAGATGCTATGGTACTAGTTGTAACAGTGCTTTCATTAACTGTAGATACTGAGGTGTTGGAATTGGAAACAGTACTCCCACTAATTGGGGAAACTGTGGTTAGGGTACTGTTAGCACTAATGTTAGGAGTAGTGGATCCAGAAAAGGTGGCAGTGCTTATTGTAGTTATATTCACAACAGATGCTGTGGAGGAACTAGTATTTGTTGTTGTCCCTGTACCAGGACTAGTACTGATTATGTTACTTGTTGAATTGTTGGTTGTTCCAGTTATGCTAATATTATTAGTGACAGTTGATGTAGAGGAGTTACTGGTGTTAGGACTAGTCGTAACTGATGGTAGAGTAGTTGCAGTGCCATTAGTTGTTCCAGCTATGCTAATATTATTAGTGATGGTTGATGTAGAGGAGTTACTGGTGGTAGGACTAGTCGTAACTGATGGTAGAGTAGCTGCAGTGCCATTAGTTGTTCCGGTTGTGCTAATATTATTAGGGACAGTTGATGTAGAGGAGTTACTGGCGGTAGGAGTAGTTGTAACTGATTGTGTAATAGCAGTAGTACCATTAATTGCTCCACTAGCAGAACTAATGGTTGAGCCAGTGATAGTAGATGCTATGGTACTAGTTGTAACAGGGCTAGTAAGTTGAGTTGAATTTGGTGTTAAACTAGTTAGTATGCCTGTTGAAGTGGATGCAGTACTGCTAATCATAGATCCAGTGTTTGTAGGTTGGGTAGTATTGGATGTGGCTAAATTAGTGAATGCTGTACTAGAGAGTGCTGTAGTACTGGTTGAAGAACCAGCTATGATGGTGGTTGTCTCAACATTGGTTGAAGTATTGGTTGAAACCCCAGCTATAGGTGCAGAAGTAATAGATGATGTCGAAATAGGTGATCCAGTATTTGTGGTTCCAGTTGAGGGTCCATTTGAAGTGGGTGGCACTGCAGGGATTGATGTGCTAGATACACTGGGGACAGTTTGCGTAGTGGCGGATGTTACTGGCACAGTTGATGATATGTTCGTGTTTGCAGTTGCAGTGGTTGGTGTAATGGTTGGCTGTTGAGAAGTCGTAGCTGATGACGTGGTTATTGAAACACTTGTAAGTGTAGCTGTTGAAGTTGGAGATGTTACAGTAGTGGTTGACGTACTGGTTAAAGGTTGACTATGAGTAATGGTTGTTGACGCAGTTGAATCAGTACTTATTGGCGAGCTTGCAGAGGAAAGAACTGAAGTGGGTGCCGTGACAAAGTTGGTTGATGTAGTGGTTGACGATGGAGTAGTTATAGTTGTTGATATAGTGGTTGATGTACTAGTGGTGGACTGAGTGTTAATGGTTGATGTTGGAGCAGTTGACCTACTACTAGGAGGTTCAGTGGTGTTTGTTGGAGAACTAGAGGCAATAGTTGCTGTACTAACAGAGGTGGTTGATACTGATGCCTGACTAGTGGTAGTAGTACTAACTGCAAAATAAAAACAAACAAACATTGAATTAGTAAAAAAAAAATCTACGTTTGAACATTATAGCATATTGAAGTATAACCGTGATTATGTCATACATATATGGCAAAAATGCAATATTCAAGAAATGTCTCTTCTTTTATTGATAGTGACTGTCACCGTGTCCATAATCCAGTCTGGTTATAGTGCGTCAATCTTTTTTTTTTTTAACAAAAAGCAGAAGTCATCTACTGGAGAAGCACTAGGAGTGGCAGTGAGACTAATCTAAAATTGGCAAAGTCACACAGGCGTGGCTGTGATGTCTGCCCTAATGTAACAGAGAAAGAATTTGTTGTTCTGAGCAGGTGATAGACAACGAAAATAAAACAGATTGTCAGATATCTGGGGATTAAGCAACGTATGGCTGTGTAAGAATGGGATTAAGGTTGGTGGTAGTCTGCCAAGTTTCAGTACAAAAGATACAATTTTAGAACTAATTTATCAGACAGCTCATAAATGTAAATTTGGTGGGAGTCCAAGTTCTGAGACCCCATCATTACAGAGATCGAGGGGCCCCAAATTCTTCACATGTAAAGAGCTACCCCTGATGCTGGCGAAGCTCCCCCTGCTGCACCATTACAGAGACTGAGGGGCCCCAAGTTCTTCACATGTGAGGAGCTGCCCCTGATGCTGGCGAAGCTCCCCCCTGCTGCTTGATTGACAGGGCTGGACATCATGTCTGGACATGACAATCTTGCGCCAGCGGCCCAAGTGGATAAGCTCTGCTTCTGCTACCAGAGCAGTACCTGTGTATGCGCCGCTACACTTCCGGGTAGTCACGCATTAAAATATGGACGGAACCGTTTTTATTACTGCAGCCTTTTGGCACTAGGTTCCTGGAAATGGTGAAATACAGACATGTTCTTCCTCTTGACTTATCATACTCTATCCTGAGATGTATGGTGTGAGATAATAGGCTTTTACAAAAAATATAATTTGTCGGTACTCTGTCAGGAAACGTATAAACCATATATATCTATGTATTGCCACCAGTGGATGTGATGTGAATTGTAGCCTGTAGAGGGTTTTGCTGGTATGTCCCAACGTTGTATTAAATTTGTGTTGTGCAAAGTTGGGGTGGAAAGTTAAGGGTGGAAACATCTCCAAGGCACCTTATAGAAAATATGCCTGTTAGTGAGCTGTGATGGGGAAGCATAGGTTGTCAGATTCGCTCATCCCTCATAGTGGTCACGACTGATTGGATATATGCACATATGTTGTCCCAAGTTTTAAAGGTTTAGTACTCATTGCTCTGCTTGATAACAGTTTTAAATTCTTATGACATTATATGTGGCGTAAACTTTTGGCTTAAAGAGTTTAAATGCAATGTAAAACTTTTTTATGATTATATTTTATTCATTTTGGGCTACAAATCTCAGGCCATTTCTGAGAAGCAGGGGTTAAAAATCAGTCTGTTTGCGAGCTGTTGTTTTCTGTTTTATTTGAATCCCGTCAACTGACAGCTCATGTGTAGCTCTTACGTCCTGACCTTATAAACCCTTTTTTAAGCCATATTCGTATCGGTTTGATACGAATTAGGCTATAATAAGTGTTTATGAGGTCAGAGATAACAACCACATATAAGCCATCAGATCATGGGATTCAAAGAAAACGGAAAGAGGCAACTTGCAAACAGACTGATTTGTGACTCCTGTAGCTCAGAAACGGCTGAACATTTTTAATGAACATCATTTGAAAAATGATTTTTAGTCCAAAATGAGTAAATGCAACCATAAAAAAGGCTCCGAAGGTGTCCATAGCCTTTTAAGATAGGACAGATTTCTCATCCAGCGTAAGCCACTATGATGCATCTGGTGCAGTTTAATTCCTCATTCACACTTCAGTGTTTGGTCAGTGATTTCCATCAGTGATTTAGAGCCAAAACCAGGTGCGGTTCTAAACACAGAACAGGTGCAGATCTTTCCCTTAGGCCTTATTCACACGTCCGCAGTGTTTATGGATCCGCAAATTGCGGATCCATAAACACACCCGGCCGGCAGCCCCATAGAAATGTCTAGTCTTGTCCGCAATTGCAGGCAAGAATAGGACATGCTCTACTTTTTTGTGGAGCTGCGGCCGTAAAATCGGCGGTGCGCTCCGCAAAAACTGATGCGGAGAGCACAATAATATTTTTTTTTGCGGGGCAACAGAACGTGTGCTGTCCGCATCTTTTGCGGCCCCATTGAAGTTAATGGGTGCCCATCCGAGCCGCAAAAACTGCGGCTCGGATGCAGACCAGAACAACGGTCGTGTGCATGAGCCCTAAGGCTTAAGACTGTCTAGTCTACTTTCAGACAATATTAGTAAATCTGCTCCAAAGTTTCCCATCACTTATAGAGTGGCAGCATATTCTGCAGTGTCTTATAGAGAGTCACTGTTCATATTACAATACTACTACTACAAATACTATTAGTAATAATAAAATAATAATAATAATAATAATAATAATAATAATAATAATAATAATAATAATAATAATATTTACTGAATCAGGACTGGACGGATTAAAATGAAATCATTTTAAACAGTCCAGTCCTGTTTCAGTAAATCTGATTTTGTGAAAGTGACGGTAAACATTTCACCTGTATCTTCTGTTAGCTATGTAATAATAATAATAATAATAATGATAATGATGCTAAGAGAATATCATATTCTGTGACCAATCATAATGTTACCACTAATAAATTATAAGAATAATTACAACATAACAACAATCTGTCATTGACAATTATATAATATATATATATATATATATATATATATATATAAAATTATTTATATTATTCACTATTCGTAACATGCTATCACTAGAACCACCACTAATAATAATAATAATAATAATAATAATAGTAATAATTTTTGACCTGATAACTAAATAATAATCAGTTATGATAAAACAATAAGATAGTAATAATACTTCCTGTTGCCAATATAATGCTATATTCTGTCACCAGTTATGTCATACTACCACTAATAATAAAAATGATGATACTAGTGATAATTACAGCAATGAATTAATAACAATTATTATTCTTACTACTAAATAACAATAGCAAAATAGCAATAAAAGTAACTAATAAAACATGATTCCTTTGCTAGTAATAATGATCATAACAAAAATGACCACATAATCATAACCAAATAAGAATGTTACTTTTACTAGATAAAACTATAAAACCGCACGGTGGTGAATGGACAATGCCTCGGAGCTACATAAACTAAGCAGGATGATAGCACAGGGCAGGCTTTCATCATACTGTGACTACAATATATAATTACAGCCTCTCAGCAGATCTGTGTTATTCTTTTGTACTGTAATAGTAAGTCTCTATCATTATAAAATTATAATTATTTAATGGGTTTACCTAGACAGCTATTAAAGTTGTGTGACCAAAAAAAATAAATAAAAAAAAACACAATAGACTATAAATCTCTTCAAAGGATTGTGGATTAATAATAAATAAATAAATAAATAAATACATAAATAAAAAGCCCCTGAGTTTACCCCAAAGTGTTATAAAAAGAAGTGTAAATGCTAATTCATAATTGGATTTTGGCGTCATCCATGTTTGGCTTACCTGTAAGACCGAAAAATGCCCCAAAGAACAGAAGAAGAAGACAGAGCTGTGAAGTCTTCATGATGTCTTGTATTATCATCCTTCGATAAACTGAAGCAGCAGCCTCATACCAAGGCTGAAGGTTCACTGCCAGGGGTTTTATGCTTAGTTAGTGACTACCCATGTGTGTCATTGCTGGGGGTGACACCCTACGATACTTCTATCAATTGTTCTATCTGAGAAAAATATTTACACATCTTGTTCTCTAAGCTTAGATATTCACCGTACCGGGTCCTGTGACACATTGTGTAGATATGTACTTCAGGGCAAATAATTGCGTGAATTGGCAGAAAAGTGACGTCCTGCTCTGAGAAAGATGTCTCAGGTATGCTGGGAACATTGACATGGAGGTACAGGCGTGTCTATTGTCACTAAAATAAGAAGATTGTGATGTAAAGTTGAAGTTTCTATAAATTTCAGTAGATGGGTGGTTGCTCAGGCAAATAATATTGACTTCAATCAATCACGTAAGGACAGATTTGTTTTTTAATAAACACTACAGACTACTGCCATGGAGGTTTGACAACAGATTTAAATTCTGTCTCAGAGCATCAGCTATTTAAAGGATTACGTGGTTAGAACCCATACATTTCTGATTTTGTACTCCTCATTTCTCAAGTGGTTGGGTAATACCCGAGACCTGGGGGGTACTACAGCCAATTAACGTGAGGTCACTGGCCTGGAAAGATATTGTGGCGCTCACCAGAGTGCCATGGCCTCCTAAAGCAGATGATTGGTGAGGGTCCCGGGTTTTTGACCCCCCAGCCAATCTGATATTGATGACCTATTCTGAGAATCTTAGGAAAATTATTTTAACCCATTACTGCCTTAGGCCACCAACGTTGGTACATTAACATCTTCACTGCCCTAGACTACCAGGGATTCTGAAATTAACCAGGCTGTCAGGAGTATTGACATTAACCCTTTCAGTGCTCTAAATAACCAGGGACACAAACAGTTTTACACTGAGTATATGGACAGTAACCCCTTCACTGTCCTAGACCACCACATTAACCCAGTTATTGCCCTAATCAACTAGGTATTAGCTATTAGCATAACTTTCATTGTGCTGTTTAATATTATTTTCTAGGTGACCCTGCTTTATCTGTTGTCTGTTTGCCTATATGCATTCCAATGTCTGAACCATTTGACCCCAAATTTGGCACACAGGTAAAATCAAGTGTTGAGGAAGGTTTTCATGAATGACCTTGCTGTATGTCACTAGGTCATGGTAGGAGCAACAGGAGGGATGTATCTCTAGCAAAAGTTACAATGCCTCCACCTTCCTTCTAATATCTTCTCATAGGCAAGCATATTGGATCAGCCATATTCCTCACCGCGATAATGTTCTCACTCAAGTAGTCGCTCAAAGTAGGGCTATATTTTTATTGGACAGTTTTTCAAATTACATCAACGTTGTTCTCTGCTATCAGCCAATATCAAAGGATTGTAAACAGAGGAGAGGATTGTAATCCGGTATCCAGGAAGGTTTTTCTAAAGGTTCTGACCTTGCTGAATACAGTGGCATGCAAAAGTTTGGGCACCCCTGGTCAAAATTACTGATACTGTGAACAGTTAAAGGGGTTGTCTTACTTCAGCATTGGCATTTATCATGTAGACAAAGTTAATACAAAGCACTTACTAATGTATTGCGATTGTCCATATTGCTCCCTTTGCTGGCTGGATTCATTTTTCTATCACATTATACACAGCTCGTTTCCATGGTTACGACTACCCTGCAATCAATCGGTGGTGGTCGTGCTTGCACACTATAGGAAGAAGCACCAGCCTATTTGGTGGCTTGGAATGTGGGAGCGCACATAGGTGCTTTTTCCTATAATGTGCAAGCATGACCACCACTGATGGATTGCAGAGTGGTCATAATCATGGAAACAAGCAGTGGATAATGTGATGTAAAAATGAATGAAACCAGCAAAGGTAGCAAATAAGTACATTGCAAAATTATGTGAACCCAAGGAGATTTGAGCACTCAGATAACTTTGACAGAGGTCTCAGACCGTAAGTAGCCTGTTAGGGTTAAGAATTGTTCACGATTATCATTAGGAAAGGCCAGGTGATTTCAAAGCTTTATAAATGCATTTACTCCTCTAATCAAGCAGCTGCCTAACTCAAAAATGTAAATAAAAATCCTTGAGGCCCACAAAGCAGGAGAAGGCTATAAGAAGATGGCAAAGCCTTTTGACATTTCCTCAGTTGTAATTAAGAAATGACAAAAAAAAAAATAGAAGTGGCAGTTAACACGAACAGTTGCTCGTAGGATTGCCAGAAAGGCAAATCAAAATTTCTGCTTGACTGCAAAAGACCTTCAGTAAGATATAGAAGACTCTAGATTGGTGGTACATTGCTCTACTGTTCAGCAATGCATGCACAAATATGGCCTTCATGGAAGAGTCATCAGCAGAAAACCTCATCTGCATCCTCACTACAAACTTCAGCGTCAGAAGTTTGTAAAAGAACATCTAATCAAGCCTGATGCATTTCAGAACCAAGTCCTGTGGACCAATGAGGTTAAAATAGAACTCTTTGGCCACAATAACCAAAGGTAGTTTGGAGAAAAAATGGCACAGAATTTCATGAAAATAACAAATCTCCAGCAATTAAGCATAAGGGTGCATCAATCATGGCTGATATTAGAAATGAAAGTCCAAAGGCCAGCAGCACTGCAGCAAACATGAGGGTGACCACTATAGGAAGAATAAAAAGAGGAGTGCAGCAAAGGTCAGGCAGGTGCTGGTGATAGGAGACTTCTTTATTAGGCAGACAGGGTCATCTGTTGCTGAGACCATGAATGCCGAACAGTGTGTTGTCTTCTGGGTGCTCGGGTTTGACATATTGTGGATTGGATAGCCAGATTGCTGTGTGGGGCTGGGTACACATTGATAATTTATAAGGATCTTCCATCTTCCTCTGTCAAAGTCAGGGAAAAATGGAAGGTCCTAAAAATGATTGCTGGGAACTAGGATAGAAGCTCAATTCCAGGACCTTCAAGAGTTTTTTTTAAAAATACTGCTAGTGCCACGAGTGTTACTAGAGAAACAGCGGGAGCTTAGAGGGTTAACTAAGTGGCTCTGAAGCTGGTGAAGGAATGAAAGGTTTGGGTTCAATGAAAACTGGTCTGATGGCTCTGTCATCCACAGGCTCTACAGTAGGGATGGGCTGCACCTGAATGGGGAGGGTGCAGCTGTGCTGGGGTAAAAAATGGTTAGACGGTGGAGGAGCTTTTAAACTAGGATCTGGAGAGAGGGGAGTCATACCAATAAGGGGTAGATAGTGTAGATAGAGAGTGAGATATTGGAGGGGACAGTGGGGATTTAGTGGGGTCTGGGGTTAATGAGGAACGTAGGGAGGTGACTGGGTGGAACTGTAGACCCATGAAAAACAAAGCTGCTGGTAACAAAAAGCCCTAATATTCGCTTTCCGAGAACTGAATGTGGGAAATTAAATTGGTTGTCTCACTTCAGCAAATAGCATTTATCATGTAGAGAAAATGAGCACAAGGCACTTACTAATGTACTGTGATTGTCCATATTGCCTCCTTTGCTGGCTTGATTCATTTTTCCATCAAATTATACACGTCTCACTTCCATGGTTACGACCACCCTGCAATTCAGCAGCAATGGCTGTGCTTTCACACTACAGAAAAAAATGCCAGACTATGTGCACTCCTGTAGTCCCAGTTAACAGAAAGACCTGTGCTTTTTACTATATTATGCAAGCAAAGCCACCGCTCCTAGATTGCAGGGTGGTCACAACCATGGAAACAAGCTGTGTATAATGCAAGGGAAAAATGAATCTAGTCAGCAAAGGAGGCAATATGGACAATCACAATACATTAGTAAGTGGCTTGTATTCACTTTCTCTACATGATAAACTCCATTTGCTGAATTTAGACAACCCTTTTAAATGTATGTTCACAAAGGCTAGAAGTCTAGCAAGTAAAATGGGGGAGCAGGAGTCTATGGTACTAGAGGAACACATAGATCTAGTTGGTGTGGCTGGACTCTTATGACTGGGTTATTAATCTTCAGGGTTTTACACTCTTTAGGAAAGACAGGGTCAATAGAAAAGGCAGTGGCATTTGTCGTTATGTGAAGAGTGATGTGAAGGCGAGTATGAAAGAGGCAATTGTGGGTGATGATGGTGAGGATGTTGAAACCTTATGGGAAATAAACTCCAAAAAAATAGTTGGTGTAATCAATAAACCCCATAACATTACAGAGGAGATAGACGTTCAGCTGTATAACCAAATAGAGCGGGCTGCACAGACTGGTACAGTGGTCCTGATGGGAGATTTTAACTTCTCAGACATTGACTGGGGTCGAGTACATCAACTAGAAAGGGGAGAAGATTGCTCAATTTGCTGCAGGACCACTTTATAGGACAGTTTGTAGAAGATCACAATAGGGCTGCTGCTCTGTTAGATCTGGTAATTTCTAATGAAGTATAGCTTGTTGGAAATGTTACTATTCGTGAAACAATAGGTAATAATGACCACAATATAATTATATTCCCCATGTACTGTAAAAAACAAACTCTGGCTGGGAAAGCAACAAAACTGAATTCTGAAAAGGGCAATTTCCTCAGGTTGAGGGTAGCATTTCAGGGGATAGATTGGGAGCAGATACCGTCACATAATAATACTGAAGGTAAATTGGAGAGATGGAAATCCATATTGGGTAATTGTACTAAAAAATGTATTCCTATAGGTAACAAGTAACAGCTAAAATTAACCCCTATATGGCTTACAGCTACTATAAAAAGGACAATAAATGGCAAAAAAGGGCATTTTAAAAAAGGCATATCTAAGGGGTCAGCTGTAGCCTTTGAAATTTATAAAGAGCTTAATAAAAAAAATCTGTAAAAAAAGAGATACAATCTACAAAAATACAAAACAAAAAGAAGGTGACAAAAGAGACAAAAAATCCCCCCCAAAATTATTTAACCCCTTAAGGACCGGGCTCATTTTCCCCTTAGGACCAGGCCATTTTTTGCAAATCTGACCAGTGTCACTTTATGTGGTGATAACTTTAAAACGCTTTTTCTTATCCAGGTCATTCTGAGATTGTTTTTTCGTCACATATTGTACTTCATGACACTGGCAAAATTAAGTCGAAAAATTTCATTTTTATTTATAAAAAAATATCAAATTTACCAAAAATGTAAAAAAATTTGCAATTTTCCAAGTTTTAATTTCTCTACTTCTATAATAAATAGTAATACCGCCCAAAAAAGTTATTGATTTACATTCCCCATATGTCTACTTCATGTATCGATCATTTTTGGAATGCCATTTTATTTTTTGGGGACGTTACAAGGCTTAGAAGTTTAGAAGCAAATCTTGAAATTTTTCAGAAATTTTCAAAAACCCACTTTTTAGGGACCAGTTCAGGTCTGAAGTCACTTTGTGAGGCTTACATAATAGAAACCATCCAAAAATGACCCCATTCTAGAAACTACACCCCTCAAGGTATTCAAAACTGATTTTACAAACATCATTAACCCTTTAGGTTTTCCACAAGAGTTAATGGCAAATGGAGATAACATTTCAGAATTTCGATTTTTTTGAAAATTTTCCATTTGAATCCATTTTTTCCAGTAACAAAGCAAGGGTTAACAGCCAAACAAAACTTAATTTTTATTGCCCCGATTCTATAGTTTGCAGAAACACCCCATATGTGGTCGTAAACTGCTGTATAGCCAATTGGCAGGGCACGGAAGGAAGGGAACGCCATATGGTTTTTGGAAGGCGGATTTTGCTGGTCTGGATTTTTGACACCATGTCCCATTCAAAGCCCCCGATGCACCCGTAGAGTAGAATCTCCAAAAAAGTGACTCCATCTAAGAAACTACACCACTGAAGGTATTCAAAACTGATTTTACAAACTTTGTTAACCCTTTAGGTGTTCCACAAGAGTTATTGGCAAATGGAGATGAAATTTCGGAATTTCTATTTTTTGTTACCTTGCCTCAAAAAAAGTGTAATATAGAGCAACCAAAAATCATATTTACCTTAAAATAATAAAACAAAACTGATACCTTATCCCGTAGTTTCCAAAATGGGGTCACTTTTTTGGAGTTTCCACTGTAGGGGTGCATCAGGGGGGCTTCAAATGGGACATGGTGTCAAATAACCAGTCCAGCAAAATCTGCCTTCCAAAAACCATATGGCGTTCCCTTCCTTCTACGCCCTGCCGTTTGGCCATACAGCAGTTTACGACCACATATGGGGTGTTTCTGCAAACTAGAGAATCTGGGCAATATATATTGAGTTTTGTTTGGCTGTTAACCCTTGCTTTGTTACTGGAAAAATTGATTAAAATGGAAAATTTGCAAAAAAATAGCTATTTTCGGACCGTTTATATTTTTTTAAATTTACATCGTTGAACTGACAGGTTAGATTGTGTGCTATTTCTATAGAGCAGGTTGCTACGGACGCAGCAATACCAAATATGGCTACTTTTTGGGGGGTTTTGTTTCAGTTTTACATAATACAGCAATTTTGAGAAAAATGATTTTTTAGTGTCTTTGCATTCTGAAAGCCATATATTTTTTTATTTTTTTTTGGGCGACTGTCCTAGGTAGGGGCTCATTTTTTGCGGGATGAGATGGCGGTTTGATTGGAACTATCTTGGGGTGCATATGACATTTTGGTCGCTTGCTATTACACTTTTTGTGATATAAGGTGACAAAAATGGCTTTTGACACCGTATTTTTTTTTTTTTTTTTTTGTGTTCACCTGAGGGGTTTGGTCATGTGTTTTTTTTTATAGAGCAGGTTGCAACGGACGCGCTGATACCAAATATGTATACTTTTTATTTATTTATTTAAGTTTTACACAATATTATCATTTTTTAAAACAAAACAAATCATGTTTTAGTGTCTCCATAGTCTAAGAGGCCTATATTTTTTTTTTTTGGGGGGGTATCATTTTTTGCAGGATGAGATGACGGTTTGATTGGCACTATTTTTGGGTGTATATAACTTTTTTATCGCTTGCTATTACAGTTTTTGAGATGTGAGGTGACAAAAATGTTTTTTTTTTACATTGTTTTTATTTTATTTTTTTAACAGTATTTACCTGAGGGGTTAGATAATGTGATATTTTTATAGAGCAGGTTTTTACGGACGCGGCGATACATAATATGTACACTTTTTATTATTTTTTTTACTTTAACACAATAATAGCATTTTAGAAAAAAAATTATGTTTTAGTGTCTCCATAGTCTGAGAGCCATATTTTTTTTTTTTTTGGGCGATTGTCCTATATAAGGACTCATTTTTTGCGGGATGAGATGGTGGTTTTATTGGTACTATTTTGGGGGCATATGCCTTTTTGATCACTTGGTATTACACTTTTGTGATGTAAGGTGACAAAAATGGCTTAGTATTACACTTTTGTGATGCAAGGTGACAAAAAATGGCTTTTTTACACCATTTTTAGTGGGTTTTTTTACGGTATTTGCGTGAGGGGTTAGGTCACATGATATTTTTATAGAGGAGATTTAGCAAAAGCCCATTTAGAGTTTCAGTAACATGGCAAGCAGGACGCTTCTGAAAGTGTCCTGCTGCCATGGTAACCATCACCCGCTGCCATTACAGAGCAGCGGGTGATGGGAAGGGCGGGGAGCTCCCTCTCTCTGCTATCCTATCCCGTCAGGGGGGCTGCAGAGGTACAGCAGCCCCCCGATGGGAGAGGGAGGGAGCTCCCTCTATATTAACACCTTCTATACCGCGGTCCGTACGGACCGCGGTATAGAAGGGGTTAAACTGCTGACATCTGCAGCACAGATGTCAGCAGTTTATAGCAGGGGGTCAGCAATGTGCTGACCCCTGCTATACCCACTAGACACCAGGGAAAGCGTTTGAAAGGAGGCCTCCCGCGCCGCCCACCCGCAGCACCGCCCGCAAGGGGGTTAAATTTATAGGTTTGGGGCATATTTTAGTCTCTGATCCCTCTGATCAGAGACTACAGATAGCAAGCAAACCGCAGGTCTGAATTGACCTGCAGTTTGCTGTGATCGCTGACATGGGGGTCACAGGACCCCCTGGGCATTGTGCCAAGGTGCCTGCTGATTGATTTCAGCAGGCATCTTGTTCGATCACCGCCACGTGCGCAGCGGTGATCGGAAATTACAGGGCGCACATGTACGCCTCTGGTCCTAAGTACCAGGACGCAAGGGCGTACATGTACTACCTTCATCCTTAAGGGTTAAATATATAAATGATAAAAACAAGGTCAGGGTAGGTAGGTCCCATAAATAACAGAAAAGTGGGGATGGTCACTGAAAATAAGGAAAAGGTACTAAATGTTTTTTTTTTTAGCTCTGTTTATACAAAAGAAGAGAATGGAGCTGATATCTGTGGTGCTGGAGCTGTACATCCAGTAATATACTACCTGAGGGGTTTGGTCATGTGTTTTTTATAGAGCAGGTTGCAACGGACGCGCTGATACCAAATATGTATACTTTTTATTTATTTATTTAAGTTTTACACAATATTATCATTTTTTAAAACAAAACAAATCATGTTTTAGTGTCTCCATAGTCTAAGAGGCCTATATTTTTTTTTTTTTGGGGGGGTATCATTTTTTGCAGGATGAGATGACGGTTTGATTGGCACTATTTTTGGGTGTATATAACTTTTATAACTCGCTATTACAGTTTTTGAGATGTGAGGTGACAAAAATGTTTTTTTTTTACATTGTTTTTATTTTATTTTTTTAACAGTATTTACCTGAGGGGTTAGATAATGTGATATTTTTATAGAGCAGGTTTTTACGGACGCGGCGATACATAATATGTACACTTTTTATTATTTTTTTTACTTTAACACAATAATAGCATTTTAGAAAAAAAAATTATGTTTTAGTGTCTCCATAGTCTGAGAGCCATTTTTTTTTTTTTTTTTGGGCGATTGTCCTATATAAGGACTCATTTTTTGCGGGATGAGATGGTGGTTTTATTGGTACTATTTTGGGGGCATATGCCTTTTTGATCACTTGGTATTACACTTTTTGTGATGCAAGGTGACAAAAAATGGCTTTTTTACACCATTTTTAGTGGGTTTTTTTACGGTATTTGCGTGAGGGGTTAGGTCACATGATATTTTTATAGAGGAGATTTAGCAAAAGCCCATTTAGAGTTTCAGTAACATGGCAAGCAGGACGCTTCTGAAAGTGTCCTGCTGCCATGGTAACCATCACCCGCTGCCATTACAGAGCAGCGGGTGATGGGAAGAAGCGGAGAGCTCCTCTCTCTGCTATCCTATCCCGTCAGGGGGCTGCAGAGGTACAGCAGCCCCCGATGGGAGAGGGAGGGAGCTCCTCTATATTAACACCTTCTATACCGCGGTCCGTACGGACCGCGGTATAGAAGGGTTAAACTGCTGACATCTGCAGCACAGATGTCAGCAGTTTATAGCAGGGGGTCAGCAATGTGCTGACCCCCTGCTATACCCACTAGACACCAGGGAAAGCGTTTGAAAGGAGGCCTCCCGCGCCGCCCACCCGCAGCACCGCCCGCAAGGGGGGGGGGGTTAAAATTTATAGGTTTGGGGCATATTTTAGTCTCTGATCCCTCTGATCAGAGACTACAGATAGCGCAGCAAACCGCAGGTCTGAATTGACCTGCAGTTTGCTGTGATCGCTGACATGGGGGGGTCACAGGACCCCCCTGGGCATTGTGCCAAGGTGCCTGCTGATTGATTTCAGCAGGCATCTTGTTCCGATCACCGCCACGTGCGCAGCGGTGATCGGAAATTCACAGGGCGCACATGTACGCCCTTGGTCCTTAAGTACCAGGACGCAAGGGCGTACATGTACTACCTTCATCCTTAAGGGGTTAAATATATAAATGATAAAAAACAAGGTCAGGGTAGGTAGGTCCCATAAATAACAGAAAAGTGGGGATGGTCACTGAAAATAAGGAAAAGGTACTAAATGTTTTTTTTTTTAGCTCTGTTTATACAAAAGAAGAGAATGGAGCTGATATCTGTGGTGCTGGAGCTGTACATCCAGTAATATACTCAACTGGCTAATTGTAGATATGGTCCAAGCTAAGTTAAAGGGGTCCTTCAGGCTTCTAATATCCCCAGAATAGGTCATCAATATGAAATTGGCGGGGGTCCAACACCCAGCACCCCTAATCAGTTATATGAAGGGAAGGCTCGCACAGCGCGGGAGTGCCATCTCCCTTCTCTCTTCCTGCTCGTCATAGACATAGCAGCAGCGAGAGAGAGAAGGGAGATGGCACACGCGCACGTCTTCTCTTTATATAGCTTATTGGTGGTGGTGCCGGGTGTAAGACCCCCGCCGATCTAACATTGATGACTGATCCTGAGGATAGGTCATCAATATTAAAAGCCCAGTAAGCTTCTAATTTCATGTTTTTTATTTCTTACATTTTTATCATGCACTTTCCTAGATAATCCTACATGGGAAGCTCTAGTTAGTATAGTTGCCCAAAGCACCCAATCAGATTACTTCTTTCATTCTCAAAATAAGAGATAAAATATGATTGGTTGATGGTAGAGGAGAAGCTAGCTCTCAGTTGATCTTCCTGTTTTCAGTAAAATCAAGTCATGTGAAGGATTAAAGCCACTCTGGCCATGAGATTTTGATTTCACATTTTAAAGGTGTATTGGACTTAGCTTCCAAGGCTGGGTTCACATCACTTTTTTTTCTTACGTTTAACATATACAAAAAAAAGGCATACATTAAACAGATGGCATACAGATGAGATAAATAAGAATATTTTTTTTCAACAGACCTCAGATCAGAATCCAATTTTCAACAGACCTCAAATCAGACCCCTAATCATAATCAGACCTCAGATCAGACCGCCAATCTTTATCAGACCCCGAGTCCTCATAAGACCTCAGATCAGACCAGCAAATCAGACCCCAATCCTCATCAGACCTCAGATTAGACGCTTAATCCTCAAAAGACCTCAGATCCGACCCCCAAATCAGACCCCAATGCTCATCAGACCTCAGATCAGACTACCAAATCAGACCCCAATGCTTATCAGACCTCAGATCAGATTTCCAATCCTCATCAGACCTCAGATAAAAACCCCAAATAAGACCCCTAATCTTCATCAGACCTATGATCAGACTTCCAAATGAGACTGTAATTCCTCATTAAACATCAAGTCAGACCCCCAAATCAGATCCTCATTCCTCATCAGACCTCAGATCAGACACACAATCAGATGTCATATCAGACCTAAAATAAATAAATGAACTTACATCTCCTGCTCTGGATGGCATTCCCACTCCAACATTCCCTTCTGGCACTCACCACTCCCTGATCTTCTGCCAGCGCTGTGCTGCAATGCGACCTGATGTCACATAGCGTCAGGTCATACAGCAGGCTTACAGGCACTACATCCCGATGATGTACTCAGTCAGGACACAGTGCAGCATGGCACCCAGAGAAAACCAGGGAGCGGAGAGTACAACCAGCACCAGGAGCACTGTATTCACCACTCCCCAGTCCTACTGTTTACTAAACAGTGCTTCAATAATGGAAGTGCTCATTAGTATTTGCTTCATAAGACCAACTGTTATTTCCCCCCACTTTTGTAATGGAAAAAAGTGTGTCTTATAGCTCAACAAATGCTGAAATTATTAGGAAACTGATTTACACTATTTTATGTAGTTCTGTGTTGCCCGGATTATTGGGAACAGCACCCAAGTTATTAAATACCCAACTAATAACAGGTTTGTTTACTTTCCAGAAATGATCATGTGCCATACCAGCAAACTTCCAGGCGATGACTAGCCTCAGACGGTGAGTGTGGTGAGTGATTAGGAGACCTTACTTTAAAAATCCTGCATTTGCTCCTGGGTGCCCCCCTAAGGCTACCTGAACACATTGCAGAATATAGTTTTTCTATGCAGATTTTCATGTGGAAGAACCACAGTGTAATACAGTACCAGTAAAGTGAACAAGATTTTAAAATCAGCAGCATGTCAATTGTTTGTGCGATTGTCTAATGCAAAGAGTGAGATCGGGGCAAAACCGCATCAAAATGTGAAACTAAATCCACCAGAAACACAAGCTGATTTTAGTGCAGATTTTGGTGCAAAAAAAGAGAAATCTGACCAAATATATCTGTCTTGAAACCTGTACCCATGTGCAGGTCCCCTAAAAAGGGAAGTAATAAAGTCAGTATATTCCAACCAGCGTTCCCATAATTTTTACATAAAACATGTAGGTATCACAAGGACATCCTTAGAAGAAAACTAGTTAATCCAAACAGGCTAAGAATTCTGAAAAAGCATGAGCACAAATGATATAGCCGCCCAAAAATGATCTACCATATAAAGCACTTTTTTCACCCAAAAGTGGGGGGGAAATGGCAGTGTGTCTTATGAAGCAAATACTAGAAAGCACTTTCGTTATGGAAGCTCTCGTTAGTATGCAGGAGGCACAGGGAGTGGTGAGTAGGGTTCTAAATTTGGGGGACTAATGAAGATTAGGGATCTGATTGGGGGTCTGATCTAAGGTCTTTTAAAGATTGGGATCTGATTAGCAGGCCTGATCTGAGGTCTTTTAAAGATTGGGGTTCTGATTTGAGAATCTGATTAATAAAGGCTTGGCGTGGGGGCTTATGAAAAATATTTATTTTCCTATTCTCTACCACTAAAACTTAGATGGGTCTTATGATCAGGTGCATCTCATAAAGAGAAAAATACAGTACCTATTTGTCAGAAGGTCACATTGGTGAAGTCCCCTGTGTGAGACCATCAATGATTTTAAGAATGAAGGAGTGCTGCAACTTCTTTTGGCAAGGAAAAGACACTTCCGTAACTGGGAATTTCTAATACTAAATCTCTGTTGAGTTCAAAGGAAACTTCTTGGTGTGACCAATTTTCCCAGTTATCTCTCATTGTCGACAAAGGGTTTTGGCTGCTCCCTAGCTGAAGAAAATATCGGAGGTCCAAGATCAGAGACTCAACCAAAGTAATCTTTCAACCCGCAGTCCATCTACAGGGGATCCTGCAAAATATACATTTGCTTTTCTAAAGGACAGAACATTTTGGTATACAGTTATATACGTCATGGGCCTTAAATTTAGCATGTGTGATGGAAATGTTTCAAATTCCAATATTAAGCACAGTTAAACAGTCTAATCTTCTTGTGCGGAGATGCACTGGCACATAAACAATGGGGAGGCGGAGAACAAGTAGGATTTTCTATAAATGACAGATTGAGAAGACGTTAATCCCTTGTTCTCACAGATGACTCAGAGGTAAACTCCAAGCAGATTCAGTACTGAAGAAAGGTATGAATTACATTCAGTGAAACATTCCGGGCTTCAGAGGTGGGAAATGCTGAGACTAAACCACCCATTTTCAGAAAGAAACTCAACACATAGTATCAATACTAGAAAGTGACATACGGTACGGTATACACTCCTTAAATAAATCAAAATAACACTTTAGAATCACAGTATAATCCCACTTAAACGTCAGGAATATCAATCTGTCCAGTTAGAAAACATATGCAATTGTGAATCAATTTGACCTGCTCTGGTCCAAATGAATGTGGTAACAAGTGCACTGGAGAGGCAACTGTGAGGCAACTGCCAAAAAGGGAGTTTTATAAGTGGAAGCCACAAACTATTACTTTCTCCTCATTCTTCCTGACTGATTCTTCTGTAGTTTTGCGTTTTTCAAGTGTTTTGTCACTATTGGTAACTTAAGGAAATACATGCAACCGGATCAGGTTGCACAAGTAGTCCAGCTCCTCCCGGGTGGCACATCCATACCAAGAAGCTTTGATGTGTCTCCCAGCGCAGTGTAAAGAGCATGGAGACTAAACCAGAACATTGGCCTTTAGATGGAGAGAGCTGAACAGGATCGTAGAAGGGCATCAACTCAGTGTCTGCTTCTTTGTGCAAGGAGAAACAGGAGGAGTCCTGCCAGAGACCCACTAAATAGCCACCAGCTGCCTACTGGTCTCCATATTTGTTTCTGACCAAACGCTAAGAATCAGACTCCATGAGGGTGGCATGATGTCCTGTAGCGGGAGTTGCACTCCCTGCCCAGCAGCATGCAGCTCTAATGGCATTTGCCAGAGAACATCAGAATTGGCCAGTTGGCCGTTGGTTCTCCATTCTCTTCACAGATAAGAGCAGGTTCACACTGAGCAGATGCTAGATACATTAAAGAGGCTGGAGACACTGTGGTGATTGTTCTCCTCCTGCTACAGTGAAAAAAGGACCAAGAGGCGTTCCATAGTGCAGAAAGCAAATAGATTAAGAATACATATATAATGAAGTATGCTCTCCAGATAAGGTTGTGCAACAGGACATGCACAACTCTGTAGATAACGTGACCAGTGAGGTGATGTTGGACCTGCCGCTCCTTCCCACAGGGTCCCAGAGACTGGATCCTGATTGCAAATGAAATGTAGAATTAAAAAACTGGTTCAAAAGGGCGCTGTCCCACAAAATACTTTAATTAAAAAGTTAAACAATAAAATAAGGATAAAACTTTCCAAATGTGATGAATTTAAGAGGTGTGCAACCTCCATTCTCACACATCTGAGGAAAGAGGCCACACACCTCCAAACCGTGTCACATTTTGTTTTATACTTTTTTAATTGCGTCCCTTTGAACCCTTTTTTTTCTTCTACACTTAAATCCACGGTGGCCGGCCTCATGTGATCAAAGTGTTTAGGCTGATCCAGGATGAAGATGATAAAGGCATTGATGCTATTGACTGGTCCTCACATTGAGAACCTCTAGGAAGGGCCGGGACGATGGGTAGGTGGGGGCAGGTACTCTCCTAGGGCACCACTTCATACCAGAGAAAGATGGGGGAGGGATGTAAAATTCTCTTAACCACCTCAGCCCCCCTAGCTTAAACACCCTTAATGACCAGGGCACTTTTTACAATTCCGCACTACACTACTTTCACCGTTTATTGCTCCGTCATGCAACTTACCACCCAAATGAATTTTGCTTCCTTTTCTTCTCACTAATAGAGCTTTCATTTGGTGGTATTTCATTGTTGCTGACATTTTTACTTTTTTTGCTATTAATAAAAATTTAACGACATTTTTGCAAAAAAATGACATTTTTCACTTTCTGTTGTAAAATTTTTCAAAAAAAACTACATTTCTATATACATTTTTCTCTAAATTTATTGTTCTACATGTCTTTGATAAAAAAAAGTCCAATAAGTGTATATTTATTGGTTTGGGTAAAAGTTATAGCGTTTACAAACTATGGTGCAAAAAAGTGAATTTCTACATTTTGAAGCAGCTCTGACTTTCTGAGCGCCTGTCATGTTTCTTCAGGTGCTAGAATGTCAGGATAGTATAAATACCCCCCAAATGACACCATTTTAGAAAGAAGACACCCCAAAGTATTCGCGGAGGGGCATGGTGAGTTCATGTATCATTTCATTTTTTTCACAAGTTAGCGGAAAATGACACTTTCTGAGGAAAAAAATAAAAATAATTCCATTTCTGCTAACTTCTGGCAAAAAAAAAAAAATCTCCCACGGACTCACTATGCCCCTCAGTGAATACCTTGGGGTGTCTACTTTCCGAAATGGGGTCATTTGTGGGGCGTGTTTACTGTTCTGGCATTTTGGGCGGGGCTAAATTGTGAGCAGCCCTGTAAAACCTAAAGGTACTCGTTGGAATTTGGGCCCCTTTATGCACCCAGGCTGCAAAAAAGTGTCACTCATGTGGTATCGCCGTACTCAGAAGAAGTAGGGCAATGTGTTTTGGGGTGTATTTTTACATATACCCATGTTGGGTGAGAGAAATATCTCTGTAAACTGACAACATTGTATAAAAAATTTTTAAAAGTTGTCATTTACAGCGATATTTCTCACACAAAGTATGGGTATATATAAAATACACCCCAAACACATTGTCCTACTTCTCCTGAGTACGGCAATACCACATGTGTGACACTTTTGCAGCCATGATGCGTAAAGGGCCCTAAAACCAATGAGTACCTTTAGGATTTCACAGGGCATTTTTACGCATTTGGATTCCAGACTTCTTCTCACGCTTTAGGGGCCCTAAAATGCCAGGACAGTATAAATACCCCACATGTGACCCCATTTTAGAAAGAAGACACCCCAAGGTATTCTGTGAGGGTATGGTGAGTTCATGTAAAATTTTATTTTTGTCACAAGTTAGTGAAATAAGAGACTTTGCAAAAAAAAAAAAAATATATATCAATTTCCGCTAACTTGTGCCAAAAATAAAAATTCTGTGAACTCGCCATGCCCCTCACGGAATACCTTGGGGTGTCTTCTTTCCAAAATGGGGTCACTTGTGGGGTATTTATACTGACCTGGATCCTAAAGCATGGCATTTTAGGGCCCTAAAGCGTGAGAATCCAAATGCGTAAAAATGCCCTGTGAAATCCTAAAGGTACTCGTTGGAATTGGGCCTCTTTGCGCATCTTGGCTGCAAAAAAGTGTCACTCATGTGGTATCGCCGTACTCAGCAGAAGTAGGGCAATGTGTTTTGGGGTGTATTTTTACATATACCCATGCTGGGTGTGAGAAATATCGCTGTAAACGACAACTTTTTACATTTTTTTATTCAAAGTTGTCAATTTACAGAGATGTGCAAAGGGGCCCTAAAACCAATGAGTACCTTTTAGGATGGCATTTTTACGCATTTTTCTTCTCACGCTTTAGGGCCCCTAAAATGCCAGGGCAGTATAAATACCCCACATGTGACCCCATTTTGGAAAGAAGACACCCCAAGGTATTCCATGAGGGGCATGGCGAGTTCATAGAAGATTTATTTTTTGGCACAAGTTAGCGGAAATTGATTTTTTATAGTTTTTTCTCATAAAGTCTCCCTTTCTGTTAACTTTTGACAAAAAGTTAAATTTTTCACGGACTCACTATGCCCCTCAGTGAATACCTTGGGGTGTCTTCTTTCCAAAATGGGGTCATTTGTGGGGTGTTTGTACTGTTCTGGCATTTTGGGCGGGGCTAAACTGTGAGCAGCCATGTAAAGCTAAAGGTACTCGTTGGAATTTGGGCCCTTGTGCATCTTGGCTGCAAAAGTGTCACACATGTGGTATCGCCGTATTTAGAAGACGTAGGGCAATGTGTTTGGGTGTATTTTTACATATACCCATACTTTGTGTGAAAATATCGCTGTAAATTGACAACCTTGTATAAAAAAAATTAAAAAGTTGTCATTTACAGAGATATTTCTCTCACCCAGTATGGGTATATGTAAAAATACACCCCAAAACACATTGCCCTACTTCTCCTGAGTACGGCGATACCACATGAGTGACACTTTTGCAGCCAAGATGCGCAAAGGGGCCCGAATTCCAATGAGTACCTTTAGGATTTCACAGGACATTTTTACGCATTTGGATTCTCACGCCTTAGGACCCCTAAAATGCCAGGTGAGTATAAATACCCCACAAGTGACCCCATTGTGGAAAGAAGACACCCCAAGGTATTCCGTGAGGGGCATGGCGAGTTCACAGAAAAAAAAAAAAATTTGGCACAAGTTAGCGGAAATTGATTTTTTTTTTTTTTTTTTTGTGACAAAAAAAAAAAATTTTGCATGAACTCACCATACCCCTCACGGAATACCTTCTAAAATGGGGTCACATGTGAGGTTTTTGTACTGCTCTGGCATTTGAGGGTCTCCGCAATCATTACACGTATGGCCAGCATTAGGAGTTTCTGCGATTCTCCGTATATTGAGCATACGGGTAATGAGATTTTTTTTTTCCGTTCAGCCTCTGCGCTGAAAAAAAAAAAAATTAGCGGCACAGATTTTTTCATTCGCATCAATCAATGTGGATGAAAAAATCTCTGCTAAAATCAGTGACTGCGGTGTGGTGGGCTGGGCGCTAGCTACCTAACAAGTAGCTAGCTAACTGACGGTGATAAGGGACCCTTATGCTCCATTCACACGTCCGAAATTCTGTTTGCGGAACGGAATTGCGGACCCATTCATTTCTATGGGGACAGACTTTGTCCCGCTCGGATCCGGAATTACGGATCCGCACTTACGGGTCTGCACTTCCGTTCCGCAAAAATATAGAACATGTCCTTTTCTTGTCCGCAATTGCGTACAAGAAAAAGCATTTTCTATATAGTTCTGGCAATGTGCGGATCTGCAAAATGCGTAAAGCACATTGCCGGTGTCCGTGTTTTGCGGATCCGCGTCGCGGATGCGCGGATCCTCAAAACACATATGGACATGTGAATAGAGCCTTACAGGGGGGTGATCAGTGACAGGGGGGTGATCAGGAAGTCTATATGGGGTGATCAGGGGTTAACAAAGGGTTAATAGTAGTTATAAAGTGAGGGGGGGTGGGGGGGGGGTTAGTGTAGTGTTTGGTGCAACTTTACATTGTTACCTGGTCCTCTGGTGGTCGATCCCAGTAAATGGGACCACCAGAGGACTAGGTATTAGGTATATCAGACGCTGTTAGCAACACAGCGTCTGATATACCACTTTGATCTCATTTATTTTACATTTACAGCCTGCCAGCGATTGATCATCGCTGGCAGGCTGTAGTACAACTGCAGAGCCGCGCTCTGCTGTGAACGCGCGCGCGCACGTGTGCGCGTTCACAGCAGATCTCGGCTCTCGCGAGATGACGCACGGATGCGTCCAGGAGGAATAAACCTGCCGCCGCCTGGACGCATCCGTGCGTTCGGCGGTCGGGAGCAGGTTAATGTGCAGCAAGTGCCCGGCACCTTATAATTCACTAGTGTTGGGCGCGAATATTCGAATCGCAAATATTCAAGATTTTTTTTTTTATCTGAACCCATAATCCCTCCCTGCTTTTTGTTTGTGGGCCAATGAGAAGGCTGCAATGTCTTTGTCTGAGCTTAGCAACATCCCTAGCAACCAACAGGAAAGTTGCCTACCCCTTTAGCATATAAGAACCTGCCCAGCATCTATTTTCTGCAGTTCTTTGCATTTCTGAGAGAGACAGCAGTGTCATTGCTGTGCTCTGTGCTTTGCTGTGTCACATTACATTAGATAGTTAGTTAGCTTATATATATAATACAGATAGTTAGTGGGAGATAGTCAGTGTAGGTTAGATAGTGATATAGTGTAGCTATAGTGTAGGTTCCAGTGCAGGGTGTTAGGTAGTGTGATAGGTTCTGCTGTCCATACATACATGCTACAGACATAGTGCTGTGTTGTCACAAGTTCACAACAATACTTAGTGCACCAATCACTAATAAGTAGTCAGACCTGCTAAACTGTGAAGTTGCACGTATTGTGCCAAAATATGCGCATCATTAATTGCCATTTTACGCAATCGCTTGAAAAATGTAGCAAAAGTGAACCACGCCTGTATTGCATGCGCAATACATGCATATTACATTGCCGATTTTTGCAATCAAGAAAATAATGGTGAATTCTCGAATTTGCGAATTTATTATGAATATTTGCCCAAATATTCTAGAAATATCGCAGATTCGAATATTGCACCTGCCGCTCATCACTATAATTCACGTCACTCATATCGGCTTCCTTCCTGCTCTGCTGCTCCACTCAATGCTGCCAACTTCTTCCCTAGTTGTCAGTATCTCCCCTGTGCCCTACCAAAACGGCGATGAGATTCGCTTGATCGCAGCACTGATAAACCGCATGGGAGAAGCCCTCAGGGGGCTCTGGCTGTGCGGTACTAATCTATCGCATTATGGCTGGTTAGGGAGCGACTGGGCAGGCACAGAGCAAGGAGAAGTGCTGCTGGCATCAGTGGTAGGGCAGAGGACAAGCGAGCAGACTCAAGGAAGGAAATAAAGCAAAGCCAGCTCAATGTGATGTAAGCGCCCAGTGAAGGGGGCGGTGGCTAGGAGGTCAGTGTGAAGAGAACCCAGTGGAAGAGGCAGAATCTAAGAGTTCAGTGTAGAGAGTGCCCAGAGGAGGAGGCAGAATCTAGGAGGTCAGTGTGGAGAGCACCCAGATGAGGAGGCAGAATCTAGGAGGTCAGTGTGGAGAGCGCCCAGATGAGGAGGCAGAATCTAGGAGGTCAGTGTAGAGAGCTCCCAGTGGGGGAGGCAGAATCTAGGAGGTCAGTGTGGAGAGCTCCCAGAGGAGGAGGCAGAATATAGGAGGTGAGTCTGGAGAGTGCTTAGAGGAGGAGGCAGAATCTAGCAGGTCAGTGTGGAGAGCTCCCAGTGGAGAAGGCAGAATCTAGAAGGTCAGTGTGGAGAGCTCCCAGTGGAGAAGGCAGAATCTAGAAGGTCAGTGTGGAGAGCTCCCAGTGGAGAAGGCAGAATCTAGAAACTCAGTGTGGAGAGAGCCTAGTGGAGAAGGCAGAATCTAGAATGTCAGTGTGGAGAGCGCCCAGAGGAGGAGGCAGGATCGAGGGGGTCAGTGTGGAACGTGCCCAGTGGAGGAGACAGAATCTAGGAGGTCAGTGTAGAAAGTGCCCAGTGGAGGAGGCAGAATCTAGGAGGTCAGTGTGGAGACTGTCCAGAGGAGGAGGCAGAATCTAGCAGGTCAGTGTGTTGAGTGCCCAGTGGAGGCGGAATCTAGGAGGTTAGTGTGGTAAGTTCCCAGTGGAGAAGACAGAGTCTCCGAGGTCAGTGTGGAGAGTGGCCAGTGGAGTAGTCGGAGTGTCCTAGGTCAATGTGGGGAGCACCATTGAAGAGTCAGGGGCACAGCGTAGGCGGGCAGATAGGGCATGTGCCCTGGGCACAGAGGCTGGGGGGGGGGTGCACTCATCCAGCAGTTCCTTTCACCATCGGCTCCCTGCATCATTGTTCTGCCAGTGCTCCCCCCTCAGGCTCCATATCATACTGCTGGCTGTGGGAGGAGCACTGAGAGCCCAGTAATCAGCCTCTTGCACAGCCAGCAGCTACATGTGTGTGGGAGCTTGTCGTCAGGGAAGCAGGTAAGTATTTTTCTTTCTTTCATGAAGCTGGAGAGTGCACTGGGGGCCACAAGGAGGACATAACTACTGTGAGGGGGCACAAAAGTGAGCATAACTACAGTGAGGGGCACATAATCTGAAATAACTACTGTGAGGCGCACATACCTGGGCATAACTACAGTGAGGGGGCACGTATCTGGCCATAACTACTGTGAGGGGCACATATCTGGCCATAACTACAGTGAGAGGGCACAAAAGTGGGCATAACTACTGTGAGGGGCACATAATCTGAAATAACTACTGTGAGGCGCACATACCTGGGCATAACTACAGTAAGGGGGCACATATCTGGCCATAACTACTGTGAGGCGCACATACCTGGCCATAACTACTGTGAGGGGCACATACCCGGGCATAACTAATAAGAAGTGGGCACAAAGGTGGGCATGACTACTGTTAGGGGGCACAAAGGTGGGCATGCCTACTGTGAAGGGGCACAAAGGTGGGTATAACTACTGTGACGAGCACAAAGATGGGTATAACTACTGTGCTGAGCACAAAGGTGGGCATGACAACAGTGAGGGGCCACAAGGAGCACATAATATCTGTGAAGGTGCACAAAGGTGGGCATGAGTATTGTGAAGAGGCACAAAGATGGCCATAACTGATGTGATGGGGTCACAATGGGGGGATAACTTCTGTGAGGGGCCACAATGTGGGCATTTGAGCTGAAAAGAATGCACAATGTGGGCATTAGTACTGTGTGGTGGCACTACAGGGGAATGCCCTAGATTACCCTGTTATACATTGGGATGGCTCGGTCTGCTTGAAACCAACACAGTGCCCCCTGCTGGGGATTTCACAGGGGCCGTTACTATCCCTTTTTTATGTGATTATTCTTTTTTTTCTATCCCCACAGGGACCTTGTTCTGGATCCAGAGGACATCATGCCAACCTCTACCATCGAGCTACCAGGCGGTGAGGCGGCACGGGGGACCAAGCATAAGTTATCCTAAAGATAACGAGTGGAGAAACCTATGCTACACTTGTTCCTGGTTCAAAAATGACTCCATTCAGGTTGCATTCACACGTCCGTGGAACACGGACCGTGTTATACCGGACTGGCACCCTGCTTAGTGCAGGAGCGCATGGCATCATTTGTTCCTATGATGCCATGCGCTTCCTGCTACTGCCGCTGCACTGTAGTGCACTCGTATAGATCATAGGAGTGTACTACAGTGCACGGCAGCAGCAGGAAGCACACGGCATCATAGGAACGAATGACGCCGTGCGCTCCTGCACTAAGCAGGGTGCCAGTCCGGTATAACACGGTCCGTGTTCCACGGACGTGTGAATGCAGCCTTACTTAACATCAAAAGTAGGTCTCTGTCACATTTTTTATTCAGTATTTTTGTATCTGGTAACTACCTGCAGGCCCAAGTGCGGGCTATGCAGTGATTGGAATACCATCCCCCTGAGGAACCCTAGAGGGCGAAACGCGTCAGAGCAAAAAAAAAAAAACTAAATATAAAAATCACCTGGTTCACATGTGCCAGATAGGGCGGTAACAGGGAGAAATAGGGGAGGTCGGAGGACGGGGAAACCCCACCATCAGAGGTGGTCCCCGGGCAGAGGATAGATAGAGCCTGGATAGGGAGAGAGTATAAGGCCCCAAGTCCAGACCGACCCGCCTACGTATACAGGTATTCTCCCTGAGAACGGTCCAGAAATTGAACCACCCTTTTGGATACGAAAGGGCAATCCCTATACACATTTTTGTTTGGAGGTTTTTTTCAGTGATGCATATAGCACTTTTTTAACCTGAGTTAAATAAAAGCTATGTTTTAGAAGGGGATCTATGTTTGTAGATTGTGTCTGAGAGAAGGATCCCTGGATAACGTGAAAGTATATTGTGATAATACTAAACTAGACATCATGCCAACACGCCAGCGACATCCTGGATGAGGTAAGACCAGTTGGGTCTTTTGTTTATTGCAAGGAGTATTGATACCGCTGTGTACCCTATGATGGATTATATTAGATTTTGTCAGTGTAAGGCCTCATGCACACGACCGTATGTATTTTGTGGTCCGCAAAAAATATGGATGACGTCCGTGTGCATTCCATATTTTGCGGAACAGAACAGCTGGACCCTAATAAGCAGGACTATCCTTGTCCATAAAGCGGACAATAATAGGACATGTTCTATTTTTTTGCGGAATGGAAATACAGACATACGGAAACGGAATGCACATGAAGTAACTTACGCAAAATAAAAACAGAACGGACATGGAAAGAAAATACATTTGTGTGCATGAGGCCTAAGGAGGGGGGATCTGAATCCTTGTCCCGGATGCAGGAAAGCCTAGCAACACCTCTGCCCCCTGACTGAAGCTATAGTGAGGTGAATGGGGTAGGTGGCAGCTTTTAGCTCCATAGGGTGGGCAGTAATGTGTGTCCTCTAGTCTCTGACACTAGAGTGGGCATAGTGAGAGTGGCACATGGAGCAGTAGACATCTCCCCATGTGCTGCTCTCTCTCTCTGTTGCCTCTTACTGTCCCCTGAAAGCAGAAGTCCCTCTCCTCTGCCTTGAGCTCTGAGGAACATGCAGGTATCTCACACTTACCTGCAGGATCCAGGTTTGGGTCCTGCATCCTCCGCCTCCTGCTGCAGTTAGAACAGACAGGAGGAGGATGGAGGCAGAGTGCTGAGACCGCAGGAAACTGAACCCTGTCATGGGGGACACCAGGTCCAGACAGCTTCAATGTCCAGCAGCAGCAGCAGTCCTCCTCTTCTTCCTGTCAGTTACTGAACACCCTCCTCCCTCCACTGCCATCCTCAGGGGCCCCTGTGTATGGGCCACATTGCCAGCTGGAAAGAAGTCCAGATAAGACTTCAAATGGTGGGTTTATGGAATTGTGTGTATTGTCTGCCTGTCTGTCTATCTGTCTGTATATCTCATCTATCTATCTATCTATCTATCTATCTATCATCGCTACTTTCACACTAGCGGCAGCCTTCTCTGGCCGGTTGTTCCGGCGGGGGAACAGACTGCCGGATCCGTGCTACCGCTAGTGCACCGTGCCACCGGGAGTCCGTTCCGGCCCCATTCACTATAACTGGGACGGGCCAGAGGTCTGGCCACAGCACGGAAAACATGCCGAGAGGCAGCCAGAATAAAACTACGACATATCGTAGTTTTATTTCGGCCCTGTAGTTTTATTCCGGCCGCCTCTCGGCATGTTTGCTGTGCTGTGGCCGGACCTCTGGTTATAGTGAATGGGGCCAGAGCGGACTTCCGGCGGCACGGTGCACTAGCCGTAAGCTGACGCTAGTGTGAAAGTAGCCTAATCTTTCTAACTGTCCGTCTGTCCATCTATCTGTCTATCATAGACATTTATGGAATAGGTACTGCATGAGATGATGGATAAATAGATATGGGAGATGGTCTTCATACATGTGACTGTGTCCATATTTTGGTCCACAAACAGATTTGCAAAATAAGGATATCTTCTGCGTGTGCTGCACATTTCTCTTACTCCTGTCAACAGAATGGGGTATTCCATCCACAATACATAACAGAATGTATTCTATAATGTGCAGAATGGCCACACACCGCAGCTGCTGCAGAACCTCATAATACACACTGCAGCTGCTGCAGAACCCCATAATACACACCACAGCTGCTGCAGAACCTCATAATACACACTGCAGTTGCTGCAGAACCTCATAATACACACTGCAGCTGGAATGTGTGTATTATGATGTTCTGCAGCAGCTAAGGTGTGTATTATGAGATTCTCAGCAGCGCAGGTGTGTATTATGAGGTTCTGCAGCAGCTGAGGTGTGTATTATGCTGATTGATTGCAGAGTGGTTGTAACCATGGAAACGATGTATAATGTGAACATAATAGATTCCACTTGCTGAAGTGACACAACCACTTCAACAACATCTGGGTAAGAACTCTAAAGCCTCAATGCTCTTACAGTAAAGAAGCCCCTTTCATGCTGTGAATCCTTCACTCCTGTATTTAAAGTGGATGTCCTCGTGTTATAGTCAAAGTCCTGAGTATAAACCATCATTAGACGGTTGTAATTACTATAGGTCTTTTTTTTCCAAATCAGACCTCCCGAAGATTGATAATCCTGAACTGGACCATAGTCCATTCATCTAGTCATCTAGTCACTTGGGTTGCGCTCTTCTATAGTCGCTTCAGTTCGGATCAATTAAAGGAGTTATCTAATTTCTCAAACAGCCCCCAATGTGCCGGACCCCTCAAAGCTAATATACTTACCCCGCTCCCAGCGCTGCTCCTGGTCCCTGCACCGCCGCTGCTGCCTCTCCCTGTACACGGATGAAAATACGGTGTCGGGGGGTGAGCAGCCAATTGGGGGGTGAGCGTCACCCGTGATGCTAGGGAGGCTCATCCCCATCCCCGCCTGCCATTGGCTGCTCCCCCCGACACCGGATGTTTTCATCCATGTACAGGGAGAAGCATCAGCAGCGGTGCAGGGACCAGGAGCGGCGCGGGAGCGGGGTGAGTACTGCTTAAAGATCTTGGCCGATATCCCGTGCAGCGCAAGATTACATCATCACACCGACTGGCGTGATGACGTCATAAGTCACCACGCCAGCCGTCGTGATGACGTAATCTCACACCGCATAGGATTTCGGTTGAGATCTTCAAGCAAGATAATGGCGGTAAGTTTGATTTACATTTTCCTTTGTTAATTTTACACTCAGATGCCACAATATTGTATGAACGCGGGATCTGAGGGGTACAATGACGAGTGCGGCGCTATCGCAGCTCACCGTCATTGCACCCGCTACATACAAAGAAAATGCGCTTCGTGATGAAGCAAGTCAGCCAAATCGAACTTTTAAGAAATTCGTTCATCTCTAGTTATTGCCATATTATAACAGAAAGCAATAACGGAATCCATAACTTTGACCTTTCCAGCACCGGTCTAAGGCTCCATTCACACGTCCGTGTGTGTTTTGCGGATCTGCGGATCCGCGATACACGGATACCGGCAATGTGTGTTCCTCATTTTGCGGACCGCACATCGCCGTCACTCTCATAGAAAATTCCTTTTTTTGTCCGCAATTGCGGACAAGAATAGGACATGTTCTATTTTTTAGTTAAACGGAAGTGCGGACCTGGAAGTGCAGATCCGCAATTCCGGATCCGTGCGGGACATAGTGTGTCCCCATAGAAATGAATGGGTCCGCAATTCCGTTCTGCAAAATGCGGAACAGAATTGCGGACCTGTGAATGGAGCCTAAGGCCTCATGCACACGAACGTATTTTCATTCCGTGTCCGTTCCGTTTTTTTTGCGGACCATATGTGGAACTATTCATTTCAATAGGTCCGCAAAAAAAACGGAAGGTACTCTGTGTGCATTCCGTTTCCGTATGTCCGTTTTTCCGTTCCGCAAAAAAATAGAGCATGTCCTATTTTTTTCTAGTTTGCGCACAAGGATAGGCATTATTACAATGGATCCACAAAAATAACGGATCCGCAAAAAAAATGGATACCATATGGAACGTCATCCGTTTTTTTTGCGGATCCGAAATTTGCGGACCGCAAAACACATACGGTCGTGTGCATGAGGCCTAAATGTGAGACCGCTTCTGAGCTGTCTTACATTTAGGGCTTGTTCACAAGACCGTATGGTTTTGCAGTCTGTTTTTCGCGGATCCGTTGTTCCATTTTTTGTATCCGTTGTGTTTCCATTTCCGTTACGTTTCCATTACGTTTTTCCCCAAAAAAGGAATTTTGTAATCATTGCAAACACCAAACACAAGTGCAAAATGGGCTGGGCACAGCATTTCTACAGCATGGATCCGCAAAAAACGGATGAAATACGGACATGTGTTCCGTATGCATTCTGTTCTTTTATACGGACCCATTGACTTGAATGGAACCACTGAACGCGATTTGCGGACAATAATAGGACCTGACTCAAAATGTTGCAAAACGGAAATACTGAAACGGAATGCATACGAAGTACATTCAGTTTTTTTTGCGGACCCATTGAAATGAATGGTTCTGTATATGGACCTATACCGAACGCAAAAAACGGCCCGTGTACAGAAAGCAAAAAACATTTGTTTTCTATGTCAAAAACAGGTGTGGAAAATGATGAATGAGACAGGCCGTCTGGCCCGTCGCCTTCCCCGCCCTCGTCACGCCTACTTTTGTAGACCTGGCGCGAGCGGAGAAAAGTCGCGGATTACGGTGCAAATAACCTTTGTGCCGCAATCTACGCCAGAAATACGCCTAATATAGGAGTATTTCTGATCGTAAATCTCCCCCTATGTTTTTATCGTATGTATCTAAGCCCCTTTTGATGCATCCCATGAGATTGTATGCCTTAAAGGGGTTGTCCCACAAACAAAAATTATAAGTGCTGAAAAAAAATCTAGTATAGCCACTGAGTTATTCAATAAGATGTATCTGTATAGCGCCACCTGCTGTTTGTTTTTATTTAATTCACTTCTCTGTCCACTTCACTGAGGTGGTCGCACATGTTCAGTTCCATCCCACTGCCACCAGCCGGATCTGCTGTTAGAAACTAGACAGTTGCAGGGAGAAAGCTGCAGCAGGAAAAAAACACACACCCCTTGAGCTGTGAGAGGGAGGGAGCTGCACAGAAAGGCAGTGCCCTCTGAGCTTTAATAGGGAGAAAGCTGAAGCAGAACGGACATGTCCCCTGATCTGTGATAAGACAAGAGCTGTAGCAGAAAGGACATGCCCTCTGAACTGTGCTAGGTAGAGAGCTGCGACAGAAAGAAAACACCCCTGAGAAAGGACACGCCCCCTTTGTTGTTAGTTTAAAATATGTTTGAAGCTGTGGGAGAGTTATCGACCCATGTGACGTACAGGGCTGGCGCTAGTGTTGTTTGAAAGAGATTGTCATGTACGATGTGATGTCCGATTTTCATTTGTTACAATAATCATGAAATAACCTCTTTAACAGCCGCTGCCTGACACTGATTGATCATGTTAAGTTTAGTGAACACTAGAGATGAGCGAAGTACTTGTGTACCGCTTGATGACATCATATGTCACCGTGCATGGGATTTCGTGCAAGATCTTCAATCAAGAGGGCAGCAGCCGGCCTGTTGCGAGCAAATGGATGAGGTAAGTATGATTTTTTTTGTTTTTTACCGCTATTCAGGGAAAATCGATTCGCTACCGCAAACCACGAGAAAACTCAGGTTCACTGTGAATCGAATTTTCCCTGAAATTTGGATCAAAGTCTTCGATTCGCTCAGCACTAGTGACAGGGGTGCACCACCAATGAGGCCAGGTGAGGCGGTCGCCTCAGGCAGCACCAGGTAGAGGCAAGAGGGGGGCAGCCGAAGGGCCATGGGCAATGAGCGCTTTTATTGTGGCAAAGGGATTTGGTTAAGAAATTGACATTGGGGGGGGACGGGACGCGGTTTCTGTTTTTGCCTCAGGCAGCAAAAAAGCAGAACGGCTAGGAGCACCCCTGCTAGTGACCACCAGTGTCCTCAAGTACTTTTCAATGTAAGTTTTAAACTAAGATGAGGTATTAGTATACTCCTCATGCACACGGCCATATGTGTTTTGTGGTCCGCAAACCGCGGGTCCGCAAAACACGGAAGCTGCTCCGCGTTCCGTTGTAGAAATGCCTATTCTTGTCCGCAAAACAGACAAGAAAAGGACATGCTCTATTTTTTTTGCGGGGTCACGGAGTGCCGTCTGCATCTTTTGCGGCCCTATTGAAGTGACTGCTTTTTCTTTCCAAAATATGCGGCTCGGACGCAGACAAAAACAACGGTCGTGTGCCTACTGCTCATACTACACATTGTGTGCTGTATATACCTACAAGCATGTACCCAGCATATATGCTATATATCACCTCCTACAGGGTCTATATCTTCTTACACCAGGCCATTGCCTAACCTGTGGTAAAGAATTATCTTTCCACTACTGTAAGTATTTATTATAAGTCATTTTTTTCCATTTTCCATTCGACTATGAAAAAGAAAAAGAAAAAAATAACCCGATACAAAGGCCAGCTTTATTTTTTTTTGCATTTTAATAGTCTATAATAAAAATAGGTTAATAAATTGAGCTTTTATGAGCTCATATAAATATAGAAGTGATACAATATCATATCATACAATTTGGAATAATTATAGAGGTACAACAATAAATACATGAAAGCACAGAAAACCATAAAACATTATTCAGAGTGATCCATTATATAGCACAGTAAAACCATATATATATAATAGATGCTGATAAATCAGGCAACTTTCATACTAGAGTTTTCAATTCCGCTGTTGAGATCCGGAAGAGAACGTTTCAGTTTTGTCCCCATTCATTGTCAATGGGGACGAAACTGAACTGAACGAAATGGAATGCACCAGAATGAATTCCGTTTCATTTGGTTGCTTCTCCATCACGACAGAATAATGCTGCAAGTAGCGTTTTTCTGTCCGCGATGTGGTGCGGAGCAAGACGGATCTGTCCTGACACACAATGTAAGTCAATGACTTTCAATGGTGTTCATGACGGATCCGTCATGGCTATACAAGACATGAGACAAAAGGATACATTCATGACGGATGCATGAGGTTGTATTATTGTAACGGAAGCGTTTTTGCAGATCCATGACAGATCACTAAAAACGCTAGCGTAAAAGTTGCCTTACATATTTGGAGGTAGATATGGAGAAATCTGTATCTCAGTATCCTCAGATTGTGCAATTTTTAACAACCATTCCCGTAACTTAGTTAACATCCATATTGTTCAAGTTTCTATTTCTTAAAGGGTTGTCTCCTCTGAACAAGCCCTTAATGTGGTAGAGGTGCCATTTGAGGAGATAAGCCCCCGCAATTATCTGGAATTTATGGTGGTAACCTAAATCTGAATGTTCACTTTCCCACACAGTAGCCTAGATGAGTTGTCTAGGCTATAGATATTGATGATCTATCTTCAGAATAAGATATCAGATCAGTGGGGGTGCGACACCCAATAATCCCATTGATCGGCTAACCTGTGGTAAATAATTATCTTTCCACTACTGTAAGTATTTATTATAGGTCATTTTTTTCCATTTTCCATTCGACTATGAAAAAGAAAAAGAAAAAAATAACCCGATACAAAGGCCAGCTTTATTTTTTTTATAAAAATATATATATATATTGTTCAAGTTTCTATTTCTTAAAGGGTTGTCTCCTCTGAACAAGCCCTTAATGTGGTAGAGGTGCCATTTGAGGAGATAAGCCCCCACAATTATTTGGAATTTATGGTGGTAACCTAAGTCTGAATGTTCACTTTCCCACACAGTAGCCGAGATGAGTTGTCTAGGCTATAGATATTGATGATCTATCTTCAGAATAAGATATCAGATCAGTGGGGGTGCGACACGCAATAATCCCATTGATCGGCTGTCTCGGCCAGCCGTGGTGCTGGAAACTATACCAGGTATGGAGCTCAAAGCAGTCAGCTCCATAAACCACGTAGTGGCTTGTCCAGATATTAGCGTTCAGCTACCATTCAAGTGATTGAGGGCTGAGGTGCAATATGGAAGTGATGGAAACTGCTCGTGACCCGGGGTTGCCCGAAAGAGCTGATTGGTGGGGGTGCCAGGTGTCAGGTCCCACCAGTAAGAAATAGATGACCTATCCTGAGGATAGATCATGAGTACCTGTAGCCCAGACAGTCGCTTAACGTATTCCATAATACCCGCTGAAATACATGTCAACATAATGCCCCTCTTCGTTAAGCCCCACGTCTCAAGATTTCTTCTCAGTCACGTAATGTTCTAAACACTGCTTATACAATAAAGATCAATTCTCAAATCAAAAACATTTTCTGTTGGGATACTATTTCCCGAATGCATCAATAATTGACAGCATCAATATGTTTTTAGGGCTTTTTAGACTTTAGTGTCTTCACATGGTAGGTGACATTTCCTCTTTGGTGTCAAACGGGTTTTATGTCATTGACTAAAAATTGTCTGGAACCAGCCGCTCCATAATTTCTACTTGTGACGCTGCCCTCTTTGGGATTGTCTGACTTGTTAGAAACGATTTCCTAAGGTTGACGACCTTCTACGAAGTTGCCTCGGGTTTAATCCTCTTTCGGGGTCTGTTGGTAAGGACGGTCTTGCAGTATTGCGCCAACTGTAATGTGTGAAATAGCTTGGGTAGCTGCTGACCCTATATGCGGAAGTAGGACGAAAACAGGACAATACCTGCAAGAATAAGGACAGTAAAATCATGTGAATGGTGGGCATAAACTGAAGCTCACAGGGCCAGACATAGCATGGGTCCCAGTGTCTACTCCCTCATAAACAAATTAGATCAGTGCCCACAACATCTTTGACTTCATCCCGATAAGCAAAGATGTTGTGAGCACGAGATGTTCTGGACACGAGTGCGGTCTAGCACTGTTAGTCTAAAGGCAGGGGGGGGGGGGGGTGTGATGAAAAGCAGAGGGGCATCATTATGGAGCACCAGAGGCATCGCTGGAGCAGTGTTCGAACCGCATTAGCCCATCTCCTGGTGCTCAAATAGTTAATTTGCATAATTGTAAACGTTAATTTTTTTTTCTCTGCAACTATACCACCGACAGACATAAAACAGGTATCGTTTTAATCAGCGTCATCGACCCAGCCAGGCTATAGGTAGGGTAGGGTTGATCAAGGTGACGGAGCTGCTTTAACCCAATTGAGATGGTTTGGGATAAGTTAAAATTCAGAATGATAGGAAAGAAGCCAAGAAGTGCTCAGGACCTCTGTGAACTCTTTCAAGATTCAAGAAATCATTCTAGGTGACTATGTCATGGAACTGATTGAGAGAATGCCAAGAGGGAGCAGAGCTGTCATCAAAGCAAAAGGGGGTGACTGTGAAGAAGGTAAGATATCAAACACATTCTGGTTTGTTCAATGCTTTTTTAACACTTAACCCTGTGCCTTTTATTCCTACAATATGAATCTACAATGTGGAAAATAAAAAACATGGAATGAAAAGGTGTGTCCAAACTTTTGACCGGTACTGTAGGTTCTACATCACTTAGGCTAAATTCCATATTTAACGCTTACTAATGAATTTACACAATGGTGATGGATAAAGGTCAGTGAATTTCACGTAGTTCAGAATTTTTTTTTTCCAAAGCAATCCAAAGCTTTGGCGACTCACTTCAGAAAAATTGCACAAAATGGTGCCCACCATTTTACTTTTAAAACTCAGTACACTAGTGATGGAAACAGGGCATGGAGAATGAAGATGGTAGATCACACAAGCCCAGGAGGGGCCCCATTCATTGAGCTTGCCCATAATTCTTGGCAGACAGCCTGACAGACAATCAGGGGTCAGGATATTGGCAAACCTTCTACAGTTCATAAGTGTTTTATAGGCATATTCCCAGTGTCACCAGCAACATATATTTCGCTCTATATGATGCACAATTACTCCCTTTTCTTTCCAAAAGCCATATTCACTTTTTCTACTGTTTATAAGTGCGCAAATAATCTTATTTTAGTGTGTTTTGGGAATTTTTAATTACCCCAAAACAAAAAGTTGGAATTTTTCAACCATTTTTTTCCGATAACACCATATGTGTGTAAACACCATTTGGTTTATATTTAGAATATTTTTTAATAATAAAAAAAAAGCTGTTTGTTAATGCTGTCAACCAAGCGTTTCCCAATAGTTTGATGGGTCAGTGTCACTCTGACATAAGTATTGTTTTCTTTGTGTTACAGAGCTTTGAGGGGGGAGGGGTTGAAAGAAAGAAAAAAGAAAGACAAGAGAGAAGAACATTCCTAGGAGACTTCTGAGTGACATACACACATTTTTTAGACCAATGGCATCACTTTTCATCTGGTTAGAATTAAATTTACTGAAACAAATCTTTTAACCAATTTGTTAGAATTTAACCCGAAATTAATTTCTAGAAATTTGCTCCTCTCTAGTAATGGATTTTCTAAAAAAAAAAAAAAAGGCAATGACTAGCACCCACTTGGAAGCTGAAAAAATAGTCTTTGGGGGCAATCACAATGCAGGATTTTTAAGCACTTTTGGAAGCCAAAATCAAGCGTGGATAATAAAACGAGGAAAAGTACTAAGGACAGATGTCACTTCACTTTTTTTGAATCCCCAACTGGTTTTGGCTTCAAAAATTGCAGATGTGGTGGTTCACTTCTTGTCCCTCCTGTTGTGTCCACCACTGGAAGATTTACATAGAATTAATGATAATTATTAATGGGTTTATGCCACATATGGACAATCTACACAGTGGTAATAAATAAATACTAGAAGGACTTACCCCACAGAATAATCCCACAAGTAAGACAACGAGCAAAACTGCTACCAGTGAAAACAGAATGATTTCCCAATAGGCAACTACAAAGAAACAAAATATAGATGTCACACAATTATAGACAACCTTCTGCCTACAAATGAAATAATCATTGATTGATTGATGTTCACCTAAGAGATTTATCACACTAGGGTCCCATGATTACTCGTTCTTGTAGGCTGTACTGTATTGGCAGACTATCTGGCTATGATGGTGTATTTAAGGAATTTTGACTAGTGTTTTTCTGGGGAAATTCGCTCAATTGGGTCATTTGCCTATCTCTTGGTTACTAAGATCATACTCATCAAATGAGTGCATTCAGTGGATCAAGGTTGGATTGGCATTGATTGAGAAAACAAGTGAGCCAGCACTCTACTAGCTTTGTTAGTTGAGCAAAGCACAACATTAACACTCTCCTCTTGCATGTTGCGATGATAGTTTGTCATTTATCTTTTCATATAGAGTCATGGTTCAAAATAAATGCCTTAGGGCTCGTTCACATCACCGTTTGTCTTTTCCGTTCTCCGGCTCTGTTAAGGAGCAGGAGAACGGAAAGGACGGATGCTGTACATAACTGACACCTAACTGACACCAACGGAGCCTAAAGAACCCATAGACTTTAATAGGGTCTGTTTGGTGTCCGCTCAGAACATGATTTTTGAGCGGACACGAAAGTCCTGCATGCAGTACTTTCAAATCCGCTCAAAAATCATGTTTTGAGCGGACACCAAACAAACCCTATTAAAGTCTAGGGGGTCTTTAGGCTCCATTGGTGTCAGTTAGGTGTCAGTTATGTACAGCATCCGTCCTTTCCATTCTCCTAGTCCTTAACAGAGCTGGAGAATGGAAAAGACAAACGGTGATGTGAACGAGCCCTTAGCTGGTAAATCAAACCCTTAAATGTTGAATGTTTTCTCATCATTCAATTGAATCTTGGTCTACAAAATATGTTAAATACCTAGCTTTTGGATAATTAAGCCCTGGTCTCACTAGTGATTTGACTTCCGGTCTCTCAGAAATGGTTGAATGCTGCCCCATCAGAGACCCACCATGGTTTCCCCAAATATTTTTTTGAATGCCCCTTCTTCGTGAATCAAGCCTTGCTCCCATATGTGAAATTAACCCATTGACTTGATTCACTGATAAGTAAAGGTTCACTATCTTAAGCTGCACTTAGACACTACGAGGAGCAGTCAGTAGTCGGGAAGGAACTGTTCCTTCCTGACAATTGGCTGCTCGTTAGGTGAAGGTGAAGCACTGAATTTACATGCAGTGATCACCTCCACACTATGAGAACGAGTGATGGCTAATGCTATCACTCGTCCTCATACAAAATGATTATTCCTTAGACAGCACAATCTTCTGACCGGGAACAATGATTGAGGTGTCCACACTTCAGATCATTTCACCTAGTGAACGAACATTTTGCTCGTTCATTGGGTGATATCTTTACAGGGGTGGATAATCAGCAACCTCTGGCACTCCAGCTGTTCAAAAACTACAATGACCAGAGTCCTCCTTTCACTTCTATGGGAGTTACAAGAACAGCCAAGTAAGTGTGCACACTGGGAGTTGTAGTTTCACAGCAGCTGGAGTGCCGAATGTTGCTGATCCCTGAGCTATTACATTAGCGATCGCTCCTCCCCATACTGTGGAGAAGATCGCTGCATGTAATAGTAGTGGTCTCCTCCGCTGACGAGCAGGCGATTGTGGGGAAGGAACTTTTCTTTCCCGACAATCACCTGCATGATCTGCATGTGAATTATCCTTATCATTAGTGTATTTACCTGCATATTGGTTGGAGAATGTTTGGATCGAGGTGACGGTACTAAGGGTAGATTTTCCTCCATTCTGCGCTGTAAAAATAGAAACAAAAAATGTGTTTTAGACTACGATGGCATTACCTCACAATAATCAGTTATCAAATTATCTGATCATCCAAAGTTTTTGTAACTTACCGGTGACCGTAGCAGAAGAGCTTTTATTTGATGTTGCTGTGTTGGATGCAGGTTTGGAACTTGTAGCTGCAGAATTACCAACAGCTGAGCTTGATCCAGAAGTCACGGTAGTATTATTACTTGTGTTTGTTTTAGTTGTAGTAGATCTTGTGGTAGCAATGTAATGGCTGGGGGTTGTAGAAGAAGTGGATTCAGTAATGGCTTTAACTGTAGAACTAGAGGTTCCAGTAGTTATAGATGTCCTAGATCTAGTTGTGGTGGCTGTATTCATTGGGGTGCCTATTGTACTCACTCTTAGTGTGTTAGTGGTATTGCTGACAGTCCCTGAAACAGTTGATTGACTAGTAGCCATGGTTCTGGTATTAATAGTATCAGGTACTATTGAAGATGTAAAACCTGTGTTTCCACTAACAGTAGAGCGTGTGGTGTTAGAAATGGCACGCTCAGTAAAACTAGAGCTAGTAGTAGGAGTTATGAAAGTACTGTATCCCGATGTGGTAGCCATGGTTGTGGTATTAAATGTGCTAGGTACTGTTGTAGTTGTAATAACTGTGTTTCCACTGAGGGTAGAGCCTGTGGTGTTAGGAACAGTACTCCTAATAGAACCAGAGCTTGCAGTAGGAGACATAGAAGTACCAGATCCAGATGTGAAGGTATTACTCATTTTGGTATCAGTTAAATCTGATTTTGTTCCAGTGCCCATAACACTCACTCCCGGTGTGTTAGTTGTACTGTTGACAGTCCGTGAACCAGTTGATTGACTAGTAGTCATACTACTGACATTACTGGTACCAGGTACTACTGTAGAAGTCATCACTAAGTTCCCAGTGACAGTAGAACCTGTGCTATTAGAAATGGTCATTGCTACAACTGTCGTTGTAGTACTATTAGTGATATCTGTAGAGGTAACAGATCCAGATAAAGTGGTAGTACTTGTGGTCAAGGTTATATCAGATTGTACATTACTACTAGTATTTGCAGTAACTTCTGTAGTAATGGCTGCTGTTTGGGAAGCAGTACTCAAACTGACCCTGTTAGTAGCAGTTTCTGTAGAAACAGTATTATTAGTAATCTCACTATTAGTAAATCCAGTAATAGTAGAAGTCAAACTGTTGGTCCCTGCTACAGTAGTAGTACCAATTATACTACCTGTTGTTTCTTTATTATTATTAGTGGCGCTTAAATTTCCAGGTAGTGATGTTGAAACACTGATTGTCGGACTTATTGTAGAGTAATTACTACTCGGTTGGTCACTTATAGATGTTGCTGAAGAAGTAGTTGGCAGAGAACTGCTGATTGATGAAATGAAAGAGGATGCTGGTGTTGTTACTGCTGTGGCTGATGTACTAGATGGTGACACATTCGTAATAGCTTGAGAAACAAAGGATGATTCTGATCCAGTTGGTCCAGAAATGTTGGATGCAGTTACACTGGTTGAAGATCCATTAAAAGTGATAGAAGTAGTAGACGGACTCATACCAGTGGACGCAGTTGTATTAGTAGTAATAGATGTTGTTGAAATAGTAATTGGCAAGGAAGTAGTAGACAGAGTAATGTTGGATGTTGCCATATTTGTGGGTGCAGTTATTTTGTTTGAAGTCCAATTTAAAGTAGGTCCGGTAGAACTAATAGGTTGAATTAGTACGGACGTTGCTACAGTAGTTTGACCAGCGCTAGTTACAGCTGTAGCTGAAGAGGGTGTTGTTCTTATTGTTGCTGTAGGCATAAATTCACTACTACTAGGTTGAGCCATAATTGTTGTAGCTAAAGTGCTTGCTCCTATATTTATGGGCGCAGTTGTACTAGCTGAAACTTCAGTTGTAGACAGTGTTGTTATATTACTGTTAGGAATAAAAATAGAAGACTGAGTAGTGGGGACAGTGGAAGACGTTGTAGATACTGCCAATGAAGTTGCCGCATTTGTGGATATAGAGGTTGCAGACTCATTGCTGGTAGATTGAGTATGAATGGTTGTTGGTGGAGATCCTGAGCTTTTTGGAGCAGTTGTGATAGTTGAATATTCAGCTGACACAAGAGTTATTGCCAAAGTGGATGATGGTGAAGAATTAGATTCATTCATTGTAGGGTGAGTAGTAATAGAGGTTGAAGAAGTTAGTGGAACTGTACTTGTTAGGTATGATATACTAGTTGTAGCCTCAGTTGAAGTCAGTTTTGATGCAGAAGTGGTGGAAGGAGTAGTTGTAGATTGATTACTAATAGGTTGAGTTGTAACTTCAGTTGTAGCTTCAGCTGAAATGAGTGTTGTTGTTACAACACTAGTAGATAAAGCAGCTGTAGATTCACGGGTGGCAGGTGGAGTTGATATTGATGTTGCTGAAGTACTTGATTCTGTACTTGTGCTAATTGTAGGAGCTGAAGTCAGTGTTGTTGCAAAACTAGTAGATAGAGTACTTGTAGATTCACTAGAGGATGGTTGACTTGTAACAGATAGTATCAAAATGGGTGATGCTGTACTTGTTAAGGATGTTATAGAAGTTGTAGTATAAGGTGACGTTGGTGTTGTGGCATTGCCTCTGGGTAGAGGAGTTGTGGACGTGCTAGAGATCGATTGACTTGGAATTGCCGATGTGCTTGATTCTGTTCTTGCTAATACTGTACTAGTTACAGGTTCAGTTGATAAAGTAGTTGTAGTTTCACTAATAATAGATTTAGTTGTAAGTGAT
Organism: Bufotes viridis; assembly: GCA_033119425.1. Taxonomy (NCBI): domain Eukaryota; kingdom Metazoa; phylum Chordata; class Amphibia; order Anura; family Bufonidae; genus Bufotes; species Bufotes viridis. The sequence goes on from CM065597.1 coordinate 21,798,744, forward strand.
ATTTCTGATGTACTTGTTTTTGCACTTGTTGGAAATAAACTTGTAGAATCAGATGATGTTTGTGTTGTTAAATCAGTAGTGGAAAGTGAAGTCATAGAATCACTAGAGACAGATGCAGTTGTAAGTGATGTTTCTGAAGTACTTGCTTCTGGAATTATGAAGGATGTTTTACTAGTTGTAACTTCAGGTAATGTCTGTGTTGTTATATCAATGGTCAATAGAGTAGATGCAAATTCTCGGGTCATAGATTCAATTGTAAGTAATGTTTCTGAAGTACTTGATTTTGTAGTTGGGGATGTTGAAGCTTCAAATGATGTCTCTGTTGTTACAACACTGCTGGATAGAGAAGTTGAAGCTCCACTAGTGATAGATTCAGCTGTAAGTGATTTTTCTGAAGTAGTTGTTTCTGTAGTTGTTGGAGATGTTGTAATTGAAGCTTCAGATGATGTCTGTGTTGTTATGTCAACGGTTGATAGAGTAGTTATAAATTCACTTTTGATAGATTCCGTTGTAAGTAGTGGTTGCAAAGTATTTTTTTCTCTACTTGTTGGGGTTGTTGTACTCATGGCTTCAAAAGATGTCTGTGATGTTATGTCACTGGGGGATAACGGCGATAGAGTAGTTGTAGATTCACTAGTGATAGATTCAGTTGTAAGTGATGTTTCTGAAGTTCCTGCTTCTGCAGTTGTTAGAAATGTTGTACCGGCTATAGCTTCATGTGATGTCTGTGTTGTTTCCTCCCTGGTGGATAGAGTAATCAGAGATTCACTGGTGATATATTCTGTTACATCTCTGGTGGAAAGAGAAGTTGTAAAGTCACTAGTGTTAGATCCATTTGTAAGTGGTGTTTCTGAAGTATTTGCTTTTCCTGTTGTTGGGAATGGTGAGCTGGTTGAAGCTTCAGGTGATATTGTTCTTAAGTTACTGGTCGGTAGAGATGTTGATTTACTTGTGATAGATTGAGTTGCAAGAGATGTTTCTAAAGTACTTGCTTCAGTAGTTGGGGAATTTGTACTAGTTATAGCTTGAGATGATGTCTGTTTTGTTATTTCCCTTGTCAATGCAGATGTTGTAGATTCACTAGTTATAGATTCAGTTGTAAGTGATGAATTTGATGTATGTATTTTTGAAGTTGGGGATTCTGCACTAATTCTAGCTTCATTTGAAGTCAGTACTGTGAAATCGCTGGTGGATAGGGAAGGTGTAGATTCACTAGTGATCGATTCAGTTGTAACTGATATCTCTAAAGTACTTGTTTCTTCAATTGTTGGGATTGGTGTACTAGTTGTAGCTTCAAATGATGTTGTTGATAAGTAAGTTGTCAATAGAGATGTAGATTCACTAGCGATAAATTGAGTTGTTAATGGTATCTCTGAAATACTTGTTTCTTCAATTGTTGGATTTTGTGTACTAGTTGTATCTTCAAGTGATTTTGTTGATGTTAAGTCACTGGTTGATAGAGATGTTGTAAATTCACTGGTGATAAATTTACTTGTAAGAGATGATCCTGATAAACTTGTTTCTGTAGATGGGGTTTCTGTACTAGTTATATCTTCTGTTGATATATGTGTTGTTAAATCAGTGGTAAATAAAGAAGTTGTAGATTTACTAATATTAGAGTCAGTTGTAAGGGTTGTTTGTGAAGTACTTGCTTCTGCAGTTAAATGGTATGGTATACTGGTTGTAACTTCAGGTGATGTAGTTGTTAAGTCAGTGGTCAACAGAGATTTTGTAGATTCACTAGTGATATATTCAGGTGTAAGAGATAATTCTTCTGAAGTACTTGTTTCTGTATTTGGGAATTCTGTACTAGTTGAAGCCTCAGATGATGTCTGTGTTGTTAAATCAGTGGTGAATAGAGAAGTTGTAGATTCACTGATGATAGAGACATTTATATGTGTTGTTTCTGAAGTACTTCCTTCGGCAGTTGTTTGGAGTGGGATACTGGTTGTGGATTTAGGTGATGTTGTTAAGTCACTGGTTGAGAGAGATGTTTTTGATTTAGCAGTGATAGATTCAGTTATAAGAGATGATTCTTCTGATGTACTTGTTTCTGTAGTTAAGAATTCTGTAAAAGTTGAAGACTCAGATGAGGTCTTTGTTGTTAAATCAGTGGTGAATAGAGAAGTTGTAGATTCACTAGTGATAGACTCAGTTGTTAGTGTTGTTTCTAAAGTACTTGCTTCGGCAGTTGTTTGTAATGGAATACTGGTTGTAGATTTAGGTGATATCATTGTTAGGTCACTGGTTAAATCACTAGTGGATATAGAAGTTATAGATTCACTAGTGATAAAGTCAGTTGTAAGTGGTGTTTCTAAAGTACTTTCTTCTCCAGTTGGGAATGTTCTACTGGTTGTAACCTGAGGTAATGTCGTTGTTAAGTCACTGGTAGATAGAGATGTTGTAGACTCAGCAGTGATATATTCAGTTGTAAGAGATAATTCTTCTGATGTATTTGTTCCTGTTGTTGGGGATTCTGCACTCGTTGTAGCCCCTGATGATGTCTGTGTTGTTAATTCTGTGGTGAATATAGAAGTTGTAGATTCACTAGTGATAGAGTCACCTGTGAGTGTTGTTCCTGAAGTTCTTGCTTCTTCAGTTGTTTGTAATGGAATACTGGTTGTAGATTCAGGTGAGGTTGTTGTTAATTCACTGGTTGATAGAGATGTTGTAGATTCACTAGTGATAGATTCAGTTTTAAGAGATGATTCTTCTGACGTACTTGTTTCTGTAGTTGGGAATTTTGTACTAGTTGTAGCCTGAGATGATGTCTGTGTTGTTAATTCTGTGATGAATAGAGAATTTGGAGATTCACTAGTGATAGAGTCAGTAGTAAGTGTTATTTCAAAAGTACTTGCTTCTGAGGTTGTTGGAAATGGTGTACTGGTTTTAACTTCAGGTGATGTCATTGATAAGTCACTGGTCAATAAAGATGTTGTGGATGCATTAGTGATAGATTCAGTTGTAAGAGATGATTCTTCTAATGTATTTGTTTCCGTAGTTGGGAATTCTGCACTCGTTGTAGCCTCCGATGATGTGTGTGTTGTTAATTCAGGAGTGAATATAGAAGTTGTAGATTCACTAGTGATAGAGTCACCTGTGAGTGTTGTTCCTGAAGTACTTGCTTCATCAGTTGTTTGTAATGGAATACTGGTTGTAGATTCAGGTGATGTCGTTAAATCACTGGTTGCAAGAGTAATTGTAGATTCAGCAGTGATAGATTCAGTTGTAAGGGATGATTCTTCTGATGTACTTGATTCCATAGTTGGGAATCCAGCACTTGTGGTAGCCTCTGATGATGTGTTTGGTGTTAATTCAGTGGGGGATATAGAAGTTCTAGATTCACTAGTGATAGAGTCACCTGTGAGTGTTTTTCCTGAAGTACTTGCTTCTTCAGTTGTTTGTAATGGAATACTGGTTGTAGATTCAGATGACGTCGTTGTTAAGTCACTGGTTGATAGAGATGTTGTAGATTCACTAGTGATAGATTCAGTTGTAAGTGTTATTTCAGAAGTACTTGCTTCTGAGGTTGTTGGGAATATTGTACTGGTTGTAACTTCAGGTGAAGTCATTGATAACTCACTGGTCAATAGAGATGTTGTGGATTCACTAGTGATAGATTCAGTTGTAAGAGATGATTCTTCTGATGTATTTGTTTCCGTGGTTGGGGATTCTGCACTCGTTGTAGCCCCTGATGATGTCTGTGTTGTTAATTCAGTGGTGAATAGAGAAGTTGTAGATTCACTAGTGATAGAGTCAGTTGTGAGTGTTGTTTCTGATTTTCTTGCTTCATCAGTTGTTTGTAGTGGAATACTAGTTGTAGATTCAGATGATGTCGTTGTTAAATCAATGGTTTTTAGAGATGTTGAAGATTCACTAGTGATAGAGTCAGTAGTAAGTGTTATTTCAAAAGTACTTGCTTCTGAGGTTGTTGGGAATGGTGTACTGGTTGTAACTTCAGGTGATGTCATTGATAAGTCACTGTTCAATAGAGATGTTGTGGATGCATTAGTGATAGATTCAGTTGCAAGAGATGATTCTTCTAATGTATTTGTTTCCGTAGTTGGGGATTCTGCACTCATTGTAGCCTCTGATGATGTGTGTGTTGTTAATTCAGTGTTGAATAGAGAAGTTGTAGATTCACTAGTCATAGAGTCAGTTGTGAGTGTTGTTTCTGATTTTCTTGCTTCATCAGTTGTTTGTAATGGAATACTGGTTGTAGATTCAGGTGATGTCGTTAAGTCTCTGGTTGCAAGAGTAATTGTAGATTCAGCAGTGATAGATTCAGTTGTAAGAGATGATTCTTCTGATGTACTTGTTTCCATAGTTGGGAATCCAGCACTTGTGGTAGACTCTGATGATGTTTTTGGTGTTAATTCAGTGGGAAATATAGAAGTTCTAGATTCACTAGTGATAGAGTCACCTGTGAGTGTTGTTCCTGAAGTACTGGCTTCTTCAGTTGTTTGTAATGGAATACTGGTTGTAGATTCAGGTGACGTCGTTGTTAAGTCACTGGTTGATAGAGAAGTTGTAGATTCATTAGTGATAGAGTCAGTTGTAAGTGTTATTTCAGAAGTACTTGCTTCTGAGGTTGTTGGGAATATTGTACTGGTTGTAACTTCAGGTGAAGTCATTGATAACTCACTGGTCAATAGAGATGTTGTGGATTCACTAGTGATAGATTCAGTTGTAAGAGATGATTCTTCTGATGTACTTGTTTCCGTAATTGAGAATCCAGCACTTGTGGTAGCCTCCGATGATGTCTGTGTTGTTAATTCAGTGGGGAATAGAGAAGTTGAAGATTCACTAGTGATAGAGTCAGTTGTGAGTGTTGTTTTAGATGTACTTGCATCATCAGTTGTTTGTAGTGGAATACTAGTTGTAGATTCAGATGATGTCGTTGTTAAATCAATGGTTGATAGAGATGTTGAAGATTCAGTAGTGATAGATTTAGTTGTAAGAGATGATTCTTCTAATGTAATTGTTTCTGTAGTAGGGGATTCTGCACTCCTTGTAGCCTCTGATGATGTCTGTGTTGTTAATTCAGTGGGGAATAGAGAAGTTGAAGATTCACTAGTGATAGAGTCACCTGTGAGTGTTGTTCCTGAAGTACTTGCTTCTTCAGTTGTTTGTAATGGAATACTGGTTGTAGATTCAGGTGATGTCGTTGTTAATTCACTGATTGATAGAGATTTTGTAGATTCAGTAGTGATAGATTCAGTTGTAAGAGATGATTCTTCTGATGTACTTGTTTCTGTAGTTGGGAATCTAGCACTTGTGGTAGCCTCTAATGATGTCTGTGGTGTTAATTCAGTGGTGAATATAGAAGTTGTAGATTCACTAGTGATAGAGTCACCTGTGAGTGTTGTTCCTGAAGTACTTGCTTCTTCAGTTGTTTGTAATGGCATAGTGGTTGTAGATTCACTTGATGTCGTTGTTAATTCACTGATTGATAGAGATTTTGTAGATTCAGTAGTGATAGATTCAGTTGTAGGAGATGATTCTTCTGATGTACTTGTTTCTGTAGTTGGGAATTCTGTACTAGTTGTAGCCTCAGATGATGTCTGTGTTGTTAATTCTGTGGTGAATAGAGAAGTTGTAGATTCACTAGTGATAGAGTCAGTTGTTAGTGCTCTTCCTGAAGTACTTGCTTCGGCAATGGTTTGTAATGTAATACTGCTGGTTTCAGATTCAGGTGATGTCGTTGTTAAGTCACTGGTTGATAGAGATGTTGTAGATTCAATAGTGATAGATTCAGTTGTAAGAGATGATTCTTCTGATGTACTTGTTTCCGTAGTTGGGGATTCTGCACTCGTTGTAGCCTCTGATGATGTCTGTGTTGTTAAATCAGTGGTGAATAGAGAAGTTGTAGATTCACTAGTGACAGAGTCAGTTGTAAGTGTTGTTCCTGATATACTTGCGTCTTCAATTGTTTGTAATGGTATACTGGTTGTAGATTCAGGTGATGTCGTTAAGTCACTGGTTGCAAGAGATGTTGTAGATTCAGCAGTGATAGATTCAGTTGTAAGAGATGATTCTTCTGATGTACTTGTTTCCGTAGTTGGGAATCCAGCACTTGTGGTAGCCTCTGATGATGTCTGTGGTGTTAATTCAGTGGTGAATATAGAAGTTCTAGATTCACTAGTGATAGAGTCACCTGTGAGTGTTGTTCCTGAAGTACTTGCTTCTTCAGTTGTTTGTAATGGCATACTGGTTGTAGATTCAGGTGATGTCGTTGTTAAGTCACTGGTTGATAGAGAAGTTGCAGATTCACTAATGATAGATTCAGTTGTGAGTGTTGCTTCTGATGTTCTTGCTTCATCAGTTGTTTTTAGTGAAATACTGGTTGTAGATACAGGTAATGTGGTTGTTAAGTCACTGGTTGATAGCGATGTTGTAGATTCAGCAGTGATAGATTCAGTTGTAAGAGAAGATTCTTCTGATGTACTTGTTTCTGTAGTTGGGAATTCTGCACTTGTTGTAGCCTCTGATGATGTCTGTGGTGTTAATTCAGTGGTGAATATAGAAGTTGTAGATTCACTAGTGATAGAGTCACCTGTGAGTGTTGTTCCTGAAGTACTTGCTTCTTCAGTTGTTTGTAATGGAATACTGGTTGTAGATTCAGGTGATGTTCGTTAAGTCACTGGTTGCAAGAGATGTTGTAGATTCAGCAGTGATAGAGTCAGTTGTAAGAGATGATTCTTCTGTTGTACTTGTTTCTGTAGTTTTGAATTCTGTACTCGTTGTAGCCTCTAATGATGTCTGTGATATTAATTCAGTGGTGAATATAGAAGTTGTAGATTCACTAGTGATAGAGTCAGCTGTGAGTGTTGTTCCTGAAGTACTTGCTTCTTCAGTTGTTTGTAATGGAATACTGGTTGTAGATTCAGGTGATGTCGTTGTTAAGTCACTGGTTGATAGAGATGTTATAGATTCAGTAGTGATAGATTCAGTTGTAATAAATGATTCTTCTGATGTACTTGTTTCCGTAGTTGGGAATCCAGCACTTGTGGTAGCCTCTGATGATGTCTGTGGTGTTAATTCAGTGGTGAATATAGAAGTTGTAGATTCACTAGTAACAGAGTCACCTGTGAGTGTTGTTCCTGAAGTACTTGCTTCTTCAGTTGTTTGTAATGGAATACTGGTTGTAGATTCAGGTGATGTCGTTAAGTCACTGGTTGCAATATATGTTGAAGATTCACTAGTGATAGATTTAGTTGTAAGAGTTAATTCTTCTGATGTACTTGTTTCCGTAGTTGGGGATTCAGCACTTGTGGTAGCCTCTGATGATGTCTGTGGTGTTAATTCAGTGGTGAATATAGAAGTTGTAGATTCACTAGTGACAGAGTCACCTGTGAGTGTTGTTCCTGAAGTACTTGCTTCTTCAGTTGTTTGTAATGGTATACTGGTTGTAGATTCAGGTAAAGTCGTTAAGTCACTGGTTGCAAGAGATGTTGTAGATTCAGTAGTGATAGATTCAGTTGTAAGAGAAGATTCTTCTGATGTACTTGTTTCTGTAGTTGGGAATTCTGCACTTGTTGTAGCCTCTGATGATGTCTGTGGTGTTAATTCAGTGGTGAATATAGAAGTTGTAGATTCACTAGTGATAGAGTCACCTGTGAGTGTTGTTCCTGAAGTACTTGCTTCTTCAGTTGTTTGTAATGGAATACTGGTTGTAGATTCAGGTGATGTCGTTGTTAAGTCACTGGTTGATAGAGATGTTGTAGATTCAGTAGTGATAGGGTCAGTTGTAAGTGTTATTTCAGAAGTACTTGCTTCTGAGGTTGTTGGGAATGTTGTACTGGTTGTAACTTCTGGTGATGTCATTGATAAGTCACTGGTCAATAAAGATGTTGTGGATTCACTAGTGATAGATTCAGTTGTAAGAGATGATTCTTCTGATGTATTTGTTTCCGTAGTTGGGGATTCTGCACTCGTTTTAGACTCCGATGATGTGTGTGTTGTTAATTCAGTGGTGAGTAGAGAAGTTTTAGATTCACTAGTGATAGAGTCACCTGTGAGTGTTGTTCCTGAAGTACTTGCTTCGTCAGTTGTTTGTAATGGAATACTGGTTGTAGATTCAGGTGATGTCATTGTTAAGTCACTGGTTGATAGAGAAGTTGTAGATTCAGTAGTGATAGATTCAGTTGTAAGAGATGATTCTTCTGATGTACTTCTTTCTGTAATTTGGAATTCTGCACTCGTTGTAGCCTCTGATGATGTCTGTGGTGTTAATTCAGTGGTGAATATAGAAGTTGTAGATTCACTAGTGATAGAGTCACCTGTGAGTGTTGTTCCTGAAGTACTTGCTTCTTCAGTTGTTTGTAATGGTATACTGGTTGTAGATTCAGGTGATGTCGTTAAGTCACTGGTTGCAAGAGATGTTGAAGATTCAGCAGTGATAGATTCAGTTGTAAGAGATGATTCTTCTGATGTACTTGTTTCCGTAGTTGGGGATTCAGCACTTGTGGTAGCCTCAGATGATGTCTGTGTTGTTAATTCTGTGGTGAATAGAGAAGTTGTAGATTCACTAGTGATAGAGTCACCTGTGAGTGTTGTTCCTGAAGTACTTGCTTCTTCAGTTGTTTGTAATGGTATACTGGTTGTAGATTCAGGTGATGTCGTTAAGTCACTGGTTGATAGAGATGTTGTGGATTCACTAGTGATAGAGTCAGTTGTAAGAGATGATTCTTCTGATGTATTTGTTTCTGCAGTTGGGAATTCTGGACTTGTTGAAGCCTCTGTTGATGTCTGCGGTGTTAATTCAGTGGTGAATATAGAAGTTGTAGATTCACTAGTGACAGAGTCAGTTGTAAGTGTTGTTTCAGAAGTACTTGCTTCTGAAGTTGTTGGGAATGTTGTACTGGTTGTAACTTCAGGTGATGTCATTGATAAGTCATTGGTCAATAGAGATGTCGTGTATTTACTAGTGATAGATTCATTTGGAAGAGATGACTCTTCTGATGTCTTTGTTTCTGTAGTTGGGAATTCTGTACTAGTTGTAGCCTCAGATGATTTCTGTGTTGTTAATTCAGTGGTAAATATAGAAGTTGTAGATTCACTAGTGATAGAGTCACCTGTAAGTGTTGTTTCTGATTTTCTTGCTTCTTCAGTTGTTTGTAATGGAATACTGGTTGTAGATTCAGGTGATGTCGTTGTTAAGTCACTGGTTGATAGAGAAGTTGTAGATTCACTAGTGATAGAGTCAGTTGTAAGTGTTATTTCAGAAGTACTTGCTTCTGCAGTTGTTATGAATGTTATGCTGGTCGTACCTACAGATGATGTCTCTTTTGTTATATCACTGGTGGATAGTAAAGTTGTAAAATTACCATTGATAGATTTAGTTATCTGAGATGTTTCTGATGTATTTTCTTCAGTAGTTTGGTATTTTGTACTAATTGTAGCTTCAGATAATGTCTGTTCTGTTACATCATTGGTCGATCGAATAGTCGCAGAGTCACTAGTGATAGATTCAGTTGTTAGTGATGTTTCTGATGTAGTCACTTCTGCAGTTGTCGGGAATGGTGTACTGGTTGTATCGTCTGTCGTTATTGTGTCGCTGGTTGACAGAGTTGTAGACTCTATAGTGGTGGGATTGGTAGTAATCAAAGTTTCTGAAGTAATTAAGTTTTCACTTGTGGCTGCAGGTGTAGCACTCGTGTCCTCAGTTGAACTGGGTGGGGTTGTAACAATGGATGATGCAGTGGATTCATCAGTAATACTGGTAATACTCTCTATTTATAAGAAAAAATATCATTAAATTATTTTAAAAAGTCATGTTATTTTGAATTTATTGAACATTCATTTTTAGAGAGCGAAGTTTTAAAAAAATTTAATTTGGCTGCTTCGTCGAAGTTCATAAAGAAATTTGATTAGCTACAAATAACAAACCGCATTCCATTCTAAGTAGCGGGCGCAATGACGGGGAGTGGCGATTGCTCCTCCGCCTATCATTGAACCTTTCAGATGCCGTGTTTAACGCTGATCGCGGCATCTGACTATTATTGGGATTTATCGGGTTAAAAACAAAAATAATAAATACTCACCTCCTACATTTACTCGTGGAGAGGCCGCCAAGGCCATCTTGTTAGAAGAAAATGTGCCAAATCTCTTGCACGCAGACATCACCGTGACTGGCCAGTGTGTTCATGAGGTGATATTGCATGTCAGTGCGAGTGAGATTTGGCCTGTTTTCTTCAATCGAGATGGCCGTGACGTCCTCTCCGCGAGCAAATGGATGAGGTATTTATTTTTTTGTTTTTTTACCACCTTTTCAGGAAAATTTGTTTCATTGCGACAAAATGGGAGGAAATTCGAGTGCAAGAAGAAACAAATTTTCCCTGAAATTCGGATCGAAGTCCATTATTGTTTGTCAATTTAATCTTTTTTTTTTTATTATTATTATTTTTCTTTCTGCTTCTTTTTCTTGGTATTTGTTATATCTATCTATGTATCTCATATCTATCTATCTATCTATCTATCTATCTATCTATTTATCTATCTGCCTATCTATCTTCTATCTATCTTCTATCTATCTTTATCTGTCTGTCTGTCTATCTATCTATCTATCTATCTATTATCTATGTATCTCATATCTATCTATCTATCTATCTATCTATCTATCTATCTATCTATCTGTCTATCTATCTATCTATCTATCTATCCATCTATCTTCTATCTTCTATCTATCTATCTATTATCTATGTATCTCATATCTATCTATCTATCTATCTATCTGTCTATCTATCTATCTATCCATCTATCTTCTATCTTCTATCTATCTATCTATTATCTATGTATCTCATATCTATCTATCTGTCTATCTATCTATCTATCTATCTATCTATCTCTCTATCTATCTCATCATCTATCTATCTATCTATCTATCTATCTATCTCTCATATCTATCTATCTCCTATCTATCTATGTATCTATCTATCTATCTATCTATCTATCTAAATATACAAAAAAATGAAAATCAGCACACTTGAAGTTGTTTGGGTGCAATTCCTTATAAGAACCAGCAAACAGGGTCCCTTAGTATATAGACAAAAAGTAGGCAGCAGTCCTTTATCCAGTGAAGAAAAGACGGTGGTTTATTAACCCATCAGTTTCAGCAACGTTTCAGCTTGAGAAAGGCTCCGAAGAAAGAGCTGAAACGTTGCTGAAACTGATGGGTTAATAAACCACTGTCTTTTCTTCACTGGATAAACGACTGCTGCCTACTTTTTATATCTATCTATCTATCTATCTATTATCTATCTATCTATCTATCTATCTATTATCTATCTATCTTTCCATTATCTATGAATCTATATATCAGCATAGCTATCATTTTTAAAAATAAGCAGCACAGGACCAAGTTAGTGGGTGCTATTGTTTTGGTACCCAAGGTCCTGCTAACAATACCTAAAAAAATGAGGCAGCACTCTTGATTCCTTGGTAAAAAAAAAATATATATATACACTGAGCATCATTTGTGTGGGCAGGAAGTGAGTAAATCTGTTCATGTATAAGGCTTTAATAAGAATAAGTAGATAATCTGACTTTGTGTCCACACATAAGTCACTGTGTCAGTAAGAGCAGGGTTCCCCAACTTCAGTCCTCAGGGCCCACTTGCCGGTCAGGATTTAGGAGTATCCCACAGAATGAATACCTGTGGTAAATCCTAATGGATGGACACTAATTATATCAGCTGCCCAATACTAAGGAAATCCTGAAAACATGACCGGCAGGTGGGCCCTGAGGACTGGAGTTGAGGACCACTGAGTTAGAGAGTCCGTCGGTCACATGACACAGCTGAGAACCAGAAGTGGATTACTCACATGTAGGTTAACTAGTAAAAAGGTAACCTTCTCTACAGGTTATATCAGGTACCCTATTAATGGGCCAGTGAGTGAAACATTTTTTGGGAGTACTTCTTTAACTCAATCCTGACCAGCGCCATACATGTACAGCGCTGGTCAGGACTTTAAACACGGCGTTCACTCACACGTGCAGCGGGCGCCATAGCCGCCGGGTGCCTACTGTTTACATAATAATACTTCAGGTCCCTCAGAAGAAGATCGGGGGAGCCGGATGCATTCTACAGCAGCTTCAGTCTTCCAGAATGAACTGAAGCTGCCGCACATTAGTTCCTATGGAGCCCCTGCCTGTGGCAGGGCTCCATAAGAATACATTGCAATTGTCATACGCTCCAATGCTAATGGAGTGTATGAGAGAAAAAATCTAATAAGTAATGAATTAAAAATAAAAAATAAAAATAAAAAAATATAAAATTCAAATCACCTCCCCAAAATAAAAAAAAAAATGGAAAAAAAATCCACATTATGGGTATCACCTCGTGCGAAAACGCCACTACGATTAAATCATAAAAATATTTTTCTCATACGACAAACGGTGAAATGGAAAAAAAAGTCAATATGGCCGATTTGCCGTTTTTTGGTTGTTTTACCTCCCACAAAAAATTAAATAAGAGGTGATCAAAAAGTCTTACACACCCCTGAATGGTATCAATGAAAGTACCAAATCGCCCAAATGAGCCCTCACACAGCTCCATACACTTAACTAATGAGGATTAACCATCAGCATAAAAGGACCATAAAACCCCTTTAACTATGTCGCAAAGCTAAAATCAGAGCTTGCAACATTCATTGCTTGTTCAGCGTCTGCACACGGGTTTGCTCTTGTTATTTGAATTTTGAGACCCGCAATCTTCACTCCAGGCAATCTACCGTAATTTGAGAAAAGTGCCATACAGTAACTGTGTGTTGGATTATAGGTACTCAGCTAATCTGTCATGTGTGCGCATGACATGAAGCTTGCTGACTGTTTCCACAGCAGAATAGTGAATGCAGCTCTGGTGTAAAAGACAGTGGAACAGTATAATGTAAGTTATGTAATATATTTATAAAATTCATTAAATTGTGCATAGTTTATATATAAAATCTAACAAAAAGACAAATAATGTACTTTGCACATTATTAGATTCTGTATTTTACAGAGTATGCGTTTTTGTGGATGACATGAACGACTCATTCTGGTTGGATTGTCAGAGACTAGGAATGTTTTTGTGAAGATTACGGCTCAGGAGCAGAAGAGCCAGGAGTGACGGGGACTGTGATGTGCGGCTGGAAAAGAAGGTGAGGCTTTGATTTCTGTCCAAACCTAACAGAGAAAGGTTTCATTCTGTGCAAAAAGGAACGAGACCGAAAAAGTAAAGAAAGGAGGAAGATGTGAGAGGAAGAGGATGAGGTGAGTAATAATAAGATAATCTACGGTACCTGTTGTAGAGCTCTGTGCACCTACAAGACAAGCAGAAGATCAAAAGTCATACAATGTGCTTAGTCATCAACAGATTACAAAACCTTCTGCTTCTCTCACACGTATGGGTCGTTTTTTTTAGTAAAGCATGTTATTCTGTTATTTTATAAGCCAGTGTATAATTTTTCGACAGAATGCCATGGTGTAGTACATACCGCATTGCGACTTTCTGGTGTTTTTGTACACATTGTATGATTAGTTGAGATGAATTTGATTCCATGACTGCGCGTGCGCTGTTTATGACTGGCCTCATACAATCAAGCCATGAATGACTGCAGTATTATCTTATTATGGGGTAATTATAATACAAGTGATACGTGTTCCAGACTAGAGATGAGCGAAGACTTGAAAAATTCGATTCAGCTGCTTCGCCAAATTTTACAAAGCGCATTTTACGAAGTGTATTTCTTTATAAGTAGTGGGTGCGAAGACAGGGATCGGCTATTGCGCTGCTCCCTGTTCATTGTACCCCTCATGATCGCAGTGTAAAATAATTAAAGGGGTATTCCCATCACATACAATAGGGGCGTATCGCTAGGATATGCGGCCATTGTCTGATAGGTGCGGGTCCCACCTCTGGGACCCGCACCTACAAGGAGAACGGAGCGAGGAGAGTGGTAGCTGGAGGACCCCGGGTTTCCCAGGGTCCGTCCACCACCATGTGCTTCTCCCGGTTGCTCCCTGACAAGTGAATGGGAACGCACCGCGCACGCTCGGCCCCTGCTCCTATTCATTTCTATGGGGCACACGGAAATAGCTGAGCCAGCGCTCGGCTATTTTCGATAGCCCCATTGAAATGAATGGAGGGTGGCTGCGCATTTCTAGTTGTAGGTGCGGGTCCCAGAGGTGGGACCGCACCTATCAGACAATGGGGGCATATCCTAGTGATATGCCCCTATTGTATGTGATGGGAAAACCCCTTTAAATGATACTTACCTCGTCCATTTGCTCACCATCTTGATTGAAGATCTGACGTGAAATATTGAGTAGCCCGTGATGACGTCATCACGTTGGCCAACATGGTGACGTCATACGTCACTGAGCACGGGATTTAGTGTGAGATCTTCAAGCAAGATGGCGGTGGCTGGCCTACCACAAGCGAAAGGATGAGGTAAGTATGTTTTTTTTTTTACACTCTTTCAGGTAACATCGATTTGCTGCCACGAAGCACAAGCAAATTCGGCTTCGCGGCAAATCGAATTTATTCTGAAATTTGTGGACTTCGATTCGCTCGACACTATTTGAGACCCCTCACTTACTTGCTCTCTCTTTGATATTATTTATAGAGGAACTGACACCTCTCTTGTCATGTCTGTGATAGGGCTCATGCACACGGCCGTCTGTATCTGCAAAACACGGATACGCAAAAAATATGGATGACGCCCATGTGCACTCCGTATTTTGCGGATCGGAACAGCTGGCCCCTAATAGAACAGTCCTATGCTTGTCCCTAATGCAGACAATTATAGGACAAGTTCTATTATTTTGCGGAATGGACAAATGTTGTAACTACCGTTTTTTTGTTTTTTTTTGCGGACCCATTGAAATGAATGGTTCCGCATACGGTCCACAATAAAACAGAATGGACACGGAAAGAAAATACATTCATGTGCATGAGTATTTCCCCATAAATAAAAATGTTTGTTACATTTTTTTTTTAGCTCCCAGTGTTTTGCTGTTCCTCTATTATTCCTCCTAGAAATGCGTGAGTAATGATGGATTTAAACATTCCAACCAGCCAGCAGTTATCAGGAAGGAAGCGTTCCTTCCCGAAAATTAGCCGCTTGCTCAGTGGGGGTGTAATGCTGCATGTACACGCAGCGATCACCTCCACAGTGTGAGGACGAACAGAGGCTGCTGCTGGCGTTCATCCTCATACTTCTGCATTGTCTCTGGGCAGCAGATAGCTGACAGCACAATCTTCTGCCCGGAAACAATCATTTTCTTGTCTGCATCAATGATGAAAGGTCCCCGATAATCTGCCTGACAACTGGGCAGTGTAAACCCGCCATAAATAACAGCTGAGGGCCATCATTCCCCTTGTCAAAAAAGAAGATTTTTTTTCATGGGAAATGCAATTGTTTGCTAAAACCGGTCAGGGGACTCGAATAGTGCTCTTTAAATTCCGCTCATGCTCTGTTTCCTCGCGCCCGAGGCATAAGATAATGGTTCTGTTTTGCCTGGAATGTTCCTTTGAAGATATTGTCTAATAAAGGTCTATTATCTATTAGGTTGAAATTGTAAAATACAAACAAATGACTTTTTTAACTCCTTCGTCACCAGCCTGTTTTGGGTCATAATAACTAAATAATTTTATTTAATTTTTTTTTACATTTTTTTTTATCGTCGTCTTCCCAGAGCTGTAACTTTTTTTTTTTTCCCCCTCTATGGAGCTCTATTGGAGATTGTTTTTTGTGGGACAAATTGTAGTTTTTAATGGTGCCATTTTAGGGGTACACAGAGCTTACTGATTAATAGTGATGAGCGGCAGGTGCAATATTCGAATTCGCAAAATCTTGCAAATATTCGTTAGAATATGCATCATATATTCGCAATTATTTGTATTCAAGATTATTCTATTGATTGCGAAAAATCAGCAATGAAATATTCGTGTAATGCGAATATTCTAAAACCTGAATATATAGAACTATGGAATATAGTGCTATAGATTCTTTTTTTAGAATATTCGTCATTTTTTCCCATCTGAAGTCATGATTCTCCCCTGCGTAAGTTGCTTTTGGACCAATGACTGTTCACATTAAATTGGAAAAAATGACGAATATTTTAAAAAACGATTATATAGCACTGTATTCTAAAATTATTTTCTCTTATGCGAAAAATCAGCAATGTAATATTTGCGTAATGCGAATATTCTGAAACTCGAATATATACCACTATGGAATATAGTGCTATATATAAATTTTTTAGAATATTCGTCATTTTTTCCAATTTAATGTGAACAGTCATTGACCCAAAAGCAACTTAAGCAGGGAAGAATCATGACTTCAGATGGAAAAAATAACGAATATTCTAAAAAACGAAAATATTGCACTATATTCTATAGTGCTATATATTCGGGTGTTAGAACATTCGCATTATGCGAATATTACTTTGCCGATTTTTTGAATAAGAGAAAAAAAATTAAATAATGAAGAATATTCTACTTCACTACAGACTACAATATTGCAGCCTTCTCACATTGGCCCACAAGCAAGAAGCAGGTAGGTATACTAGGACAGGGATGGGCAAACTGCGGCGCTCCAGCTGTTGCAAAACTACAACTCCCAGCATGCAAAGACTGCTTACAGCTATCAGCCTACAGCAGGGCATGGTGGGAATTGTAGTTTTACAACATCTGGAGAGCCGCAGTTTGCCCATCCCTGTACTAGGTAATGGGTTCAGATGAAAAAACAAAACAAAAAAACCCCAGAATATTCGTTTTCACTAATATATATCACTATTTTCGAAATATTCGCGAATGTTCGAAGTGCCGATATTCGCAATTAAAATTTGAAATTCGAATATTCACGATCAACACTACTGATTAACTTTTATTTACTCTTTCTGGATGGGAAAAAAACAGCAATACCGCCACTGAGTTTTTACGGTATAAATATTGTGGTATAGATAACATGATAAACGTTACACTCTGGGTCGGTACGAATACAGCGATACCAAATATATAAAGGTTTTTTTTTTGTTTACATTTTACTACTTATTCACAATTAAAACCTTTTTTGAAGAAGAAGAAGAAGAAGAAGAAAGCGGGTCATTAATCAATCTGATATACGCCTAAATTAATCGTGTTTCAGGCACAGATTGGGGCGCAACTAACGGTCTGCGACTTCTCCCTGCTCACACCAGGTGTAAAATTGTGGAAGTGGAGTGGGCGGGCAAGGGGACTAACATTTAGAACTGGCGGAGGATCCCATGCCACTCCGGGCCATTACAGCAGGAGTGTGGCTCTAATGTTTGGGCCTAGCCCCTGCACTCTGCTGCATTGAACTATGGTATTATTTATCCTATTATTTATTCTTTTATTTATTGTATTATTTTTGTTATCATTACTTGTGTTATTATGTATGGTGTTATTGTATTATTTCATGATTATTTATAGTATCATTTATTATTTATGACACAATTTAATTATTATTAATAGTATTATTTATTCTTGTATTTATTGTATTATTTATGGAAATACAGTATGTATTGTGTTATTTATATTTTAATTGTGTTATTATTTATTGATTATTTATAACATGATTTAACTATTATTTATGGTATTAGTTGATTTTATGTATTATTTATGGTATTGTTTATTTATGATGGCGAGAAAAGGGGTATGGCGAGAAAAGGGGTGTGGCGTGGGTGGGGAAGCAGATGGCCCAGCAGGCCCGTCTCATTTATCATTTTCTACAACCGTTTTTGGCGTTGAAAATGGCTTAAATCTACGCCAGCAAAGAAGCGGGTGTAGATTTACGTCTGTTGCACGTCCTGCTGGAGAAAGCACCAAACTTAGAGGCCTGCTCCTCCACATAACTTTTGCGCTTCCTCCAGCGGCACAGATGGACTTAAGACTGGCCTGAAAAGCGCCTGTCTTAATAAGTAATTGCCTATGTAATTCCTTCATGAAATGCACATCTAGTTATTTTTATTACTATTAGGCCTCTTTCACACAAACGTTTTTTTTGCGAGTGTATAGACCGTTTTTTTTTGTGTTCCGGATACGGCCTGTATACGGAACCATTCATTTCAATGTTTTCGCCAAAAAAAAGGGAAGTGTTTCTGTGTGGATTCCATTTCTGTTTTTCCGTTTCGTGCAAAGATAGAACATGTCCTATTATTGCCCGCAAATCATGATCCATGGCTTCATTCAAGTCAGGGTCCACAAAAAAATGGAAAGCATACGGAAATGCATCCATATGTCTTCCGTATCCGTTCCGTTTTTTGCGGAACCATCTATTGAAAATTTTAAGCCCAGCCCAATTTTTTCTATGTAATTACTGCATACTGTATATGCCATACGGAAAAACAGAACGGAAAAAACGGAACCACAACGAAAACACAACGGAAGCAAAAAACTATAAAATGGATCCGATAAAAACGACCCGCAAAACACTGAAAAATCCATACGGTTGTGTGAAAGAAGCCTTATTGTTAGAAGTAGTAATTGTGCTGTTATTACTAATTATTAGTAGCAGTCATCGTAGTATTATCCTTATTACCAGTAATAGAAGTAGTAGGAAAGAGCAAAAAGCTCTACATTTCAAATTCAGTATGGATTTCCCAAAAGATGCTGATTTCAGAGAATCAAAAACCTTTGTGATTCTTCCCTCACAAATCGCAGAAAATGGCTGCCAACATTTTACATATTGGAAGACAGAGAGGGAGGCCTCTGCCACCAGAAAGCATTTTGCTACCATTTTTTTAAGGCCTCATGCACACGACCGTTGTTTGATTCCGTGTCCGTTGCTCCGTTTTTCGTGATTTTCTGCGGACCCATTGGTTTTCAATGGGTCCATGGAAAACTCTGCAAATGCACCGTTTGTCCTCCGCGTCCGTGGTCCGTGATTCCAGTCCGTCAAAAAAATATAACCTGTCCTATTCTTGTCCATGAAAAACGGTTCACGGACCCATTCAAGTCAATGGGTCCGTGAAAAAATGCGGATGGCCATCCGTGTGTCATACGCGTTCTGTGTCCGTTTTTTTTGCGGATCCCTTGGCAGGCACTTGGGAAAAATTGTCAGCCTGTCTTATGGTAAAATCTTTTGGGTTTTTTCCCTTAAAAAAAACGGAAGACACACGGAAACACAATGGAAGGCAAAAACGGACACGGATCACTGAACAACGGAACCCCTTTTTGCGGACAGCATAAAAAAACGGTCGTGTGCATGAGGCCTAATTTTAGAAAACCATGCCGTGTGTTATTAAGCAGGCTGTTTGTTACCACCGCTATAGTCCCAGGAGACCTCACAGTTTCATACATGACTTTTAAGAGTAATTGTGGATGAATCGAATGTGATTTCCCGTACTTTGGAAAATGTGTTCATCTCAAATTATTAGTAGAAGTACTATAACAATTAGTATCAGTAGTAATAGTCATAATAGTACTATTATTATTATTATTATTAATATTATCATTATTAGTAGATATACTATTAATAGTAGTAGTACTATTACAATTAGTATTAGTAATTGTACTATTATTATTATTATGCAGTGGTCACCACAGTATCATTATTATTACCATTATCTCGGAGGTATATAAACTGAGCAGAGTATTTGTCCAATATTGTATTATTCTCATGCTAACTACACCCTTATTATGACTAATTCCATATATAGTAATTGGTCTGTTATCTTCCTTATGTGGCTTTTTCAGAGGCACATAGCCCTTCATAACTAGGAGTCATGATGAGAACATCTGCTCCTCCTGGCCTAATGAAACATACCGTAATCTAAGGGTTTTATGAACCAGATATCCCTCTAAATGAAATGCCACAAATCTTACCTGTACCACCTGCAAATGCTACAAGGACCACAGCTGTGGCTGCTAGATAGAGTAGTGAAGTCTTCATGATATCTCGTCCTTCAGCATCAAGTGCCAGTCTCCAGAAGCAATACCCACATATGTGATGTACAGATCTTCTGAAGGTCAGCGGTTTTATGTTTGGGTGTGTTGGACTGGTGACAGCCCATGTGTGTCATTGCTCAGAGTTTACACCCTACAATACTTATATAAGTAGATATTCTTTGTGTCGGTTAAATATTTATATGATTACTACTAGAAGTTTAGACCTTCATCTTGTCACATCATGTAAATATGAACTTTCAGTTAAATAAGTGTGTACAAAGAGCTGAAATGTCACAGGCTCCTCTGACGAAGATGTGTCACTTATGTCCACAACACATGAATAGTTGATGGGGTGTGTCCATGTCACTACAAAAAGAAAACCCTGAGGTACAGGGATGATTTATTTACAGATTATCGGAGTAGATTGACATATTTACGTAAGAAAAAAAAAAATAAGACAATTTTTTCTTATGTGATGACACAGATGGTGGTGATTTGACCATCCCCCGTGTGCCTAGAACTAAGGAACCATGGCCCCTACAGTTTCCTCTGGCACAACAACTTTCTCATTTAAGTGACCTAGTAAAAATATTATTCAAGCTGGATAAAATGAAAGTCCAAGAGTTTTTTGGACTTAAGCCTAGGTTGTTGTGTCATGGTCAGGGGTCAGAAACAATCAGAATAAACCAGGTCAGAAAGGAACCGCAAATAAGAAAGAAAGCTGTACGGATCAAGCGGATTAGTGGCAGAAGTGCATCACTGTAAGAAGTGACCGGTTTGACTTTGGGCCAAACCCCAAGGGTGTTAGTCCGGTGCTCCCCTGGTTTTCATTCTTTAACCCCTATACAGTGATTTGGTATTCGCCGCAGGGGGGAGACCCGACCGCTACCTCCTGGGATGGTCCCAGTATACTTGGCAGTTGACCTGAAAGGAAACTGATGCACTGGTTCAAGGCACCAGCATCATTCTGGACATACAATATAGCACACTGTTCAGACACAATATCAGAATACAGGACCTCAGACAGAGCCACATAGCCAGGAACCCATGCAAAAAAGGATACACAGACCAAGGCGAACATAGACAAATCAGAACATAATCAGAGAAATACAAGCATGCCTCTAACCCATGCGGAACAGGGAGCATGGCGTTCACAGATAGACACGGAAACGTGCCTGGAACCCATGCAGAACAGAGTCAATGGCATTCACAGACAGACATACAGACATGCCTGGAACCAGTGGCGGTTTAGCCATAGACCTTACAGAGAAGCTTCCCAGTGGGCCAGGGGGCCACAAGCTTGATTAGTAATGATCTGATGTTTCCCTCCTGACTCCTGAATTCAACTGTTATGCCATCCTGAGGCAACTGGAGTAGGAGGATAGAACATGGGAGCTGGTGCTGGCCACCACAAAGGGGCAGATACTGGGGAAGTATATTGTGTTGCTCAGGCATTATATTGTGCTGCATACAATACATACATGCTTCATACATAGTGCTGTGATGTCACAAGCTCACAATACAACAATACTTAGTGCACGCAGCACCAATCACTAATATGTAGTCAGACCTGCTAAAATGTGAAAGTTGCACGTATTGCCCAAAAATATGCACATCATTAACCCCTTAAGGTCCAGAGTTTGCGTTTTTGTTTTGCGCTCCCTGCTTTCCCAGAGCCATAACTTTTTTATTTATTGTTCACATGGCCATATGAGGGCTTGTTTTTTGCAGGACAGGTTGTACTTTCCAACGCCATCATTTAATATTGCATATGATGTAGTGGGAAGTGGGAAAAAAATTCCAAATGGGGTGAAATTGCAAAAAAAAAAGCAATTCCACCATAGTTTTGCGGGTTTTTAAATTCCGACATTCGATGTGTGATAAAACTGACCAGTTATTTTTATTCTACAGGTCAGTACGAATCTGGCCATACCCTATATGTATAGGTTTTCTTGCGTTTTGATCATTTAAAAAAAATTCAAAAGTGGGAAAAAAAATCAGTTTTATTTTTTGTTGCCATATTTTGACCCCTATACCTTTTTAGTAATTATGTGTACGGAGCCGTATGGGGGCTCATTTTTGCATCGTAATCTGATCTTGTTATTGATACCATTCTGGGGGGTGTATGACTTTTTGATCACCTTTTATTAAATTTTTTTTTTTTGAGGAAATGATGCGTCCAAAAATGGCCATTTGGATGCTTTTTTCCGTTTTTCTGTTTACCGTATGGGGAATATTTTTTTATATTTTTATAGTATGGGCATTTTCACACATTGCGACACCCATGATGTGTATTTTTTTATTTTTTATTTTATTTTTATTTTGGCAAATGGGGGGTGATTTGAACTTTTATGGTTCTTTTTATTTATTTATTTTTTTATTTTTTTACTCTTTTACTTTCTTTTTTTTACACTTTCCTATAGTTCCCATAGGGAACTATAACAATCAATGATCTGATTGATATTCTCATATACTCCATTGCTTAGGAAATACTATACAGCAGCCTGGGTTTCATTCATAGAGACCCAGGCTGCTGCAGTCACGCTCCGGTTCCTCTGATCGCCACACGGGGGAGCCGGAGCGCAAACCGAAAGTAAAACTTTTGGTTTGTGCGCGCTCAGATGCCGTGGTTAGGATTGACCATGGCATCTGAGGGGTTAAATGTCCGCATCGCTTCTGATCGTGGACATGAGCCAAGGGTGTCTGCTTCAAGAGGCAGGCGGCCACCCGTGGCTATGGCGCCCATATCAGGCAGGAGCAAGCGCCATGTTTAGGGACCAGACACAGGACGTACCCATATGTCCTGTGTCCTTAAGAGGTTAATTGCCGATTTGCGCAATCGCGAATATATCGGAGCACTTTATCTGCATGTAAAGCTGTTGTAATGTTCTGCCATGCCAACCATTTTCTCCAGTCTCAGGAAACTTCTATCAGCTTGAAAAACGTAGCAAAAGTGACCCACGCCTGTATTGTGCGTGCATTACGCGCATATTACATTGCCAATTTTCGCAATCAAGAAAATAACCGCAAATTCACGAATTTATGATGAATATTCTACCAAATATTCGGCAAGTATCGCAAATTCGAATATTGCCCCTGCCGCTCATCACTATTAGTTAATACTGGTGAACATTAGTAACAATTTACATTGGGATAAACTTAGCTTTTTGTCATGTGTATATATGCTTCTTTTGATGTACAGTAGCCAAGAGTTGGGGGTATCAGCAATTGTATATGATTACGTAAGTTAAAAAAAAAGACCAGCAGTGCCGTATTCCAAACTGGTCACTTTATATGAAGAAAAAACACTCAAGCAATAAAAAACATAACCTTCTTGACGCGTTTTGGGCACCTAGGCCCTTTGTCAAAAGAATGGCATGATCATGAAAAACTGGAGTTAAAATACATGTTAGAAAATAGATTTACCTAACAAAAGAAGACAAGTCATCAACAGGTGGGAGTAAACCTGGTGTTAAATTAGCTCCAGGGTAAAGCCTCATTCACGTTCATTCATGTTTGTTTTTTGCTGTCCGTGTTGCATCCGTGTTTCTCTAACACTGAACAACTGAAAAATAATTTTCAAAGCATCTCTTTTTAGTGATCCGTGAAACATGGATGCAACATGGATGACATCCGTGTTGCATATGTGGTTTTCACAGACCCATAGACTATACAAGATAGGACATGCATCTGTGCTGAAAACACGGACCCACGGACCGTGTTAAAACACTGATGTGTGAATACACACATTTAAATGAATGGGGACGTGTGCTGTCCACGGAGAACACGTACAGCACACGTACATGACACACTGACGTGTGAATGAGGCTTAACAGGCATCTGTGGCTGGAATGTGCTTCAACAATTCATCAGCACAAGTGAAAAGAACACTGTTCAGACAGACACAGGGTGGATTATCAACATCCTAAAAAAGATACTAGAAATAAAGATGGTAAATTAATATATACAGGTCCTTCTCAAAAAATTAGCATATTGTGATAAAGTTCATTATTTTCTGTAATGTACTGATAAACATTAGACTTTCATATATTTTAGATTCATTACACACAACTGAAGTAGTTCAAGCCTTTTATTGTTTTAATATTGATGATTTTGGCATACAGCTCATGAAAACCCAAAATTCCTATCTCAAAAAATTTGCATATCATGAAAAGGTTCTCTAAACGAGCTATTAACCTAATCATCTGAATCAACTAATTAACTCTAAACACCTGCAAAAGATTCCTGAGGCTTTTAAAAACTCCCAACCTGGTTCATTTCTCAAAACCGCAATCATGGGTTAGACTGTCGACCTGACTGCTGTCCAGAGGGCCATCATTGACACCCTCAAGCAAGAGGGTAAGACACAGAAAGAAATTTCTGAACGAATAGGCTGTTCCCAGAGTGCTGTATCAAGGCACCTCAGTGGGAAGTCTGTGGGAAGGAAAAAGTGTGGCAGAAAACGCTGCACAACGAAAAGAAGTGACCGGACCCTGAGGAAGATTGTGGAGAAGGACCGATTCCGGACCTTGGGGGACCTGCGGAAGCAGTGGACTGAGTCTGGAGTAGAAACATCCAGAGCCACCGTGTACAGGAGTGTGCAGGAAATGGGCTACAGGTGCCGCATTCCCCAGGTCAAGCAACTTTTGAACCAGAAACAGCGGCAGAAGCGCCTGACCTGGGCTACAGAGAAGCAGCACTGGACTGTTGCTCAGTGGTCCAAAGTACTTTTTTTTGGATGAAAGCAAATTTTGCATGTCATTCGGAAATCAAGGTGCCAGAGTCTGGAGGAAGACTGGGGAGAGGGAAATGCCAAAATGCCTGAAGTCCAGTGTCAAGTACCCACAGTCAGTGATGGTCTGGGGTGCCATGTCAGCTGCTGGTGTTGGTCCACTGTGTTTTATCAAGGGCAGGGTCAATGCAGCTAGCTATCAGGAGATTTTGGAACACTTCATGCTTCCATCTGCTGAAAAGCTTTATGGAGATGAAGATTTCAATTTTCAGCACGACCTGGCACCTGCTCACAGTGCCAAAACCACTGGTAAATGGTTTACAGATCATGGTATTACTGTGCTCAATTGGCCTGCCAACTCTCCGGACCTGAACCCCATAGAGAATCTGTGGGGTATTGGGAAGAGAAAGTTGAGAGACACAAGACACAACACTCTGGATGAGCTTAAGGCCGCTATCGAAGCATCCTGGGCCTCCATAACACCTCAGCAGTGCCACAGGCTGATTGCCTCCATGCCACGCCGCATTGAAGCAGTCATTTCTGCAAAAGGATTCCCGACCAAGTATTGAGTGCATAACTGAACATAATTATTTGAAGGTTGACTTTTTTTGTATTAAAAACACTTTTCTTTTATTGGTCGGATGAAATATGCTAATTTTTTGAGATAGGAATTTTGGGTTTTCATGAGCTGTATGCCAAAATCATCAATATTAAAACAATAAAAGGCTTGAACTACTTCAGTTGTGTGTAAGGAATCTAAAATATATGAAAGTCTAATGGTTATCAGTACATTACAGAAAATAATGAACTTTATCACAATATGCTAATTTTTTGAGAAGGACCTGTATCTATATATACGGTATATAATTTCCAAAATCAATAATAATAAATAATATCCTGTCTCCTATTTAATCCTGTTGGAAATCTAGTCTCAAGCATAAAAATCCAAAAGGCTTCCCCTGCCAATAACCTTTTCCTGTGATCGCCCCCTCTGTATTGTTTAAATACCTTTTCAATTACGCAGAAGGTGAAAAAAGAAAAATCACCCCCGTAGACATCAAGAAAATGTCAAGAAACCGCAGAGGCATTCAATGCCTTTTCATTGTTTGCATAGGATAAATGTTTCCGAATCCTCATTTTTAAGATATTAGTAGTGCATCCCACGTACTGCAATCTACAAGAGGTGCAGCAGATGAGGTACACAACGTATTTCGTATTGCAATTAATATAAAAGCATATCTGATATTAGTTTTGTATGATAAAAAGGTTTTTGTTGCTGCAACAAAGTTGCAACACCGGGAAATTTTATGTCCATACTAGAAATTAACAAATTTTTCAAAAATTCGATTCGCCGGTTCGCCGATTTTTTGGGAAACGGCTATTTCCTGGCTTCAGAGAGCCTTTATAGGGGTGTAGAACACTGTGCCTTGTAGTAACACGCATAGGGAGTCTGCTGTAGTAGTGAAATAATACTGTGAGTCCGTATGACATGCAAAAGACAGGCAACGCTCTTAGAATCACTGCACACACCACTTATTTGGGCAGTCAAGGGGCCAAAACTGACCAATTAACAACTCAATTATGAACTCAGCTATAAAGATAGATGTTAGTGCCAAGAAGAAGCTCACTCCTAAGCCGCACTAAACACCTGCTATGATGCCACACTACTGGCCAGGCAGGACAGCTTTTCCAGGGCAAACTTTGCAAGTTGCTAATACACTAATACACACCAAAAAGGGCTGTAATTTTCTCACTTCAACACACAACGGCAAATAAGCCCTTTTTCTTCTTCCCCACTAATACATGCCAAAAAGGGCTTTAGAACATATCCGCTGAACGGCAAATATATTTATCTTTTTTCCACTTATACACGACACAAAAGACTATAGAATATATAACTGCACCGCTGAACGGCAAATATATTTTTCTTTTTTCCACTTATACTCGCGACAGAAGGCTTTATAACATATAGATGCTCCTCTGAACAGAAAATATAATTTACTTTTGCCACTATTACACGGCAAAAAGGGCAAACTCTGCTAGTTGCTAATACACTAATACACACCAAAAAGGGCTATCATTTTCTCACTTCAACACACAACGGCTAATAAACCCTTTTTCTTTTTCCCCACTAATACATGCCAAAACGGCAAATATATATATTTTTTTGCCACAAATTCATGACAAAAAGGGCTTTAGAACATATCCGCTGAACGGCAAATATATATATATTTTTTTGCCACAAATTCACGACAAAAAGGGCATTAGAACATATAACTGCACCGCTGAACGGCAAATATAGTTCTTTTTTCCACTTATACACAACACCAAAGGCTTTAGAAGATATAACTTCACTGCAGAACGGCAAATATATTTTACTTTTGCCACTAATACACATCACAAAAGGCTTTAGAACATATAACTGCACCGCTGACCGGCAAACATTTTTCTTTTTCAACTAATAAACGACAAAAAGGGCTTTAGAACATATAACTGCACTGCTGAACAGCAAATATAATTTACTTTTGCCACTAATACACGACAAAAAGGGCTGCAATTTTAGCACTTCACCATACAACGGCTAATAAGCCCTTTTTTCCACTAATACAAGCCAAAAAATGCTTTAGAACATATAACTGCACTGCACAAGGGCAAATAAGGCATATAAATATTTATTTGTAAAAAACCCAGTTAAAGCCTATAGCAAACAGCACTTGCACCCCAATAAGAATAGTTTTCTGCAATTACAGAGCTGTATAATGGCAATTTGGGTCCCCAGTCAGTGCAGCAAAGTGTAATAGGATTGTTCCTTTTACCTGGGCTGTAACCTCCCCTACTGAACCCTGTTCAACATAAATGCTGTGGAATGATTCCTCCCTACCCTATCCCTACACCTTGAATAATCTTTACCTGCACTTGTAAATCGTTTTTTTAGCACAATGAAGTTTTTTCTAACACTGTCCCTAGCGCCTGCTGATGTCTCTCCCTGAACTAAGTACACTGGTGAATGGCAGAATCCAAGATGGCTGACACTATTTATAGGGCTGTGACATCACAGGGCTGGCTGGCTCCATGCATGGCATTATGGCTGATCCCACCTTCCCAGTTCCTTGATCCATGTCCTCACACGTGCAGCAGCCATTTTTGGAAATTCGGCTTCGATGCAAATCGAATTTTTCCTGAAATTCGGATCGAATTCCACTTCGTCAGCTTCGATTAGCTCATCTCTAGTCCACACCTATAAAATTCTTTCGATTTCAACCAAGTGCATGATGGTTTTTTAGAGAGGAACAGGGGTGGACTGAGCGGTCGGGCGCATCGGACGTGGTCCGAGGGCATGGCCAGGAAGGGGGCCCGCGTCGGCAGGTCACAGGGAGAAGAACGCTTGTGGAAGTGTTCATCTCCATAAACATCTGTATCGCGGCCCTCAGGAAAGCTATACAGATGGCTGTGCTGTGGGCCAGGGGAGGGAGAGGCGTCTCCCTTCCCTGTTCCTCTGATAGGCTGCTGGCACAAGGCCCGCAGCCTATCAGAGGCCGGTCCAGGTGGCGCAATGACGTCATCGTGCCATCTGAGCCGAACAGCGTAGGACACAGGCCGGAAGAGGCCTGCATCGCAGTGGAGGTGTTTTTTTTATTTTTTATACCGGGCTATTTGTTACTGGCACATGGGGGGAGAGAGGCACTTGTTACTGGCACATGAGGGGAGAGGGAGGAGCTTGTTAATGGCACATGAGGAAAGAGAGGGACTTGTTACTGGCATATGGGGGGGAGAAGGCACTTGTTTCTTTGATATGGGGGCGGAAGAGGCACTTGTTACTGGCATATGAGGGGGAGAGAGGTACTTTTTACTGGCACATGGGGGGAAGAGAGGCACTTGTTGCTGGCATATGGGGGGAGAGGCACTTATTAATGACATATGGGGGGGAGAGAGGCGCTTGATACTGGCACATGGGGGGGACGAGAGGCACTTGATACTGGGACATAGGGGCGAGAGGCATTTGTTACTGGCACATGGGGAGGGCATGGAGAGGCACTTGTTACTTGCACATGATTGGGGGGCATCTATGTGGGGCACTTGTTTCTGGCACATTATTATGGGGCACTATGGTGGCTTCTACTGAGGCCACAAAGAAGGGGTATTTTATATGGGGGGCTCTGTGTAGTACTAGTATTATCAGGGGTATTATTTCTTTCTGCAGTATAGTATTGGAGAGCATAGCTGCACAGTATTGGGGGTAGTAGGATGTTTTGTCCAGAAGATAGGAGGATGATGGAAAAGTAGTAAACTAAGATTTTTTTCTTTTTTTAAACTGCAGAGACGGAAAATGGCGACAAAATGGTGGTCTGGTCTGAAGGTCTGAAAGGAGAAGACGAGGACAGGGAACATCTACATCAAAGGAGTCGTCACTGGATGTAAGAGGTATGGGGCGCTGTATTTCTGTAGTGATGGGATCAGGGGCGTAACGATCGCAGTGTGACCGTGACTGGGGGGTGGAGGCAGGATATGGGTGTGACTGGTGGTGTAACATGAGCGTGGCTGGAGGTGGAACATGGGTGGGGCCTGGAAGGGGGCTCTTGATTTATTTTGCCCGGGGGCCCTGAGGGTTCTTAGTCTGCCCCTGGAGAGGAACATGCTAGTGGAAAGTATAGAACCTACAGTAGGGGCCCTTTTAGAAACACATTTAATATCCCCATTTAAAATTCTTGAAAAAATCTCATCTTGTTACAGTATGGGAATGTATTTATTTATGATGCTGACAACTTGTCTGTATGCCAAGCTGTATACTGTAAAAAAAACAACACTTTTCTTTTCAGGCTGGCTCATACGTGTACTCCTAGAAGATGAGGCTAATAAGTCCCTCCTCCTAGTTCGGGAGGCATATTAACCGCCTCGATTCAATGACCAGGTGGGAGATTCTCCAACTAATAAACGACTAGAGATTCATTCACTCTGAAAAGTCGCATTATCTGAACAGTTACGTCTAGACCTTATAAACTCACCCTTCGGATATTTTAAATAATTTGTAGCGGATGTGTAGCAGATTTCGCATGTAGTAAAGAATTTTCCACAGTGGGTTTAGTGTAAGTGGTCCACTTCGGAAAATTCGCTCAACCCTATTAAGTTTACTGCCCACTAATGTCCTAAAGTCTTTTCAGTGTAAGTTTTAAATTGAAGATAGAGAATTAGTATACTGTTTGTACTGCACAGACATCTGCCCAGCATCTCTGCCACATGTCACCTCCTATACTGTCTATATCTTCTCACACCAGGCCATTGCCTAGCCTGTGGTAGAGAATTATCTTTCCACTTTATCTTTTATAGGTACATTTTTTTCCCATTTGATCTCGACTTTGATTTTGAACAGATTTTAAAAAAAAAAACAACCCGATATGAAGGCCAGCTTTATTTTTGTGCATTTAAATAGCCTATAATACAGAATGTTAATAAATAGAACTTTTTCGCAAATTTACAAATATACAAGTGATGATCAGCATTTTTACCATAAAATGTATAATATTTATAGAGATACAAAAGTGAACCATGAAAGCACAGAAAGCCATAAAACATTATAACATTTGCTGTGGGATCCATTGTATAGCATAGCAAAATAATATGTAAACTGGTTAATTAAACATGAAGAGGTAGGCATGGAGAAACATAAGAGTTTCCTAAGATTGTAAACCTTTAACAACTCGTAAGGTAGCCATGAGAAAAGGTCCATCCTGCATTTTTTATTCTAGCTTCTCAAAAATGGTCAGCACCATATATATATTTTTTAAAGGGTTGTCTGCTCTGAGGAGGACAGCTCCCACAATTACCTGGAATTTGTGGGGGAACCTAAGTGCTACTTACTGTTCACTTCTCTGCAGATCCACCACAGGTTAAGTATTACATAGTGCCCATAGAAATGTTTAAGCTGTCTGTCTAATTCATAGAGATTCAGTGTTTTACAAGACCTTTCTGCAGGTTATGCACAACAAACTTCATAAATTAAAACTTTGTTTTGTACACCAGACAAGCCTTTCAAGATTTTTAAGAAATGTAGTCTTCTATATCTAAACCTTGCTGCTATGTTGTCTGCATGATGTACAATACTAACTGCTATCATAAAGACTTTTCTTCTCTTAAACCATCATTTCTGTGCAGCTATATGATGTTGCATCATGTACGTAACAGCCATCTAGTGGTTGAAAAGTGCTCCAAACTATAGGCATCTTGTATAAGCCAGATCTGTTGCCCCATGGAGTTCGCTAAGCCCAACATCTCAAGATTTCTTCTCAGTCACTTAATATTATAAACACTGCTTATACAGTAAGGATTGATACTGAAATCAATGCAATTTTCTGTTGAGATACAGTTTGGGAGGATTGATGTGTATTTAATTACTTTTCTTCATAGTCTTCCCATAGTAGGTGGCGTATTATCTGTGGTGATATCACATAGACTTTACGCCGTCGTCTACTCATAATCATCTGGAACAAGTAGTTCTGTATTTCTACTTGTGACGCTGCCCTCTTTGGGATTCTCTAAATTGTTGGTAACGTTCTTCTCTTGAGGCTGGTGGTCTTCTATGATGTTCTGTCAGTTCTCTTCCTTTTTCAAGGTCTATCGGTAAGGACGGTCTTGCAATATTGCGCCAACTGTAATGTGTGAAATAACTTGGGTAACTGCTTACAGCATATGTGGGAGCAGAGCGAAAACAAGCCAGTATCTGCAAAAAAAAAAAAAAAAATCATTGGTATATTACGCTACGTAGGTAGCTCTCAAGGACAGACAAAGTGAGGTTCCTTATTGTGTAATACATTTCTGAGTCTCTGCTCCAGAAGCCAGGCAAAGAGGTAAGAGTTGAAGGTGCAGCATGACAAGTTCACATGTTCTGGAGCAGAGAAGCAGACCGGGATGTGGCTTGAGAGGCAATTAGTGAGCTGTATGCTCTACATAAATTGTTGTGGGACTGTTTTATGCCAGTTATTGAATTTCCAACCTGGTTCTTGTGTGTGCTAGATTACTTTGTGTATTTTATGAGTTTTCTTGTTTGTTACTGAGTTTCACCTCAGACTGTTTAATGACCATTCTCTGGCCTTTGTATCTCGGTACCTTTGTCCCTCTTGGTTCTTACGCAGATTGTTTCTGCAGGTGGCTTTAGAATAGGCATTGACTCTCTTTTGACCCCAGCTAATATGACTACTCGACCAGTCCTCTCCAGGCAGCTACTAGGTATAGGATAGGATACCATCTGCAGGAATTGTAGATAAAATGTTCTTGCAGGGCCAAGCCTGAAGTGTATGTAGTTTGCTGGACAGGTTACCTCAATTCTGTCAAAAATTGACAGTAACCCCTAGTTAAACAAATTACATCAGTGCCCACAAGGCTATATTCATGCACTCTGCATACACACAGTGCAAGACTTGAGACTTGATATAAACCTCCATAGTGTTCATGTACCACAGGCTGAAAACCTGTTGACCTACATTACACATGCAACACAGGTAAATCTCACACTTAAATTTATGGTATTTCTACTATGGTGATTAATATTTTTTTTTAAAACACTACAATAAGTGGCTAGCACTCCACTTAGAAGCCAAAAAATACTCTTCTGGTATGGCCACACAGATTCAACAACAAAAAAATCTGAAATGGATCTTAAAAGAAGAGAAAATATATAAATGTATTATTGATCCCACTCCTGGTTAAAAATCTTGCACATTTGGCTGTAATTGGTTTATGACACATGTAAGTAATCCAGTGGAGTAAAGAAATAACATAGAAGGACTTACCCCACATAATACACCTACAAGTAAGACAACACCCAAGACAGCAACCAGTGAAAACAGAATGATTTGCCAGTATGTAACTACAAAGAAATATAAAGAAATTACATGTAACACAATATGGACAACTTTCCACCCATATGAAACGTCAATTTGTTTTCACTTATGAGATTTATCACACTAAGACCACATGATTACTCATTCTGGCAGACTGTAAAATATAATATTGTATTTACCTAAAAGATATTGAAAGACTATTAGGCTGTGATGGTGTATCTAAGGAACTTTGGCTAACCTTTTTAGGGAAAGTCACTTGCCCATCTCAGCACCAGCCCAATGTATTGCATAATTTTCTATTTTGTATATTTTGGCTACTAAGATCAGGCCCATCGGTGAGATTAATCCCTTGCTTGAGATTGGATTGGCATTGACTGAGAAAAAGAAATGGGCCGGGCCTAAGCAAGCTTTGTTCAGTTCGGCAAAGCACATTAACTCTCACAAGTTCTGATATGCACTCTTGAATATTTAAATTGCAACACCAAAAAGGAAAAGTTGCAGAGTTATGGAAATCACAGGATCAGCAAACATGTTAAGATATGCAAATGATAAAAAATAGAAAGAAAACATGGAAAACATCTGCATTTATTCAGTGTCGAGTATGAGCGAGAAGCACAGAAATACACATACTTACATGTCTTGGCGTGCCATTAGTGAGGTTATTAATGATTGTCTGAGGAATGTTCTACTTGGGCATTCAAATCATCAAGACCTGCTGCTGGCAGCTCCCTTTGCAATTGCTGACCAAACATCCAAGATGTGCTTAATAGTAGCCAAGTCCAGGGAAGCTGCTGGCCATGGTAGCCCATTTAGGCCATGCAGGCCACTCACAATAGCACAAGGAACATGCAACCCGTCATTGTCCTTTTAAAAAAGACGCTTCTGGGACACTTTGACTAAATTGCCGTATCCCTGTTTCCACAACTAAATGAAGGTAACGCCAAGCTGTTAGTGTACCTGAAAAAATGGCTAAAGGGGTTTGTCTACCATACATTGTGCTACCCCAAACCATAATCCAAGGTGTAGGACTAATGTAAGCTTTCCTTGTGAAGACCTCTTTATGGGGTTGCCCACGTGGTCTTCACACCAATCTCCAGCTATCTTTGCTACCTCCATTCCAGCCTCTAATGCTGCTTTAATGTGCACCATGATAGTCTTTCATAGCGGTGATGTGAGGTCAGTGGAACACTTGTAGCTAGATGACTGGGTTGTAACCCAGTGTGATGCAGATGTCATCTGCTGGTTTGTGTAGGCACTTGTTGGTTAAATTAAGCCCTTGGCTAGATTCCCCAATAGGGAAGAATTCAACATCTTAAAGTTTGCTATAGTTTACTCTTGGGGCTGTTTCACAAGAGCGAGTCCGTTGTGGGAATCACACTCTGTGTGTGAGCGTGATCCTCAGCTCTGGACTTGCAGGAATGCAGGGCATTACCATGATTTAAAATGCTATGTGCCTCTGTGTGACCTTACTACTAAAGGATGATACTGACATCTTAATGTCACTATGATCCTGTAAAATTAAGGTCAAGCAGAGGCACATAGCATTATATATCACAATAATGCTATGTGCTCCTGCAAGTCCAGAACTGAGGATCACGCTCACACATGAAGTTTGATTCCTTCAATGGCCTTGCTCTCGTGAAATAGCCCTTACCTTATTATTAGTGTATTTACCTGCAAATTGGTCTGAGATTGTTTGGGTGGAGGTGACAGAACTAAGGGTGGATGTTCCTCCATTTTGGGCTGAAAAAAGAAAAGAAATACAACATTTTTAGAATACAATAGGACTGAACACAAAACGGCACACAATACCTTTAGTATGGACAAAGTTTTTTGTACTTACTGGAGACTGGGGCAGACGAACTTGTACTTGATGTGGCTGTGCTTGGTGCAGGATTAGAACTTGTAGCCGCTGAATTGCCAATGACTGTGCTTGATCCATAATTAGCAGTAGTGTTATTATTGTTTACATTGGTCACAGAGGTAGTCGATTTTGTGGTCGCTTTGGATTCAGTAAAGGCTATAACTATGGAACTAGAGGTTCCAGTATTTACAGAAGTGCTAGATCTAGTTATGGAGGTATTATTTATTGAGGAAGCAGCAGTTATATTTGATGAAGTACCAGTACTCACTCCTGGTGTGTTAGTAGTACTGCCAACAGTACCTAAAACAGTTGATTGACTAGTAGTTATGCTACTGGTATTAAGGGTACCCAGGACGGTTGTAGATGGTATAACTGTATTTCCAACAGAAGGACCAATAGTGTTAGAAACATCAGTTTCCATAAAACTAGAGCTTGTAGTAGGAGTTATAGAAATACTAGATCCAGATATGGCGGTCGGTGAAACAGTTGATTCACTATTAGCAATGGAACTGGCATTAATGGTACCAGGTCCTGTTGAAGATGTAAGAACTGAGTTTCCACTGGTAGTAGAACCTGTGGTGTTAGAAACAGCATTTTCACTAAAAGTAGAGATTGCAGTCAGAGTAATGGAAGTACCGGATCCAGATGTGGCAGTATTATTAACTGAATTAGCAGTTAAGTCTGATGAAGTACCAGTGCCCAAAGAACTCACTGCTGGTGTGTTAGTAGTACTGCTTACAGTCCCTGAAGCAGTTGATTGACTAGTAGCCATGCTTGTGGTATTAATAGTACCAGGTACTATTGTAGATATAATGATTCCACTAAAAGTAGAACCTGTGGTGTTAGAAACAGGAATCTCACTGGTGAAAGATGAAGTGGTACTGACTGTTCTTGATTCTTCACTTGGTAAAATTTTTGTTGTTGAAGTGTTTGTTAAAGATTGGGATGTTGCAACTGTCGGTTTTGTTGTTCCATTGGGGGAAAGAGTAGTTGTGGAGTCACTTGTGACAGATGAAGTTGTAATTAATGTTGCCGACGTACTTGATTCTGTGCTTGGTAAAATTGTAGTAGTTGAAGTATGACTTGAAGATTGGGTTGTTGCAACTGTTGATATTGTTTTTTCATTGGTGGATACTGTAGATGAAGATTCACTGGTGACAGATGTAGCTGTAATCAATGTTGCTGATGTACTGAAATTTGTACTTGGTAATATTGTAGTAGTTGAGGTGTCAGTTGAAGATTGGGTTATTGCAACTCTTGGTGTTGTTGTATCCTTAGCAGATAGAGTAGCTGCTAATTCACTGGTAACAGATGTTGTTGTAATTGATGTTGCTGATGTGCTTGATTCTGTACTTGGTATCACTGTAGTAGTTGGAGACTCAGTTGAAGTTTCTGTTGACAAATATGCAGGTGTTGTCTGACTAGTTGATAGACTGGTTTTAGATTCACTGGTGAGAGATGTAGTTGCAGTGGATGGTGCTGACCTGCTTGATTCTGCACTTGGTATCATTGTAGTAGTTTCACTGTTAGTGAAGCATTGGGTTGTTGAAACTTTTGGTGTTGTTATCTCACTGGTGTACAGATTAGTTGAAGATTGACTGGTGAACGATGCAGCTGTAGTCGATGTTGCTGGTGCGCTTGATTCTGTACTTGGTATCACTGTAGTAGTTGGAGTGTCAGCTGAAGATTGGGTTGTTGCAGTTGTTGGTGTTGTCTCACTAGTGGATAAAGTAGTCGAAGATTCACTGGTGACAGATGTAGATGTAATGGATGTTGCTGACGTGCTTGATTCTGTACTTGGTATCACTGTAGTAGCTAGAGTGTCAGTTGAAGATTGGGTTATTGCAACTGTTGGTGTTGTCGCCTCGCTGGTTGAAACAGCAGTTGTAGATTCATTGGAGACAGATGTAATCAAAACTTCTAACGTTCTTGATTCTGTAGTTGGCACTATTGTAGTTGTAGTATTTGTTGAAAATTGAGTTGTTGCAACTGTTGGTGTTGTCTCATTGGTGGATGATGTATGTGTAGATTCATTGGTGACAGATGCAGTTGTAATCAAAGATTCAGACGTGCTTGATTCTGTACTTGGTACCATTGTAGTAGTTGGACTGTCAGTTGAAGATTGGGTTGTTTCAACTGTTGGTGTTGTTGTCTCACTGGTTGATACAGTAGTTGAAGATTCACTGGTGACATATGTAATCGATGTTTCAGATTTGCTTAATTCTGTACTTGATAACATAGAAGTAGTTGGAGAGTCACTGACAGACTGGGTTGTTTCCAGTGTTGTTGCTGTCTTAGTGGTTGATAGGGTACTTGAAGATTCACTGGTGACAGATGTGAATGCCTCTGAGGTGCTTAATTCTGTACTTGGAACCATTGTACTAGTTGTAGTATTTGTTGAAAATTGGGTTGTTGCAACTGTTGGTGTTGTCTCATTGGTGAATATTGGATTTGTAGATTCACTTGTGACAGATGCAGTTGTAATCAATGATTCAGAAGTGCTTGATTCTGTACTTGGTACCATTGTAGTAGTTGGAGTGTCAGTTGAAGATCGGGTTGTTGCAACTGTTGGTGTTGTTGTCTCAGTGCTTGTTACGGTACTTGTACTTTCACTGGTGACAGATGTAGTTGTAATCAATGTTTCTGATGTGATTGATTCTGCAGTTAAGTGCTTTGTAGTGGTTTGAGAGTCACTTAAATATTGGGTTGTTGCAACTATTGGTGTTACTGTCTCAGTGGTTGATACAGCAGTTGAAGATTCACTGGTGACAGATATAATCAATGCTCCTGACGTGCTAGATTCTGTACTTGGTACCATTGTATTAGTTGAAGTGTCAGTTGAAGACTGGGTTGTTTTAACTGTTGGTGCTTTCTCACTGGTTGATAGGGTACTAGTAGGTTCACTGGTGACATAAGTAGTTATAATTGATATATCAGATGTGCTCGATGCTGTACTTGATAACACTGTAGTGGTTGGAAAGTCACTTAAAGATTGGGTTGTTGCAATTGTTGGTGTTGTTTTAGGGGTTGATAAGGTATTTGTAGAGTCACTGATGACAGATGGAGTGGTAATTGACGTTTCAGACGTGCTTGATTCTGTACTTGGTACCATGGTAGCAGTTAAAGAGTCACCTATAGTTTGGGTTGTTGCAACTGTTGGTGTTGATGTGTCACTGGTTGATGCAGTAGTTGTAGATTCACTACTGACAGATGTTATAATCGGCGCTACTGATGTTCTTAGTTCTGAACTTGCTATTACTGTAGAGGTTGGAGTGTCAGTTGAAGATTGGGTTGTTGCAACTGTTGGTGTTGATGTCTCAGTGGTTGATACAGTAGTTGAAGATTCACTGGTGACAGATGTAATAGATGCTTCTGACGTGCTAGATTCTGTAATTGGTACCATTGTAGTGGTTGGAGTGTCACTTAAAGATTCGGTTATTGCAACTGTTGGTGTTGTCTCACTGGTGGATAGGGTACTTGTAGATTCACTGGTGACATATGTAGTTATAATTGATGTTTCAGATGTGCTCGATTCTGTACTTGATAACATTGTAGTAGTTGGAGAGTCACTAAATGATTGGGTTGCTGCAATTGTTGGTGTTGTCTCAGTGGGTGATAAGGTATTCGTAAAGTCACTGGTGACAAATGCAGTGGTAATTGATGATTCTAACGTGCTAGATTCTGTACTTAATACCATTATAGTAGTGGGAGTGTCAGTTAAAGATCGGGTTGTTTCAACTGTTGCATCACTGGTGAATAAGGTCCTTGTAGAATCACTGGTGACATATGTAGCTGTAATTTCCGATGTGCTTGATTCTGTACTTAATAACACTGTAGTAGTTGGAGAGTCACTTAAAGATTGGGTTGTTGCTTCTGTTGGTGTTTCTGTCTCAGAGGTTGATACAGCAGTTGAGGATTCACTGGTGACAGATGTAATTAATGCTTCTGACGTGCTAGATTCTGTACTTGGTACGATTGTTGTAATTGGAGTGTCAGTTGAAAATTGGGTTGTTTCAACTGTTGGTGTTGTCCCACTGGTTAATAGGGTACTTTTAGATTCACCGGTGACAGATGTTGTTAAAATTAATGTTTTAGATGTGCTCGATTCTGTACTTGATAACGCTGTAGTGGTTGGAGATTCACTTAAAGTTTGGGTTGTTGCAACTATTGGTGTTGTCTCAGGGGTTAATAAGGTACTTGTAGAGTCACTGATGATAGATGGAGTGGTAATTGATGATTCTGACATGCTTGATTCTGTACTTTGTACCATTGTAGTAGTTGGAGAGTCACTTAAAGATTTTGTTGTTGCATCTGTTGGTGTTGTCTCACTGGTGGCTAAGTTACTTCTAGTTTCAATGTTGACAGACGTAGTTACAATTGATGTTTCAGATGTGCTCGATTCCATACTTGATAACATTGTAGTAGTTGGAAAGTCACTTAATGATTTGGTTTTGGCAATTGTTTGTGTTGTCTCAGTGGGTGATAAGGTGTTCGTGAAGTCACTGGTGAAAAATGCAGTGGTAATTGATGATTCTAATGTGCTAGATTCTGTACTTGATACCATTGTAGTAGTTTGAGTGTCAGTTAAAGATCGGGTTGTTTCAACTGTTGCTGTTGCATCATTGGTGGAAAAGGTACTTGTAGATTCACTGGTGACATATGTAGTTGTAATCGAGGTTTCCGATGTGACTGATTCTGTACTTGGTATTATTGTAGTAGTTGGAGAGTCACTTAAAGATTGGGTTGTTGCAATTGTTGGTGTTTCTGTCTCAGTGGTTGATACAGCAGTTAAGGATTCACTGGTGACAGATGTAATCAATGCTTCTGACGTGCTAGATTCTGTACTTGGTACTTTTGTTGTAGTTGGAGTGTCAGTTGAAGATTGGGTTGTTTCAACTGTCGGTGCTGTCTCACTGGTGGATAGGGTACTCGTAGATTCACCATTGACGGATGTAGGTACAATTGATGTTTCAGATGTGCTCAAATCTGTACTTGATAACATTGTAGTAGTTGGAGAGTCACTTAAAGATTGGGTTGTTGCAATTGTTGGTGTTTCTGTCTCAGTGGTTGATACAGCAGTTAAGGATTCACTGGTGACAGATGTAATCAATGCTTCTGACGTGCTAGATTCTATACTTGGTACCATTGTAGTAGCTGGAGTGTCAGTTAAAGATCGGGTTGTTTCAACTATTGGTGTTGTCTCACTGGTGGATAGGGTACTTGTAGATTCACCATTGACGGATGTAGTTACAATTGATGTTTCAGATGTGCTCAAATCTGTACTTGATAACATTGTAGTAGTTGGAGAGTCACTTAATGATTGGGTTGTTGCAATTGTTGGTGTTGTCTCAGTGGGTGATAAGGTATTCGTAAAGTCATTGATGACAAATGCAGTGGTAATTGATGATTCTAATGTGCTAGATTCTGTACTTGATACCATTGTAGTAGTTGGAGAGTCAGTTAAAGATCGGGTTGTTTCAACTGTTGCTGTTGCATCACTGGTGGAAAAGGTACTTGTAGATTCACTGGTGACATATGTAGTTGTATTTGATGTTTCCGATGTGCTTGATTCTGTACTTGGTATTATTGTAATAGTTGGAGAGTCACTTGAAGATTGGGTTGTTGCAACTGTTGGTGTTTCTCTCTCAATGGTTGATACAGCAGTTGAGGATTCACTGGTGACAGATGTAATTAATGCTTCTGACGTGCTAGATTCTGTACTTGGTACGATTGTTATAATTGGCGTGTCAGTTGAAGATTGGGTTGTTTCAACTGTTGGTGCTGTCTCACTGGTTGATAGGGTACTTTTAGATTCACCGTTGACAGATGTTGTTAGAATTAATGTTTCAGATGTGCTCAATTCTGCACTTGGTATCACGGTAGTGGTTGGAGAGTCACTTGAAGATTGGGTTGTAACAACTATTGGTGTTGTCTCAGGGGTTAATAAAGTATTTGTAGAGTCACTGATGACAGATGGAGTAGTAATTGATGATTCTGACATGCTTGATTCTGTACTTGCCATTATTGTAGTAGCTGGAAACTCAGTTAAAGATTCAGTTGTTGCAATTGTTGGTGAGGTTGTTTCAATGGTTGATACAGTAGTTGAATATTCACCGGTGACAAATGTAATTGATGCTTGTGACGTGCTTGATTCTGTACTTGGTACCATTGTAGTAGTTGAAGTGTCAGTTGGAGATTGGGCTGTTGCAGTTGTTGTTGCTGATGTGTTACTGTTTGATACAGTAGTGGAAGTTGCACCGGTGACAGATGTAATCAATGCTTCTGATGTGCTTAATTCTGTACTTTGTACCATTGTTGTAGTTGGAGACTCACTTAAAGATTCGATTGTTGCATCTTTTGGTGTTGTCTCACTGGTGTCTAAGGTACTTGTTGTTTCAATGTTGACAGATGTAGTTGTTATCGATGTTTCAGACTTGCTTGATTCTGTACTTGGTACCATTGTTTTAGTTAGATTGTCAGTTAAAGATTGGGTTAATGCAACTGATGGTGTTGTCTCACTGGTGGGTAGGGTACTTATAGATTCACTGATGACAGATGTAAATGTAATTGACATTTCAGATGTGCTTGATTCTGTACTTAGTACCATGGAAGCAGTTGAAGAGTCACTTAAAGTTTGTGTTGTTGCAACTGTTGGTGTTGATGTGTCACTGGTTGATGCAGTAGTTGTAGAGGCACTACTGACAGATGTTGTAATTGATGCTACTGATGTGCTAGATTCTGTACTTGGTACCATTGTAGTAGTTGGAGTGTCAGTTAAAGATTGTGTTGTTTCAACTATTGGTGTTGTCTCACTGGTGAATAGGGTGCTTGTAGATTCACCGATGACAGATGTAGTTACAATTGATGTTTCAGATGTGCTTGATTCTGTACTTGATAACATTGTAGTAGTTGGAGAGTCACTTAATGATTGGGTTGTTAAAATTGTTGGTGTTGTCTCAGTGGGTGATAAGGTGTTTGTAAAATCACTGGTGACAAATGTAGTTGTAATTGATGATTCTAACATGCTATATTCTGTACTTGATACCATTGTAGTAGTTGGAGTGTCAGTTAAAGATCGGGCTGTTTCAACTGTTGCTGTGGCATCACTGGTGGAAAAGGTACTTGTAGATTCACTGGTGACAGATGTGGTTGTAATCGATGTTTCAAATGTGCTCGATTCTGTACTTGATAACATTGTAGTAGTTGGAGAGTCACTTAATGGTTGGGTTGTGGCAATTGTTGGTGTGGTCTCAGTGGTTGATAGAGCAGTTGAGTATTCGCTGGTGACAGATGTAATCAATGCTTCTGACGTCCTAGATTCTGTACTTGTTACCATTGTTGTAGTTGGATTGTCAGTTAAATATTGGGTTATTTCAACTGTTGGTTTTGTCTCACTGGTGGATAGGGTACTTATAGATTCACTGTTGACCGATGTAGTTGTAATTGATGTTTCTGATGTGCTTGATTCTGTACTTAGTAACATGGAAGCAGTTGAAGAGTCACTTAAAGTTTGTGTTGTTGCAACTGTTGGTGTTGATGTGTCACTGGTTAGTGCACTAGATGTAGATTCACTACTGACAGATGTTGTAATCAGTACTACTGATATGCTAGATTCTATACTTGGTACCATTGTAGTAGCTGGAGAGTCAGTTAAAGATCGGGTTGTAACAACTATTGGTGTTGTCTCAGGGGTTAATAAGGTATTTGTAGAGTCACTGATGACAGATGGAGTGGTAATTGATGATTCTGACTTGCTTGATTCTGTACTTGGTATTATTGTGGTAGCTAGAGACTCACTTAAAGATTCGGTTGTTGCAATTGTTGGTGTGGTTGTTTCAATAGTTGATACAGTAGTGGAAGATTCACTGGTGACAGATGTAATTGATGCTTGTGATGTGCTTGATTCTGTACTTGGTACCATTGTAGTAGTTGAAGTGTCAGTTGGCGTTTGGGTTGTTGCAACTATTGGTGTTGATGTGTCACTGGTTAGTGCAGTAGTTGTAGATTCACTACTGACAGATGTTGTAATCGATGCTACTGATGTGCTAGATTCTGTACTTGATAACATTGTAGTAGTTGGAGAGTCACTTAATGAATGGATTGTTGCAATAGTTGGTGGTGTCTCAGTGGGTGATAAGGTATTCGTAAGGTCATTGGTGACAAATGCAGTGGTAATTGATGATTCTAACGTGCTAGATTCTGTATTTGATACCATTGTAGTATTTGGAGAGTCAGTTAAAGATGGGGTTGTTTCAACTGTTGCTGTTGCATCACTGGTGGAAAAGGTACTTGTAGATTCACTGGTGACATATGTAGTTGTAATTGATGTTTCCGATGTGCTTGATTCTGTACTTGGTATTATTGTAATAGTTGGAGAGTCACTTAAAGATTGGGTTGTTGCAACTGTTGGTGTTTCTTTCTCAATGGTTGATACAGCAGTTGAGGATTTTCTGGTGACAGATGTACTTAATGCTTCTGACGTGCTAGATTCTGTACTTGGTACTATTGTTATAATTGGCGTGTCAGTTGAAGATTGGGTTGTTTCAACTGTTGGTGCTGTCTCAGTGGTTGATAGGGTACTTTTAAATTCACCGTTGACAGATGTTGTTAAAATTAATGTTTCAGATGTGCTCGATTCTGTACTTGATAAAACGGTAGTGGTTGGAGAGTCACTTAAAGATTGGATTGTAACAACTATTGTTGTTGTCTCAGGGGTTAATAAAGTATTTGTAGAGTCACTGATGACAGATGGAGTAGTAATTGATGATTCCGACATGCTTGATTCTGTACTTGGTATTATTGTGGTAGCTGGAGACTCACTTAAAGATTCGGTTGTTGAAATTGTTTGTGTGGTTGTTTCAATGGTTGATACAGTAGTGGAAGATTCACTGGTGACAGATGTAATTGATGCTTGTGATGTGCTTGATTCTGTACTTGGTACCATTGTGGTAGTTGAAGTGTCAGTTGGCGATTGGGCTGTTGCAGTTGTTGCTGCTGATGTGTCACTAGTTGGTACAGTAGTGGAAGATTCACTGTTGACAGATGTAATCAATGCTTCTGATGTGCTTGATTCTGTACTTAGTACCATGATAGCAGTTGAAGAGTCACTTAAAGTTTGGGTTGTTGCAACTATTGGTGTTGATGTGTCACTGGTTAGTGCAGTAGGTGTAGATTCACTACTGACAGATGTTGTAATCAATGCTACTGATATGCTAGATTCTGTACTTGATAACATTGTAGTAGTTGGAGAGTCACTTAATGATTGGATTGTTGCAATTGTTGGTGTTGTCTCAGTGGGTGATAAGGTATTCGTAAAGTCATTGGTGACAAATGCAGTGGTAATTGATGATTCTATCGTGCTAGATTCTGTACTTGATACCATTGTAGTAGTTGGAGAGTCAGTTAAAGATCGGGTTGTTTCAACTGTTGCTGTTGCATCACTGGTGGAAAAGGTACTTGTAGATTCACTGGTGACATATGTAGTTGTAATTGATGTTTCCGATGTGCTTGATTCTGTACTTGGTATTATTGTAATAGTTGGAGAGTCACTTAAAGATTCGGTTGTTGAAATTGTTTGTGTGGTTGTTTCAATGGTTGATACAGTAGTGGAAGATTCACTGGTGACAGATGTAATTGATGCTTGTGATGTGCTTGATTCTGTACTTGGTACCATTGTGGTAGTTGAAGTGTCAGTTGGCGATTGGGCTGTTGCAGTTGTTGCTGCTGATGTGTCACTGGTTGGTACAGTAGTGGAAGATTCACTGTTGACAGATGTAATCAATGCTTCTGATGTGCTTGATTCTGTACTTAGTACCATGATAGCAGTTGAAGAGTCACTTAAAGTTTGGGTTGTTGCAACTGTTGGTGTTGATGTGTCACTGGTTAGTGCAGTAGTTGTAGATTCACTACTGACAGATGTTGTAATCGATGCTACTGATGTGCTAGATTCTGTACTTGATAACATTGTAGTAGTTGGAGAGTCACTTAATGAATGGATTGTTGCAATTGTTGGTGGTGTCTCAGTGGGTGATAAGG
The DNA here is from genome assembly GCA_033119425.1 of Bufotes viridis. Taxonomy (NCBI): domain Eukaryota; kingdom Metazoa; phylum Chordata; class Amphibia; order Anura; family Bufonidae; genus Bufotes; species Bufotes viridis. Next base: position 21,843,107 of record CM065597.1, read on the forward strand.
TATTCGTAAGGTCATTGGTGACAAATGCAGTGGTAATTGATGATTCTAACGTGCTAGATTCTGTATTTGATACCATTGTAGTATTTGGAGAGTCAGTTAAAGATGGGGTTGTTTCAACTGTTGCTGTTGCATCACTGGTGGAAAAGGTACTCGTAGATTCACTGGTGACATATGTAGTTGTAATTGATGTTTCCAATGTGCTTGATTCTGTACTTGGTATTATTGTAATAGTTGGAGAGTCACTTAAAGATTGGGTTGTTGCAACTGTTGGTGTTTCTCTCTCAATGGTTGATACAGCAGTTGAGGATTCACTGGTGACAGATGTAATTAATGCTTCTGACGTGCTAGATTCTGTACTTGGTACGATTGTTATAATTGGCGTGTCAGTTGAAGATTGGGTTGTTTCAACTGTTGGTGCTGTCTCACTGGTTGATAGGGTACTTTTAAATTCACCGCTGACAGATGTTGTTAAAATTAATGTTTCAGATGTGCTCGATTCTGTACTTGATAAAACGGTAGTGGTTGGAGAGTCACTTAAAGATTGGGTTGTAACAACTATTGGTGTTGTCTCAGAGGTTAATAAAGTATTTGTAGAGTCACTGATGACAGATGGAGTAGTAATTGATGATTCTGACATGCTTGATTCTGTACTTGGTATTATTGTGGTAGCTGGAGACTCACTTAAAGATTCGGTTGTTGAAATTGTTGGTGTCGTTGTTTCAATGGTTGATACAGTAGTGGAAGATTCACTGGTGACAGATGTAATTGATGCTTGTGATGTGCTTGATTCTGTACTTGGTACCATTGTAGTAGTTGAAGTGTCAGTTGGCGATTGGGCTGTTGCAGTTGTTGCTGCTGATGTGTCACTAGTTGGTACAGTAGTGGAAGATTCACTGTTGACAGATGTAATCAATGCTTCTGATGTGCTTGATTCTGTACTTAGTACCATTATAGCAGTTGAAGAGTCACTTAAAGTTTGGGTTGTTGCAACTATTGGTGTTGATGTGTCACTGGTTAGTGCAGTAGGTGTAGATTCACTACTGACAGATGTTGTAATCAATGCTACTGATGTGCTAGATTCTGTACTTGATAACATTGTAGTAGTTGGAGAGTCACTTAATGATTGGATTGTTGCAATTGTTGGTGTTGTCTCAGTGGGTGATAAGGTATTCGTAAAGTCATTGGTGACAAATGCAGTGGTAATTGATGATTCTATCGTGCTAGATTCTGTACTTGATACCATTGTAGTAGTTGGAGAGTCAGTTAAAGATCGGGTTGTTTCAACTGTTGCTGTTGCATCACTGGTGGAAAAGGTACTCATAGATTCACTGGTGACATATGTAGTTGTAATTGATGTTTCCGATGTGCTTGATTCTGTACTTGGTATTATTGTAATAGTTGGAGAGTCACTTAAAGATTGGGTTGTTGCAACTGTTGGTGTTTCTTTCTCAATGGTTGATACAGCAGTTGAAGATTCACTGGTGACAGATGTACTTAATGCTTCTGACGTGCTAGATTCTGTACTTGGTACTACTGTTATAATTGGCGTGTCAGTTGAAGATTGGGTTGTTTCAACTGTTGGTGCTGTCTCACTGGTTGATAGGGTACTTTTAGATTCACCGTTGACAGATGTTAAAATTAATGTTTCAGATGTGCTCGATTCTGTACTTGACAACACGGTAGTGGTTGTAGAGTCACTTATAAATTGGGTTGTAGCAACTATTGTTGTTGTCTCAGGGGTTAATAAGGTATTTGTAGAGTCACTGATGACAGAGGGAGATGTAATTGATGATTCTGACATGCTTGATTCTGTACTTGGTATTATTGTGGTAGCTGGAGACTCAGCTAAAGATTCGGTTGTTGGTGTGGTTATTTCAATGGTTGATACAGTAGTTGAAGATTCACTGGTGACAGATGTAATTGATGCTTGTGATGTGCTTGATTTTGTACTTGGTACCATTGTAGTAGTTGGAGTGTCAGTTGGAGATTGGGCTGTTGCAGTTGTTGCTGCTGATGTGTCACTAGTTGATTCAGTAGTGGAAGATTCACTGGGGGCAAATGTTATCAATGCTTCTGATGTGCTTGATTCTGTACTTTGTACCATTGTCGTAGTTGGAGACTCAGCTAAAGATTTGGTTGTTGCATTTGTTGGTGTTGTCTCACTGGTGTCTAAGGTACTTGTAGTTTCAATGTTGACAGATGTAGTTGTTATTGATGTTTCAGACTTGCTTGATTCTGTACTTGGTACCATTGTTGTAGTTGGATTGTCAGTTAAAGATTGGGTTAATGCAACTGTTGGTGTTGTCTCACTGTTGGGTAGGGTACTTATAGATTCACTGGTGACAGATGTAGTTGTAATTGACGTTTCAGATGTGCTTGATTCTGTACTTAGTACCATGGTAGCAGTTGAGAAGTCACTGAAAGTTTGAGTTGTTGCAACTGTTGGTGTTGATGTGTCACTGGTTAGTGCAGTAGTTGTCGATTCACTACTGACAGATGTTGTAATCGATGCTACCGATGTGCTAGATTCTGTACTTGGTATCACTGTAGAGATTGGAGTGTCAGTTGAAGATTGGGTTGTTGCAACTGTTGGTAATGATGTGTCACTGGTTGATAGAGTTGTTGTGGATTCACTAGTGACAGATGTCATTGATGCTTCTGACGTGCTTGATTCTGTAGTTGGCACCATTGTATTAGTTGGAGTGTCTGTTGAAGATTGGGTTGTAGCATCTGTTGGTGTTGTCTCACTGGTACTTGTAGATTCACTGGTGACAGAAGCGGTAATAATTGATGTTTCAGATATGGTTGATTCTGTACTTGGTATTATTGTGGTAGTTGGAGCCTCACTTAAAGATTCAGTTGTTGCAATTGTTGGTTTGGTTGTCTCAATGGTTGGTACAGTAGTTGAAGATTCACTGGTGACAAATGTCATTGATGCTTGTGATGTGCTTGATTCTGTACTTGTCTCACTGGTGGATATTGTACTTGTAGATTCACCAGCGACAGATGAAGTTACGATTGATCTTTCAGATGTGCTTGATTCTGTACTTGATAACATTGTAGTAGTTGGAGAGTCACTTAAAGACTGGGTTGTTGCAACTGTTGGTGTTGATGTTTCACTGGTTGATAGAGTAGTTGTAGATTCACTAGTGACAGATGTAATAGATGCTTCTGATGTGCTAGATTCTGTACTTGGCACCATTGTATTAGTTGTAGTGTCTGTTGATGATTGGGTTGTAGCATCTGTTGGTGTTGTCTCACTGGCAGAAAGGGTACTTGTAGATTCACTGGTGACAGAAGTAGCTATAATTGATTTTTCAGATGTGGTTAATTCTGTACTTGATAACATTGTAGTAGTTGGAGACTCACTTAAAGATTCAGTTGTTGCAACTGTTGGTGTTGCTGTCTTAGTTGTTGATACAGTAGTTGAAGATTCACTGGTGACAGTTATAATCAATGCTTCTGACGTGCTAGATTCTGTACTTGGCACCGTTGTTGTAGTTGGAGTGTCTGTTGAAGATTGGGTTGTAGCATCTGTTGGCGTTGTCTCACTGGTTGATAGGGTACTTGAAGATTCACCGGTGGCAGACGTAGTTATAATTGATGTTTCAGATGTGCTCGATTCTGTACTTGATAACACTGTAGTGGTTGGAGAGTCACTTAAAGATTGGGTTGTTGCAACTGTTGGTGTAGTCTCAGTTGTTGATAAGGTATTTGTAGAATCACTGGTGACAGATGAATGGGTAATTGATGATTCTGACGTGCTTGATTTTGCACTTTGTACCATTGTAGTAGTTGGAGAGTCACTTAAAGATTCGGTTGTTGCAGCTGTTGGTGTTGTCTCACTGGTGGCTAAGTTGCTTGTAGTTTCAATGTTGACAGATGTAGTTGCAATCGTTGTTTCAGACGTGCTTGATTCTATACTTGGTACCATTGTTATAGTTGGATTGTCAGTTAAAGATTGGGTTATTGCAAGTGTTGGTGTTGTCTCACTGGTGGATAGGGTACTTATAGATTCACTAGTGACAGATCTAGTTGTAATCGACGTTTCAGATGTGCTTGATTCTGTACTTGGTAATATTGTACTAGTGAAAGTTGGGTTTACTTCAACAGTGGTGAATGGAGTACTCATAGATTCACTAGTGATAGTTTCAGTTGTAAGTGGTGTCTCTGAAGTACTTGTTTCTGTACTTGATGTTATTCCAGTGGTAGTTTCAGGTGAAGTCTGTAGAGTTACATCACGTGTGTGTAGAGTAGTTGTAGTTTCACTAGTGATAGATTCGATTGTATTCAATGTTACTGAAGTGCTTGTTTCTGTACTTTTTAGGAATGTTGTGCTAATTGCATCTTCTGATGTGGTTGGCTGAGTAATAGTTAAAGTTTCTGAAGTTATTATTAGGTTCTCACTTGTGGTTGCAGGTGTAGAACTTGTAGACTCACTTAAACTGGGTGGTGTTGTAACAATGGATGTTGCAGTTGATTCACCAGTAATACTAGTATTTGGATCTATCCCTAGAAAAAACACAAAGAAATGATCAAAGAAAAGTCACGAAATATTGAAATGATTGAATATTATAAATGTGAAAAAAATGCTACAAACATCAACAATAGTGCCTCCAACTTGCATATGTAGTGCTTAAATAGGCAAAGTGATACATACTTCACATTCAGGCATTATTCCTGACAGGCTGAGGAAAAACACCAGGGTGGGTGTATGTTGAGGTAGTTAGGCATCGCCTGGCATTCTCTCCCTGCCCAGACCCTAACTAAACTGCCCGGGGACCCCCTGATGGTGGGGTTTTCCCATCCTCGAACCTCCCCTGTTTTTCCCTATTACGGCCCTGTCTGGCCCATGTACCTCTGGTGATTCGATCCTAAGTATTACCCCAACGCGTTTCACCCACTGGGGTTCTTCAGGGGGACAGTATTTGATCACCAAAGAAACAAAGCCCTCTGTTGGGCCCACAGATGATTACCAGATACAAAACTATTAAAAAAACAACCTACTTCAAAATTTACAGATCAGGGTAGAGTCATTTTGACGGGGAACCGGTATGGCGCTAGTTTCGCCACAGATGTACCATTGGGGAAACTGGTGCCTGGTTCCGTGTCCTGCCTCACTTCCTGATATCAAGATGTTTTTCCTCAGCCCGTCAGGAATAATGCCTGAATGGGAAGTATGTATCACTTTGCCTATTTAAGAACTACATATGCACTATTGTTGATGCTTGTACCATTTTTTTAGATTTATAAGAATAAAAGTTATGTTTTAGAAAGGGTCCAATGTTTTTGGAATAGATTTTTTATCTGAGATAAAGATTCCTGAATATCAATACAGACCATATTAAGATTTGTGTAAATGTGCGATAATTGTCATATTAGTCTGATGTTTGACTGATTTGATGTTCCTTCTAGAGATGAGCTAACCTGTCAAGATTCAGCTTGGTTCAGGTTTGCGGATTTTTTTTTTTTAAACTTGATTAGGGCCAAACCAAATTAGCAATTTCCCTAAAAATTGGTATATAACACCCTCTCCTGGGACTCATAACAGGACACAAACAGTTTGTTTAAAAACACACCACACAGTCACGTATAATGCCCTTTCCAAAGCTTCCAAAAATTGCCACTTATGAAACATAACATGCAACATATAAAATAAGTCCTCAGAGAAAAAAATAATACAAGTAAAATACCGACCAGTGTAACTCTAACCCCGGCGTACATTTTGCCTCAAGCTTCCTCAGGGGATACGTCGGGGTTGGAGTTACACTGGTCGGTATTTTACTTGTATTATTTCTTTCCCTGTGGACTTATTTCATATGTTGCACTGGTTATGTCTATATGAATTTGCGCTGAAGGATTGTACTGTATTTAATGAAATTATTACGTTTACTATAACCTTCGTACTGGATTACACTAAGCACTTTACATGTGATTTTTGGGGGTATGTGCTGATAGAAGAGGGAGCCAAACTCATGTGCGCCGAGTCCAATATTAGGATGATCATTGGGGTCACACGTCTTATGTATCTCCATTAAGTGTATATGTATGCCGCTGTTATATGATGAATTTTAATACTATGTAATGTGCACTAATAAAGTTGTTGATTTTTTCTAAATTCATTGAGAACTGTGTGGGAATTGGCTTTTTTAATTGGAGCCATGTAGTAGTGTACAGCTTCTAAGGCGTTATAGACATCTGAAATTCATGTGTCTATTTTGTGAGGAAAATGATAAAAATATGAGTTATGTGCAATTTAAGAACAGATTTTAATAAAATTGTTTAAACACTTGATAAATGATAAGTTTAGTTATATTTACTGGTATTAGGGGGAAAAAAGGTATTTAAAGAGTATTGCCACTAGGGGTGAGCAAATCGCTCTTCGTATCTAAGATCCAAAGTCGATTCCTTCCCGACTTCGTTTTAATGTTGTACAAAGACCTGTCTCCATACAGCATTAAAATGTATAGGCTTCTCAGAGGCAAACTTCCTTAAGTCCAAATGAATGGGGCTGAGTTGTAGGCCACATAACTCATGAACGTGTCATTACTGGACTAAGAAAAACAGAGAGAAGGCCGTGGCATTAACAGGAAAGCCACAGCCTTCTCAAACAGCTGATCGGTGAGGGGCCTGAGTGCAGGACCCCCATCAATCAGATACTGATGACCTATCCAGAGGACAGTTCATTAGTAGTGTTGAGCGAACAGTTCGAGCATAGTTCGGGTCCGTACCGAATTTTGGGGTGTTCGTGACACGGACCCGAACCCGAACTTTTTCGTAAAAGTTCGGGTTCGGGTTCGTCGTTCGGCATGTATTTTGGCGCATTTTGAAAGGCTGCAAAGCAGCCAATCAACATGCATCATACTACTTGCCCTAAGATGCCATCGCAGCCATGCCTACTATTG